>BDMV01000001.1:12972380-13308181 GCA_008326285.1 Oryza officinalis | reverse complement strand
GCGACTATATATAGGTTCCAATTATCCCGTGCGGGCGGCTTAAGAGCCCGCACGCAAAGACATATTTCCGTGCGGGCCGCTTAAACCGCCCGCACGGAAATAAATCTTTCCGTGCGGGCCGCTTAAACCGCCCGCACGGAAATATGTCTTTCCGTGCGGGACTCTTAAACCGCCCGCACGGAAAGACATATTTCCGTGCGGACTCTTAAGCCGCCCGCACGGGATAATTGACGCCCTTATTTTAAAACTGTAAAACTAAAAAAGATATGAATACTAAAATATTTATTAACATATTAATTATTCCATTTATTAATTGTCCCATGTAAAATTTAACAAATATGAATGCACATGCTAACATATCAATGTAAAAAAATTCAATCAATATAAATTCGTCACATATTAATATATTAACATATAAAACCACACGTTCACTGGTAACCGCCCGCACGGGATAATCGCCACCCTTATATTTATAAAAAATATCAATGCACATATTAATTTTAGTAATATGTACATGTACATACTATTTTATTAACTAACATATTAATTGTTCCATTTATTAATTACTCCATGTAAAATTATAAAACTAAAAAAATATCAATGCACATATTAATTTTATTAATTAATGTAAATACTATTCCATTTATTAATTATTCCACGTGAAATTATAAACCTACAAAAATATCAGTTCAAATATTAATATATCAATGTAAATTGATCACATATTAATATATCAATTGATCACATATTAATTAATTAACATATTGATCATCCACAGAAATACCATAAGTACGATATACTTATATACATTCAGTCGTAATACCATAATTAAGTTTGATACATTCGCTAGCAAAAACATATTGTACACGAAAAACAAACTAACGTTTCATAATTTTTGGATTAACATCCTTCCGCACGGATGCAAACTTTGATTCGTCGAGGACACTCTCAATGTGTTTCATCCGCGTAGGAAGATCTGTGAATAACTCAATGGCATCGTATTGATTATAATCGCGTGCGTCTTGAATGTTGTCAATACCAATGATGTGTTGGTTGCCCGGTACAATAATGTCCATCTTTTCATCGGAAGGATCCTTCACGTAAAAAACCTGTGCAACACGCTCGGCAAGGACCCATGGATCATCCTTGTGTCCAATTTTACTCCGTTCAGCACACGTAAATCCAAATTTATCTACCATGCTGTCTTTCACCCATTGGCATCTGAGAACAGGGATCTGAATATTTAAACCGTAGTCAAGTTCCCATATTTCTTGTATGATCCCGTAGTAAGACTTGTTCTGCCCTGTTGCGTCCAACGCTACGACACGAACCCCACTGTTCTGCGCTGAGCTTTTCCTATCTTTGCTGTTTGTGTAAAAAGAATATCCTCCGATATCATACCCTTGCCATGAGGTCACAAGGCTTGTTGGGCCAGCTGCAAGTCTTTCTATCGTTTTTTCCTCGATTGAATCTCCACACGGTAGCTTTTGATCCTTCAGCCACTGGGGAAACGTGTTCTTCTGTTCTTTCGAAACCCAACCGTCGGATCGCCCAGGATTGCATGCTCTGATATCGGAAGTGTGTTGCTCAATGTAGGGCGCAACGATGGCGAGTTGTTGAAGAACACTGCTGTGTGCATCTGATACCGCTTTGTAATCGTTGTCGTAGAAGCATTTTCTTCCCACAGTACCCTTCCCAGATAACCTTCCATCATGTCGAGGCACCGGTATCCCAATGGGGTTGGCATCGCTCATATAATCTAGGCAACACTCGACAACCTCCTCAGTTGTGTAACCCTCTATCATCGAGCCCTCCGGATGAGCACGATTACGGACATACCCTTTCAGAACGGCCATGTATCGCTCGTACGCCCACATTTGATGTAGGTATAGAGGACCAAGTTCAATAATTTGAGGGACAATGTGAACAATGAGATGTTCCATCATGTCCCAGTACGATGGAGGAAAAAACATCTCTAGCTGGCAAGCGGTCTCGACTGCGAATTTCTGAAGGGGTCCTAATTCTTCTGGATCAAAAACTTTCTGTGAAACTCGATTAAAAAAATAGCACAGCTTTGTTATCACTACCTTGGTGTGCACTGGTTTCACCGCCCTTATAGCGATAGGGAGGAATACCGTAAGCATCTTATGACAGTCGTGAGCGTTGTATCCAGAAATCGACAAATCTTTCATTGATACTAGTTTCCGGATATTCGATGAGAATCCAGTCGGCACTTTCAATCCACGAAGACATTGACAGAAAGCTTTTTTCTCTTCTGGTGACATTGAGTAGCATGCCGGTGGAATCTCAATCTTACCATTCGTTAGCTCTATCGGGTGGAGATCTTTCCTTATGCCCAAATTGACCAGGTCGTTACGTGACTTCAACCCATCCTTTGTTTTACTTGGGATGTCAAGTAAAGTCCCGATGGTGCTGTCGAACACGTTCTTCTCGAGGTGCATGACATCGATGGCATGGCGAATCTCCAGGTCTTTCCAGTACGTCAGGTACTTGAAAAAGATTGAATGTTTCTTGAAGGGCAGCGTGTTTTCTACCACTTCTTTCTTCCTCTTGCCTAAAGCTGTCTTTCCCTTGCCGAACACGACCTTTATGTTTTTTGTCAGCTTAAACACCGTGGAACCATCCTTTGCTTCGGGGGCAGTACCTTCCTCAACAGTTTTGTCAAAAAAGGTAGCCATCGCACGATACCTATGCTTTTGTGGTAAGAAACGACGATGACGCATGTAAACTAACTTTTTTGACGAGGTCAGGTATATGTACGATGTGTTGTCCAGGCATATAAGACATCCGGTCTTTCCTTTAATCTGTCCTGAGAGAGAAAAATTTGCTGGTAGATCGTTTATAGTAACGAATATGATAGCACGCAGAGTAAAATGCTCCTGTCGGTACGCATCAAACAATCGTACACCCTCTTCCCACATTTCTTGCATATCCTCCATTAAAGGTTCAAGAAACACGTCTAGATCGATGCCAGGCTGTTTTGGCCCTTGTATAAGGATAGTCAACAAAATATACTTTCGCTTCTGACATAACCATGTCGGAAGGTTATACATGGTGAGCAGAACAGGCCAAGTGCTGTGCGAGCTGCTTAGATCACCAAACGGATTCATTCCATCCGTGCTCAACGCAAACCTTACATTTCTCGGATCATTTGCAAATTCGGGATGCTTCGAATCAAAGTTTCTCCATTGTCGAGCATCGGCGGGGTGTCGAATCATACCATCTGTTTTCCGACCCTCTTGATGCCATCTCATCAACCTGGCGTCGGCGTGGTTCGAGAACAATCGCTTCATGCGATCTTTCACTGGCAAGTACCACATCACCATGGCCGGAATCTTTTTTCCTGGCTCAACCAATGTATTTGGTTCGGCAACAGCACTATCGGTGGCACTGTTATCCTTTTTGTACCTACTCGCCCCACAAGTTGGACACTTGTCCAAGTCAGCGTATTCATTGCGATAAAGTACACAGTGATTAATACATGCATGGATCTTTTCCACACCAAGTGATAATGGACATATCAGTTTCTTGGCTTGGTAGGTGTTAGCTGGCAACAAGTTAGGCTTAGGAAGTATAGCTCTAAGGAGACCCATCAATTCATTAAAACTAGTATCAGACCAGCCGTGCCTGGCCTTCAATCTAAGAAGTTCTAGCACCGANTAATGATTATCCCGTGCGGTTCGTTAGGTGAACCGCACGGGATGATGCACTATAAAACAGCTCCCACCCCCCGACAGTGCCATTTGAACTTGGTGTTTCTCTCTCCAAAAAAATGCAATTATAGGGGGGAAGGTTTTCAACTTATATTCTTCAATTGGAATCAATACAAAAGGTACCATGTTTGATCTTCTCTTCCATTTGCTTCCACTTTTAAAGGTTTTTATTGGTTTAATGTGAAGATATTTGAATTTATTTTAACTCGGTTTCTCTCTCCAAAAATAGGCATTTTCTTTTGGTAGAGTTAAAATCTTCGATTGAAATCAATATAAAAGGTAATGTGTTCGATCATCTCCTTCATTTGCTTCCGTTTTTGTAAAATTTCATTGGTTGAATGCGAAGATATGTAAATTTGTGCGAATTGGTATTTTGTGCTATATATGTATGTAATTTGTAGGTCAAATATTTTATTTTTTTGATTGAACCATTTTTTGGTAGCTAATATTGTCTCCGTATTATTATTTGTTGTGAATGAGGTTTTAGTTAAAAAGTATGAATTAAGTTTAATTTGTTTATTTAGAAAACACCGGCAATATAATATTAATTAATGCTGTGAATTTTTTAGATGGATCGGACATGGATGTATGAGACACGGAGAACTCATCCGGTGTTCATGAGAGAAGCATCAACATTTACTATTGATTTCAATCGAAGATTTTAACTCTACCAAAAGAAAATGCCTATTTTTGGAGAGAGTAACCGAGTTAAAATAAATTCAAATATCTTCACATTAAACCAATAAAAACCTTTAAAAGTGGAAGCAAATGGAAGAGAAGATCAAACATGGTACCTTTTGTATTGATTCCAATTGAAGAATATAAGTTGAAAACCTTCCCCCCTATAATTGCATTTTTTTGGAGAGAGAAACACCAAGTTCAAATGGCACTGTCGGGGGGTGGGAGCTGTTTTATAGTGCATCATCCCGTGCGGTTCACCTAACGAATCGCACGGGATAATCATTATCCCGTGCGGGTTCTTAAGAGGACCGCACGGGATAAGCATTATCCCGTGCGGGTTCTTAAGCGGACCGCACGGGATAATCTTATCTCGTGCGGTCGGCTTAAGGAAGCCGCACGCGATAATGAGTTATCCCGTGCGGTCGGCTTAAGCCGACCGCACGGGATAACTTATTATCGCGTGCGGTTCAACAGCCGGCCCCCTCGGGACCGGTTTTTCCAGGCGCGGCCACTTATGGCCCGCCTGGAAATGGTTGGGGGCCTCGTCCAGAAAACCCCTTTCTGTAGTAGTGCTAAGCACTACGAGTTGGTTTCCAAAGAGCCCAGGGGCCTTTTTGCATATTGACTGAGACTAAGTGACTGACCAGTGGACCCCACCTGTTTAAAATTTGAAAACATAAAAGAAAATGATTAAAACTTTATCTTTTCAATAGAAAAACATTTAAACTTATAAACTCCATATAAAATCAAATATAACTCATTTTGTGGTGAATCCAATTTCAGTATGTTTATAATATGGTGAGCTTTAATTTTGTAAAATAAAAATGTACACTTACAGTAAGAAAATTATTTCTAAAATTTCATATAAGAAATAGTTGACATAAAACATGCTCAAACTTTGGAAATTCAAAGAAAATTCATTTTTACTCCAAATAGAATAAGCTAAATTTCTGTAGAATCAGCTAGGTGTGAACTTTAAGTTAGTAAATTAAAAGTTGCCATTTTGTGTACACGAAATAGCACTAAAATGTTGTACAGCAAAATAAGTACCACATATGCATTTCAAATTCTAAAATTCATAGGAAACTTATATTAACTTCAAATATTATGAACTTAGTTTTGTTATACAAATATAACTATTCAATTCAATTACAAAAAACAAAGAGTAGTACATTTTGTACAAAATAAATCTCTAACTTTTTATATAAGAAATTATTAACATAGATCATATCACTACTTGTAAAATGCATAAGAAATTCATACGAACTCCAAAAATTGTGAAACCAAATGTGTTAGTCTTAGAAAAGAAGCCTCTTCACTCCTGTAAGGTTAAATTTGATAAAATCACAAATTAAAAATATTTCACAATGTTACCTAAGTAAATAATACCATATATCAATACAAAATTTGAAAATTCATAACTCACAAATAAAAAGAGATAAAATAAATATTCTTTCACCTAAATTCATTTTGAGACAGCACTAACCCACTATGCACAGATCATACATTTTAGAGCATTTTAGGATTTTTCGCATATTCTGGTATTCATTTGCATACCGTGTCATTTGTATAGATTAATTGCATTAACGGTAAAGGAGTGACTTATGAATTTTCCAAGTTGCACCAGATCAAGGCAAGTTTTCTCTCCTCTCCTTTGATCACATTGAAACCCATGTTTTGGGAGATGAAAAGTATTGTTTGCAAAACTGCACTTACATTTGATAAAAACTATATTTGAAACTTGGTTAATGGTAGGTATAACCTTATTGCTGCATAATCCACCTTGACATGTTGACACCCCACTATTTGTAACCATAGGATGGATTGGAGTATTTTCTAGATGTTCATATGGGGTCTATATATCCTTATATGTATACCATTTGCTTAGCCATGCCTAGAACTATGCAAATAACCACTTTTATGACTTTATGAATGGGATTTTGGATATTTGGTTATTGCTGGATGAAAATAAAAATGCTATGTATTTATGAGCTAAAATGACAGTCAAATGATTTTAGACTTGGGCGACAAGTGGTGTGCATATGTTGGTAGTTGCATGCCGATAGGGGGAGTGTTCTCCTGGGTTGATTAAGGACCACATGTCACCCCATTAAGTATACCATACATCCACATGTGTTAGTTATGTGATCACCTTGGCCTATTAAGTTGAGTACTTGTCTAACCTTGCATTCGGGAGGCCACTGTAGTAGAGATAGCGGTCACGGTTTGTGGAGCTATTTTTAGGAACTACCCATGTGTGTGTTTTGAATTTAAGCCTAGCGAATATTACTAGCTGTGTGTGTTTATGTGAGGGGATGACTGTAATGTTCCACCTCACAGCATGGGCGTCTAAGCCTGTCTAATACAATGATAATGTGCCTCATGGGGGAACGGTTGTGTTCGCTGCCACGACATTAGGTTAAGGCGTGGGCCCGTCACCTAATGGTCCTAGAACATATGCCTACGGTGGATTCATACTTATCGTGCTCATGCAAGGTTAGACGGTAGTCAATGTAAAAGCCTCATTGTGACCTCTAGACCACATTCACCATGAAGAGTATGATAGTGCCTCACGAGCACGAAACAAACTAGAGTGTTCATATCATCTGGGTAAAGTTGTACAAACTTTGTAGAGTCTAAAACTAATCGATTAGCCGTGCTCATGGTCATGAGCGACCATGCGAAGTGTCATGAGTATAGATTTATGTTTTCAAATTGTGTTTTTGTGAACTATGGGTTTGAAAATGGTAACATGGGTTGAAATATGTTGTATATGTTATACTGTTGATGATTGTGAGACTTGATGCCAGGTGGGCATCAAGAATGTTGATATGATGAGATTATGCCTTGTTGCTGATATGGGTAGCAAGGGTATGTTTATGATGTTATTATGATGAATATTATGCTATATCTATGTTCATGATTTGTTAATTGAATTGTCAACTCCTTTACAAATGATTGTGAATCAAAATTCGCTTTTATGCTAAAACTAAGACAAATAAAGCTTTCCTTTGTACACTTGCCATGCATGTAGTAATTTAGCCTTGAGATGAGCTTGCCAGTACATTAATTTTTTAATGTACTGACTCTTGCCTTTCTATCCTAATATTTGTTTTTTTAGATGTTAGGCTTGTTAGATTTGTATGACCGGGAATCATTGTTCTTCTTCTAGGTTGGATCTATATGGGTTACCCCCTAGTTGGCTGCGTTTGGTTTCGGGTAGCCAAGCTTTCGTGGATTAGTAGCTATTCAGCCGATTGGCCTATGTATTTAATTTAACATGTCATGTAAAGTTTATTTGTGTTTACCACTTATTTTTTCTGATCATCATCGCTTAGATAAAAGTGTAGAATTATAGCTTATCCTGGGATCTAGTTCTACACCGATATAAGTATTGAGCATTTGGGATATCGTAGAGCTTTAGCAAATTTGGTCAAGTCTCCTGGGATGTGTAACACATCTGGTTGCCACCTTCGTGTGGTTTAACGGACACGTCTCAGGCTAAAGTTGACTAGCATGCTAAAGTTCCAGCAATATCCCCTATGCTCTATACGCGGTGCTTTGAGTTTTATACTATGTATGCTATTTGACTTGATAGGGCAACAATGAGGTTGGATGATTACTGCTTTATTTGATTATTATTAGACCCCATCCAACTAAATATTTTGCGCTATCATTTCAGGTAGCTTATATAATATCTAGCTCGGGATGTCCCCACACATCCTATCTCTAAAAGATTGATATTTGGAGCTCAAGGTGAGGATAAAAGATGTGGCAAGACTTGTAACACAGATGTTGAAAAATCAAAAAGAAGATCCATGGAGAAAAACAGATCATACAATCTGATCAAGATGTGCAAAGTGTGTGGCTATATGATAGAAGGTATTTGATGGTATTCCTTGTCATTGGCTCTCTTTTATTCCTAATTTGGAGACATGGCTATTTTTCTTCTATCTATTTTTCTCATGATGCTCAGGAACAATGGTGAGCATGCACTCCTTTTCTCCTTTTTCTCATTTTTTTCTTCTCATAATGATTAAGAATATTTTCTACTTCTCTTTTTTACTACAGCCATCTCTTTTGCAAACTACCAGGAGAGATATTTTGGTTGACATAATGGAGTATTTATCTGGTGGATGGGATTGTTGCTAAACCCTAGTGTAGAGGTAAAACAATTATGATATGTGTATGGCATGTTTTTGCTAACCTTCAGTGTAGTGGTCAAGCATATATAGTGGATGCACGTGTGTGATATCTCAAGAAAGTATAAAAAGAATCTCACAAGTTTCTCAACAATTTGACAAAGCTCAATGTAATAACAAGTAGCATATGTGTATAGGCTATTCAATATATTCATGATATGTCTTTGGTAGAAATTTATCATCATCGAGGAACTTATAAATTTTTATTCTTTTGAAAACAAATACTACTCTAGAGTTCAAGTATCACTTGGAAGTAAGATCATAGCAACTTTATTTCACCATCTCATATCAAACAAAAACCTAGACTTAGATCATGCATATGCAACCCACAAGTTTCAAGTTCAAGGTAATGATTTTTGTCCAACAAACTCAAAAAACTTAGGTGAACACTACGTTGTAAACTAAGTACTAGAGGGAAATAAAGCAGAGCAGTTGTTCATCATTTCAACAAGGAAAACTAGAACATTCTTACTGCGTATGGAAAAGCAAATATTTTTTCATATTTTTATGTTTTGCAAATCTTATTTTATAACTTTCTTTTTGTGATGCAATGCAATGAAATAAAAGATACAAGTTACCTTAGCGGAGGCTCTCCCCCAAGGTAGCTTCTTGCTCATGGTGCATGATGGGGATTGAATCCTTGCAATCGGAAGAAGGCCAACATGTCGGCCTAACTTTGCTGCATGGTAGCGTTGATGGTTGCCAGTTTGTCGTCGGTGTGGTGCTGCCATGTGTGGATCTCCTGGACATGCTGATTTAGCATGTTGTGCATCTCATTGGCCCAGAGATTGAGCTCTCTGAGCTATTGGGTGATGTCAGCAAATCCTCGACTGAAGTCATGATAACTTCGAGCCAAGAAAGAGTGATGTGCACCAGACGACAGGGGCATCCCACTGGAGGTGGAGGTGTGGTCCGCACTAGGAATATTGCCCTAGTGTCTGCTGGCGCGATACTCCCAGTGACCATTACTCGCGCTTGGCCAATCCGAGCCACTACAAGATAATTGAGCTATCACCACCAAATTATTACAACGAAAAACAATTCGTGACAATATACTGTACTATTACAATGATAATTTTTCTGGCAAATAACTATATTTTATTGCAACAATTTACAATCATTGTTTTATTCAGTATTTTTGTTACAATAGGAAATGAGCTATCGCCACAAAAAACATTACTGTTACAAAAAATATGTTCTATTGTCACAATTTTAATTTTTGTCGTAATTTGCATAGTATGTAGATGTGTGTTAACAACGGATTTTCGTAATCGACCCGGAGAAGGAGGAGGAAACCGAAGCAGAGACAAAGGGCTAAGTTGAAGTCGAACCAGGTCTCGTATCGAACATGGTCAGTGTATCGGACTCAATGAGGAGCTGGCAGGAAGGCTATATCGGCCGATTCAGATTTGTATGGTTATTGGCCGATAGAGGTTGGATGTTGACAAAGCCAGCGTGGGCTTGGTTTGGGCTCAGGATAAGCTTCAAGGAAGTTGCTAAATAGAGATAAGGCTCGATTTTAGGCAATTGTATCTTGTAAATCAAATAGGTTTAGATCTAATCTGTGGCAAAAGTCTGCCGCAAAGACTTGTTGTTTGTTAGAGATAAGATCGTGTCCTACATGGACCCTGTTGTAATCTCGGGTATAAATATCCCGATAGTCTGTACATAGAGACTCTCTCACAATCCAATACAATAAACCAGTTCAATCTACTTCAGCGCATCGCCAACCCTCGCAAGAGGTTGACCATGACGAGTTCTTGCCTTCCCAGAGCAAAGGTAAGAACTCGTTCCCAATGATCGGCATCGTCGGGGCTAGCGTGTCGCTTTAGGCACGTTAAGCCTCGATGATGTGATCATCGTCTATCATGTTTTGAGTAATCTTGACAGGCGTCTTAATTATGCTTCGCCGGCGATCTATTCGTTTTAGGGTTTATTGCCGACGACGGTTTAATTATAATGCTTGGTTAGATTGTTCAATGCATCTACCATCCCCAAAAGCAATCGACGGCTTGATTTTCTTTGTGTTAAGTTTCGATTCACACTTTGAGTTGCTATCGACCTTAGTCCTATTTTGAGATCTAACACAAAGCTTGCTTTCGGTTGTAATTAAGGATATAACTGGGGTTTCAGCCAGTTTTATCTGATACACGTGTTTATTATAATGTTTTCATGTGTATCTGTCATCTACATTAAACGGATTGATTAATAGGAATACATCTGTTATGGATAATTCTCTAGGGTTTATCTGTGATTGATATGTTTTTATTGGTTGATTGGTTCATGTAGATTTGCACTAGAGTATTAGCTAGTGTAGTTATCTTTATTGTTCTTATCGGCTGATGCCATTAATCGACAACAAAATGTTGTTGAAGGCCGATAAGATATATGCTTTAATCTTGCTTTATCATGAGTAAGCCCATATAGCTTTGCCCTATCGGCTGGGCTATGACAATGTGTCATTGGCCTATTGGCCGATCGGCCGTTGTTTTCTGACATGGTTTACTTGTTTCTTGTTGATTGCAGATCAAATCAGCTGGCACGCTCTGCACACGACTAGGCAAGCCATTTGGACCTGCACTGGAGTTAAGCAAATCTCCCAGGCCGCCGTGGTAACGCGGAACCGGTTTGGTTGCAAGGTGGGTCGAAATTCTGCGCCAACACGCTTTTGGCACGCCCGGTGGGACCTCAAGAACGCAAGCTTTGCAACAGCAACAAGAACATTCAAAATGTCGAAGCAGGCCGAGATCTCCGAGGATAACATCGTCTCCGTAACCGTCGACCAGCTCAACGCAAAACAAAAAGCCGAGATGGACAAGCTGGTTAGGCAGTTCCAGAATATGTACCTACAGACATATTCTAAGACTCGGCAAGGTGCCTTGATTCAAAAGTCTAAGGTGATAATGCCGAGTCCTGGAGATGAAGCTGGCACCTCGGCGGCGGCACACGATCACACCGTCAAGACCGAGGATACCGCGGCGCCGACATTGCAAGACAGGATTGACTCCGCAGTTCACTCTGCGCTAGTCAACCAATCAGGAATCCTGGTGAACACATTGACCAATACGGTCAAATCGATCCTAGATGGGTCGATCCACCAGTACAAGCCTCAAGGCCCAATTTATCTACCAGAGAATAAGTTTCCTGCCTATCGGACCTTGAGAAACGACCTGAGCATGACTCAGCAGACGGCGCCGATGCCACCCCCATCGGCGCAGCCGACAACAACACTGCCACTGGTCCTCACCAGGCAGACAGGAGGGAGCCCTCAGCATGTCACGGAAGAACAATATGCACAATGGACCAAGGGGAAGCAACCAGTAATTGAGCCGATGCAGCAAGTTCCTGTTAACCAGCCATCGGCCGGACAGCCACAAGCCCCTACGTTCAACAACCCTCCACCACAAGCTGCATACAACGCGCCACAAGGCTACCAGCAGTATACCACAGGGCAATACGACGCGCAGAACCTTGATTACCATTACCAGCCGTACTCTCCCAGGCAGTATCAGGCAGAGGGCTTGCAGCAATCATATCAGCAAGACCTCCCGCATCGGCCCGCAGGATACTGGGCTGATATGATAGCCGAAGTGATGCGAGATCAGTTCGGCTAGAAGCCCAAGGAGAATTCTACGGTGTATCGGCACCCGTACCCCAAGGAATTTGACAGAGTGCCATTGCCAAGCCGATACAAGATCCCGGACTTCTCCAAGTTCTCCGGGCAAGACAATGTCTCGATGTATGAGCATCTGAGCCGATTCCTAGCATAGTGCGAAGAAGCATCGGCTATCGAGGCGTTGAGGATGAGGTTTTTCCCTCTGTCCTTATCAGGATCTGCATTTACATGGTTTTCATCCTTACCCTGCAATTCCATCAAAGGATGGATAGATCTTGAGAAACAGTTTCACAGATATTTATACAATGGTGTACAAGAAATGAAACTATCCGATCTCACCGCCATTAGGCAACGAGTTGATGAATCGGTCCCAGAGTATATCCAAAGGTTTAGGGACATAAGGAACAGATGTTACAGCCTCAGCTTGACCGATTCTCAATTGGCCGATCTGGCGTTTCAAGGATTACTCGGGCCGATACGAGAGAGGTTCTCGTCACAGGAATTTGACAGTCTAGCTCAGCTAGCATAGAGGGTATCGGCCCACGAGCAACGATTCCAGGAGGCAAAGAAGTTTGCAAAGAAGATCAATACGATCTATCAGTATGCCTCCGACGATGACGATTCGGAAGATGTCGATGTCGACCTGGCCGAGTGGGCCCGGATAAGGAAGCCAACAACATGCCAGTGGGCAAAAAAGGGTGACAAAGAAGACAAGTTTGACTTCGATATCAACAAGGCCGATAAGATATTTGATCTACTGTTGCAAGAAAAGCAAATTCAACTGCCAGTGGGTCACGTATTGCCATCGGCCGAAGAAATCAAGAAGAGAAAATATTGCAAGTGGCATAACTCTTATTCACACCATACCAATGAATGCAAGATCTTCAGACAACAGATCCAATCGGCTATCGAACAAGGCAGAATTAAGATCGATGACGCCAAGAAGCCGATGAAGATAGAAGGACACCCGTTCCCAATCAACATGGTGCGGGCAGACAGGGCCGACGGTGGTGGCCATCAGACCGGCAAGCGACCTTATCAGACCTCTGAGGGCCAAATCAGAAAGTACCAGCAGAGGCAGGAAGAACAAGCTCAAAACTGCGCCGATCAAGACAACTCTTACGACCCACATTGGGAGTGCGAGTTTTTCCGGTTCTGCTGGAATGAGGGGATGAGGTTGCCATCCATCCAGGAGTGCCCTGCGTGCAATGAGGCAAAAGATTCCTATCAAGGCAGCTCAAGCAGGCAAGCGCATCGGCCGGCCAAGCAAAGAAAATCTGTGCATGAAAGGCTGGGGCCGATGCGCCAAGAGCAACAGATTGAAGCCGAGGGGCAGATCCAGAACCCCCAATGGTGCCCAAGCGATGTGTTCAGCAAGACACAAAAACGGCGGGTTCAGAGACTAAGGAGGAAGGAGCAAATCCAGGAGCAACAGGCGACAATAGCCCATCGGCCGGCCAAGACCAAGAAAGAGTGGAGGAAAAAATCCACGGTGGTCACGGCCGATGAGGGCACCTCCGATACAGCTCGGGCTTCTGCGGCTTCAAAAGGTAAAGGAGTGGCATCGGCGTCTGTTAACATGGTTTTTATTCTGCCAGCAGAATACAGCGTGCAGGCGGCCGATGAAGCAATGGCCGGCGACAAACAATCTTCGGCTAGACTACAGTTGTCACCAGACCAAGCCATATTCGACAAGCCAGCTGACGACAACCACAGGCACCTGCGGCCGTTATACATCAAGGGATTTATCAACGGGCGGCCAATGATGAAGATGCTGGTCGATGGCGGCGCGGCGGTCAATTTGATGCCATACACAACCTTCAGGAAGCTTGGAAAAGTACCTGAAGTCCTTATCAAGACCAATATGGTGTTAAAAGACTTTGGTGGCAACGCTTCTGAGGCAAAGGGGGTGCTCAACGTGGAACTCACCGTGGGCAGCAAGACGATACCCACAACCTTCTTCGTCTTCGATGGAAAGGGTTCCTACAGCTTGTTGTTGGGACGAGACTGGATTCATGCAAACTGTTGCGTCCCTTCAACAATGCATCAATGTTTGATACAATGGCAAGGGGACCAGGTCAAGATCGTGCAGGCTGATCGGTCAGTACATGTGGCCAATGCTGATCTCGCAGGTTGGGAGATGGAGGGAATCGATTGCTTGTCCGGGCGAGTCTGGGACACTGATTTCCTCAAAGTAACTGATTGCGATATCGAGACGATTTAAGATCAGGACAAGCAGTTGCTTTAACAAAGATGTCCCATCCACTGTCCAAGACGAACAAGCTGGTCCCTACACAGACGATGCAGTGGATGAATTAGATGGAAAATTGGGACAAGGCTTCATGTCGGCCGACGAACTTGAAGAGGTTGATATAGGAATAGGTGATAGGCCTAGGCCGACGTATGTAAGTGCTAGCCTGCCAAAGGAATATAAGAATAATCTGATAAATCTTCTGAAAGAGTTCATGGATTGTTTTGCATGGGAATACCATGAGATGCCAGGATTAAGCCGATCGATCGTAGAACATCGGCTACCTATCAAACTAGGCTATCGGCCATTTAAACAATCTCCTAGGACATTTAAGGCCGATATGTATGAAGCTATCAAAGCAGAGATCACACGGCTTTACGACGCCAACTTTATCAGACCCTGCCGATACGCGGAGTGGGTCTCCAACATAGTTCCAGTATTGAAGAAGAACGGCAAGCTAAGGGTATGTATCGATTTCAGAGATCTAAACAAGGCAACACCAAAGGACGAGTACCCTATGCCATTGGCCGATTTGCTAGTCGACGCTGCATCTGGGCATAAGATTATCAGTTTTATGGATGGAAACGCAGGCTACAATCAGATCTTTATGGCTAAGGAAGACATTCATAAGACAACTTTCAGATGCCCAGGGGTAATCGGCCTGTACGAGTGGGTTGTCATGACCTTTGGCTTGAAAAATGTTGGAGCTACTTATCAGAGGGCCATGAATTATATTTTTCATGATCTTATCGGTTCTTTGATTGAGGTTTATATAGATGATGTCGTCATAAAGTCAAAAGAGTATGATATGCACTTGGCCGATTTACGCAAGGTACTAGAAAGGGCAAGGAAATATGGTTTAAAGATGAACCCTAACAAGTGTGCCTTTGGCGTATCGGCCGGTTAGTTTTTGGGTTTCTTGGTCCATGAGAGGGGAATTGAAATTACACAGAAGAGTAATGATGCCATCCAGAAAATCAAGCCTGCAGAAAACAAGACCAAGTTACAATCTCTGCTTAGGAAGATCAACTTTGTCCGGCGTTTTATATCAAATCTTTCAGGCAGAATAGAGCCATTCACTCCACTGTTGAAGATAAAGGACGATCACGAATTCGTATGGGGTGATAAGCAACAGAAGGCACTGGACGATATCAAAGAGTATTTAACCTCTCCCCCAGTTCTAATCCCTCCACAGAAAGGGGTCCCATTCAGGCTGTACCTATCGGCCGATGAGAAATCCATCGGCTCAGTCTTGGTTCAAGATATTGATGGTAAGGAAAGAGCTATTTTTTATCTCAGTAGGAGGATGTTAGACGCCGAGACAAGGTACACACCGGTGGAGAAATTATGTTTGTGCTTATATTTTTCATGTACTAAATTGAGGTATTATTTACTTTCCAACGAGTGCATTGTGGTAAGTAAGGCCGATGTGATGAAATACATGTTATCGGCCCCTGTGTTAAAAGGAAGAATTGGGAAGTGGATTTTTGCCTTAACAGAGTTTGACCTCAGATATGAATCGGCCAAAGCGATCAAAGGACAAGCCCTGGCCGATTTCATTGTTCAACACCGGGATGATTCAGTCGCATATGCAGATATCGTACCATGGACGCTGTATTTTGATGGATCTGTCTGCCGACACGGATGCGGTATCGGCCTGGTCATTATATCCCCTCGGGGGGCAAGTTTTGAGTTTGCTTTTACTATCAAGCCTTATTATACTAACAATCAAGCAGAGTACGAAGCGGTGCTTAAAGGCTTGCAGTTATTACAAGAAGTCGAGGCCGATTCCGTAGAGATCATTGGTGATTCACACCTGGTAATTAATCAACTTTCTGGAGAGTATGAATGCAAAGATGATATCCTCAAAGTCTACAATGAAGAGTGCAAGGTGTTGCTTCAAGCATTCAAGATCGTGACAATGAGGCATATACCCAGGAAGCAAAACTTCGAGGCCAATGATCTGGCTCAGGGGGCATCGGGATACAGGCCGATGGCCAAGGATGTACGGGTTCGAGTCGCCGCCGTGGACGCCAACGATTGGAGATTTGCTATCATTGATTATCTGAAGAATCCTTCCCAATCGGCGTCACGGAAGATGAAATACAAAGTATTGCAGTATGTTCTGTTAGATAATGACTTATACCATCGGACGGTTGATGGTGTCTTGCTCAAGTGTCTAGGTCCTAAGGAGGCCAAAATTGTTATGAGCGAGGTCCACGAAGGGATTTGTGGAACACATCAATCGGCCCATAAAATGAGATGGCTGTTGAAACGCATTGGATATTTTTGGCCGACAATGCTAGAGGATTGTTTCAAGTATTATAAAGGATGTCAAGATTGTCAGAAATTTGGAGCAATTCAGCGAGCACCGGCATCAGCTATTCATCCAATCGTAAAGCCGTGGCCGTTTCGTGGATGGGGAATAGATATGATTGGCTAAATTAACCCGTCATCAAGTAAGGGGCACAAATATATCTTGGTGGCTACAGATTACTTCACAAAGTGGGTTGAGGCCGTTCCCCTTAAGAAGGTTGATTCCAAACATGCGATTCAGTTTGTCAAGGAATATATCATATATCGGTTTGGGTTACCTCAGACAATAACCACCGATCAAGGATCAATCTTCGTGTCCGACGAGTTCGTCCAATTCGCCGACAGCGTGGGCATTAAATTATTAAATTCTTCTCCTTACTACGCGCAAGCTAATGGGCAGGCAGATGCTTCTAATAAGACTTTAATCAAGCTAATCAAGAGGAAAATCGACGAACAGCCGAGGCAATGGCACGCGACGCTGGCCAATTCCCTTTGGGCGTATCGGATGGCTTGCCATGGTGCGATTCAAATGCCTCCGTATCAGTTGGTTTATGGACATGAAGCTGTGCTGCCATGGGAAACCAACATCGGCTCAAGAAGGATTGCTTTGCAAGACGACTTGACAGCCGATGAGTACCATAATCTTATGGTCGATGAGTTAGATGACTTGGCGCATGTCCGATTACGGGCATTAGAAAAAATTAAACGTAATAAAGACAGAGTGGCTCGTCATTATAACAAAAAGGTTGTTGCCAAGTCATTTGAGGAAGGAGATCTTGTATGGAAGCTAATAATGCCGATTGGTTCCAGAGATAATAAATTCGGCAAGTGGTCACCTAATTGGGAAGGTCCTTTTCAGATTCATCGATGTGTCCCTCACAATGCTTATTTGCTTAAGGGGCTAGATGGTGAGATTTATGGACGAGCTCTTAATGGCAAGTACTTAAAGAAATATTATCCTAGCGTCTGGATTGATTCATGATCGGCCCCTCAGCCGATTTATGATAACAGCCGATGCGCTATGCATCGTCTCTAGATGGCCGATATATACTATCGTCCTTAGTTCAAATTTTACAACATGAGCCCTCATCTTCTAAAATTTGGGGGGCATATATATATATGACTTTTTGCAGAATTTTTGTAGAATTTTTCGGAATTTCAAGGAATTTTTTAGACTTGGCCTTTTTCAGATTGAGATCGACTTCGGCTGCTTGGCCGATGAGATTGATTGTAATAAGGCGATATCCGTTTGTACGATGGACTTCACAAAAATTTTTTAAGCTGGAATGTCTTCAGATCCATTTAGACCAAATTCGGCTGCTTAGCCGATGAGATTTGTGTTTATACAATATAAAGACAAAATATGTTACATCACCCGATGAAATCTGCAATAGCTGTGATGGCTCTACGGCGAATCTGCTCGATATCTTCTATGACTTGGGCGTCATCGGCCGTCGACCCTGGGATTGGCTTCAATGATTTGCTCAGGGTCGCAAGGTACTTGGCCGATGCCTTTAACTTTGGGTGATGCAGCTATCCCGGTCTGGACTTCTTGGATTTCCTTGCGAGTTGCTTCTAGCTTGGAGATGAGGTCTGCTTCGAGGCGTTGGTGTTCTTCAAGTCTGTTCTTCAAGACAATCGGCTCCACAGCTAGCTCATCCAATCTGGTCTTGTCAGAATTGATTTGAGCCTTGCTAGCAGATAGGGCCGATTCCAGGCTTTCGCGTTCCCGTCTCTCCGCAATCCTTTCTTTAGCTTTCTGAAGCTTGAAGCGGTATTGTTCCAAGAAGATGGCCGGTGTTAGGGTCTCCATCAGATCTTCGGGCAGTTGGTCTTGAATTTCTTGTACCCTGACTCTGATGAAAGTACAATCCTCCACCAAGAACTCTAGCGAGGATTCCAGCCGATTGGCAATGTCGGCTAGCTGGTTCTTTAGCTCGTCGGAGATTGATGTCTTGGCTATGGCAGGAGGCTCCTTGTCCTCGTCATCCAGGAACTGGCCAATGTCAAAAGAGAACATATCGGCTAGGTTCTGCAAATATTAGTACAGGTCAAGGTTAACCTAGTCAAGCAAGAATCGGCAAAGAGGATCAAGGTAATCGTGGTTACCTGTGTTGGAGCATCGGTGGTGCTTGCATCGGCTTCCTTTTGCTGTGTGGAAGCAGTAGGCGAGGGAGTTGGCCGATGTAGTGCAGGTGATGGAGCCCTTGGCTGGAGAAAAGCGAGAAATTGATGAACAGATCTATGATAGAAAGGCAATATAAAATCAACTCTTACCGAAGCAATCAGAGAGGATGGTGGAGAAGGAGAAGGAGTCCTCAATCGGGCTTTGGCCTGTTGACGCCTTTGTAGGGTTGCCTTCTTGGTTCTTAGAGGGGCCGATTGAGTTCTCTCCTTGAGTATAGACGATGCAGCAGCCTGAAAAGGATATCAAATTATAGCATACCAATAAGAAGGGGATCGCATGAAGTTCAGTAAAAGAAATATGTTAACCTTGCGGACTGCATGTCTAGTCTTCCTTGGTTGGGCAGCGCCGGCTTGGTCATCGGCCAATGGGATTGTGGTGTTTTTGGCCGATGGTTTCTTGGCAGTCTGAACCGACGAATCTTCTTCTTCAGACGCATCGGCGGTTGCTACATCAATTTCTTCCTCCATCACTTGCTCATCAAGGAATTCTTCCATGGAAGGATCTAGCTCTTCGAGATCGGCTTGGTCATCAGTGTTGGCTTTCTTGCTGGATTTTTGGGATTTGCCTTTTGCTGGAACCTTCCTCTTGGGGTTTTCCTTGGTCATCGGCCCTTGAAATAGTGATGATATCTATGGGGCGGTCAGGCCGATGATTGATTCCAGGATGGTTGATCCTGATGGGGCCACAGCTTGAGCATAACAAATTCTTTGTCCGCTGTTGCTCATAGATGGGATCGGCTCGTCTGGGACTTGAGGGCTGATACCCTGGATGAGCTCTGTCACGTAGAATCTGGCCGATTGATGGAAAATGTGAGCAGCCCATTCTTGCCACCATGCTTGGAAGCTGATATGTACAAAGGGGCTCAGATGCAATCGGTCGCAGTCACCCAGGTTCGGGGTTTCAATTTCCAGTGCCTTGCTCATGATCAATCCTGACGATACTATGCCCCTGCTCTCTAGGAGTCTTTGGAAGTATAGATTAATGGGGAGTTGTCTGAGCCCGCACTGTCTAGCAGCTACCATGGGGTTATAGAATTCATAGGACAGGCTGGTGCTTCTTCCTTGAAATATGCCTACTGGGAGCAGGTATGGGGTAATGCCGATCATAAATGACTCTCGGGATTCCATGTCATCATTTATCAGGTTCAACTGCAGATCGTCAGGGAGTTCAAAATCCTGATCCGAGAGGTAGAGGCACATATCCATCTTAATTGATGGGGGTCCGGTGTAGAATTGGATGAACCAAGTAGACAGGTCTTTGGCCGATTGATCCGCTCCAGGATAGACAGAGGCAGCGTCTCCAAAAGACATGCATCTTCTGGTTCTATGGTCTTCATGATCGGCATACTTTGATGGGAAACGGGAGTCTGATAGTGGAGGCCGATCAGCCATAGTGTTGGTATGAATGGTTAGCCAGAGCTGAATAAACCACCATGGTCCTCCGTGAGATAAAGTCTGTTTCAACATTAAATCTTGAGTAGAGACATGAAGCAGTCGATAAACAGCTCCCAGAAGATATCGGCCGAGAGGGATTTGTTTCTTGTCAACCAAAGCTTGGGCCAGATGCTGGCAATTGGTAGTTGGGCCACAGGTCGATCCGCAGAAGACAAATCGTTCCAAGAACAACGTCAGGAAGGCCACATGTTCTCTTTCCGAGACTGATCCTTGTTCCATGTGTTCAGAAACATACCCAGACCAGCCTCCAATCTTCTTGGTTTTTAGTTTGTGGCTATTATTAGTCAGGAGGCTGAAGGGATTGATCTCAGATTGGATATCTAGTCCTATTAGCATCTTGACATCGATTAAAGTTGGGGTCATCGGACCTTGCTTGAACAAGAACGCATTCAAGGTGCTAGACCGGAAATAGGTGGCCGCCGACATGAGTAGCTCGTTTTTCTTGGTATCGGCCAGGGACAAAGTAATACGTTGGCCGATTCCTATTTCGTCCCAATGGACCTGTTTGGCTGCAGCGATCCTCTTATGCCAGGTTCTGTATCCGTTGAGTTTTGATGGCCAGGATCTGAAAGTGTGTTTCATGAGGAGACGTTGGGTTTGGCTTGTTTGAGGGGGATTCTGTCTGTCTCAGCATTAATCAGCCAGGTTGGGTCGCAATTGCCCATGGGGCCTAGCAGGAATCTGTGTGATTTGTCGTTGGTGGGGATCAAGATTTGGTTTTTGAAGACCTATATCATAAGAATGACAAAAAACATAAGACCCGGGGGGGCAAAAAAGTTGAATCCCTAGTTCGAAGAAATCGGCAGGAAAGTGGGAATGTGAATACAGAGGAGATTAACTTACCACGGGGATTTCGGAGGCGTAGAACGGAGCGAAAGCCATTGTTGTCGTTGACGAAATTGCTGTGGAAAGGGTTGATGCCAATGGGATGCCGAGGGGTCGCCGAAGTTGAAGAGCGTGGGTGGTTGCTAAATCGGCAGCGGAAAGCTGCAAATCTGGATCTGCGCGGTTTTTAGGCAAACCCTCGCAAGGGAGTCGATGAGTTCTTCGGGGCTAATTCCGCGAGACACCCGAAGGCAGCCGCCTACCATCGATGTGATCTAAAGACTACCGGAGACCTGAGCTCAGCAAAACACCCGTCAAATCCAAAGACCCTCGTCATTATGCAATCTGGAAGCATAAAGATCAATCGGCCGACTCTCACGAGAGAGATCACAGCCGGCCACCTATCCATGATCGGATTCGTTATGACAATAACTCCAACTACCAGAGCGGCTCTTGGAGGCCCGCACCGAGTGACTTGAGAGAAATACTTGATCGGCGTCATCGCAAACGCAACAAGCCCTATCACGAAGACCGAAGAAGTTCACCCGACAACTATGACGATGGAGTACCTGCGTTCACTCGGGACCTGCGTTGAGTGGATTGGCCGAGTGGATTCAAGCCACTGGGATTGACAAGTATGACGACAAAACCGACCCTAAGTCATGGTTAACCGTTTACACCCTCACCATCCGCGCAGCAGGAGAAGACAGCAAGGCTATGGCAAACTACCTGCCTGTTGCTCTCACCGATTCAGCCAGGAACTGGCTCACAAACTTACCAAGAGGTTCGATTGATTTGTGGAGCGAGCATCGGCACCACTTCGTCGCAAATTTTCAGGGCACTTTTGAAAGGCCCAAGACCCACTTCGATCTTTACAATGTGATCCAGAAGCCTGACGAATCATTGAAAGACTACATTCGGCGTTTTTCGGAAAAGCGAAACAAGATCCCCGACATCACCGACGACGTTATCATAGCCGCGTTCTAGAAAGGTGTCCGAAATGAGTTGTTGATCAGCAAATTCGGGTGCAAGCCTCCAAAGACGGTCAAGAAGATATTCGAGACAACCAACTCCTACACCAAATCAGACGACGCAATCAAAGCCTCACGGCAGAACAAGCATGACAAGCAATCCGGGAGTAGCTAGCGCCCCAAGAAGGACAATGGCAACGGCAACGGCAATAACGACCAAAAAGACCGCAAGCGTAAGCTCGAGGATCTGGTCGCCGCAACGTCTAACTACCAACAACAGCATCCCCGAGTCACTGCCTACGACAGGATCACGAACGCCCAATGCACTCATCACCCAAATTATAAACACGCGGCCAAAGATTGTTTCATCTACAAACAGTTCGTCGAACAATATGCAACTCAACTACACTGGAAGCCGTCAGATGAAGTTGGCACTTCAAGAACCAAGAAGGATGACCTAGTTGGTGGCTCAGAGCCTTTCCAAGATCACAGGACCGAGTTAAACCATATTTTTGGAGGACTGTTAGCGTATGAGTCAAAGAGGAAGCAAAAGCTGACCGACAGGGAAATCAACGCAGTACAACCTAAAGTCCCACGATACTTACGATGGTCGGAGGTGGCTATCACGTTCAACAGCTCGGAACACCCTGACTGAGTGGTTCACCCGGGGCGGTATCCCCTGGTACTTGACCCGGTGGTTCGCAACGTCAAGCTCAAGCGTGTCCTCATCGATGGCGGTAGTGCCCTCAACATCCTTTTCGCCAAGACTGTGGAAGAGATGTAAATCCCGAGATCAGAATTGAAGCCGAGTTTAGCCCCTTTTCACGGAGTCATCCTAGGGCTGTCATCTATGCCACTCGGGCAAATCACCCTTCCGATCACCTTCGGCACTCGGGAAAACTTCCGGACAAAGAAGATCAGCTTTGAGGTTGCCGACTTCGAAGCAGCTTATCATGCAATCATCGGAAGACCTATGCTCACCAAGTTCATGGCGGTACCTCACTACACCTACCTCATGATGAAGATGCCCGGCAAAGAAGATAGCCCAGTCGGGAGAAGTCGACGCCAAGATAACGAAGATTCCCCTTGATCCCTCCGTCCTTCCAAAACTGCTGTAATAGGCACTGAGTTAGATCCCAAATAGGAAAGCGCGTTCATCACCTTTCTACAAAACAATAAAGATATATTTGCTTGGAAACCGTCTGATATGCCGGGTATTATTAGAGAGATGATCGAGCAATCATTAAATGTTAAAGAGGACACGAAACCTATAAAACAACGACTCCGCCGTTTCGCCCAAGATCGAGGGGATGCTATCAAGGAAGAACTCGCCAAGCTCTTGGCGGCTGGATTCATCAAGGAAGTTTAACACCCCGACTGGTTGGCCAATCCGGTCCTAGTTCGGAAGAAGACAAGACAATGGTACATGTGCGTAGACTACACCGACCTCAACAAATCTTGTCCCAAGGATCCTTTTGGATTGCCCCATATTGATCAAGTCGTCGACTCAACAGCCGGCTGCGAGCTTCTGAGCTTCTTGGATTGTTACTCAGGATACCATCAAATCAGCTTGAAGGAGTTCGACTGCCTGAAGACATCATTCATTACCCCGTTAGGAGTTTATTGTTACATCACGATGCCTTTCGGCCTCAAGAACGCCGAAGTTACTTATCAGCGTATGATCCAGAGATGCCTTCAGAATCAACTCGGGAGGAACGTGGAAGCTTACGTCGACGATGTCGTCATCAAGACCAAGCAAAAACAGGATCTGATCGCTGACTTAGAAGAGACTTACACAAATATTCGGGCTTTCAGAATGAAGTTGAACCCAAAGAAATGCACTTTTGGTGTTCCGTCAGGCAAGTTACTCGACTTTATGGTGTCTCATCACGGCATTGAAGCCAATCCAGAGAAGATCAACGCTATCTGGAACATGAAGCCCCCGAGTACCCAGAAGGATGTCCAGAAGCTTACCGGTTGTTTGGCGGCACTAAGCCATTTTGTTTCCAGACTTGGTGAACGAGGCATGCCCTTTTTCGAATTGCTCAAGAAGACGGACGAATTTCAATGGACCCTGGAGGCCCAGAAAGCTTTTGAAGACTTCAAGGACTTCCTTACAATGCCACCTGTGTTGGCATCACCTTACCCTCAAGAACTTTGTTGCTCTACATTTCCGCAACCTCTCAGGTGGTCAACACAGTTTTGGTCGTCGAATGCGAGGAGGAAGGACGAGCTCAAAAGGTTCAAAGGCCGATCTACTTTGTTAGCGAGGTGTTGGCCGGATCCAAAACGTGTTACCCCCAGGTAAAAAAACTACTATATGGAGTCTTAATTACTATCAGGAAGTTAGCCCATTATTTTCAAAGTCACTCGGTTACTGTGGTCACGTCTTTTTCACTCGGCGATGTCATCCATAATCGAGAGGTTACTGGGCGCATTGCGAAGTGGGCTTTGGAATTGATGCCTCTGGATATCTCCTTCAAAGCCAGAACATCTATAAAATCTCAAATCTTGGCTGATTTCGTGGCCGAGTGGACCGAGCGTCAAGAAGATGTACCTAGGGAGGAGCTGCAATATTGGACCATGTTTTTCGATGGGTCCAAACGAGTCACTGGCTTGGGAGCAAGAGTTGTCTTAATTTCCCTGACTGGGGAGAGGCTGTGGTATGTTCTTCATATACATTTTCCTACCTCACACAATGTAGCCGAGTACGAAGCTTTATTTCATGGCCTACGACTCGCTGTGTCTCTCGGCATACGTCGGATGATTGTACAAGGAGATTCCTAGTTGGTGGTAAATCAAGTAATGAAGGATTGGTCTTGCTTAAATGATAATATGGCGGCCTATCATCAAGAAGTTCGCAAGCTGGAGGACAAGTTTGATGGTCTAGAGTTATCTCATGTTTTAAGGCACAACAATGAGGTGGCAGATCAATTAGCACAGTTTGGGTCCAAGCGAGAAGCAGCCCCAACTGATGTTTTCGTAGAACACCTCTATGAACCAACTGTTGCTAAAAAATCAGTTGACAATGAAGAGATTACAGACCAAGTCGCTATGCTCGACGCCGACTGGAGGACACCGTTTATCGATTTTCTGACTCCGCAGGAGGTACCGGAAGACCGAGATGATGCAGAGCAAATTCGACGTCGCAATCGGAGTTACGTCATGGTTGATTCGGAGTTGTACAAGAGAAGCCCGTCTGGAGTTTTGTTAAGATGCGTCACGCCTGAGGAGGGACGACAATTGTTGCAGGACATTCACTCGAGAATTTGCGGTAATCATGCTGCAGCACGTACTTTGGTGGGCAAGGCTTACAGGCAAGGGTTTTTCTGGCTCACGGCGGTTTCTGATGCTGACAAGGTGGTCCGCACATGTGAATGTTGTCAGTTCCTCGGTCGGCAAAGTCATGTTCTAGCCCAAGAGTTACAAATAATTTCATTATCATGGCCTTTTGCGGTTTGGGGCTTGGACATGGTTGGTCCTTTCAAAAAGGCTCTAGGAGGATTTACACATTTATTCGTCGCAATTGACAAGTTCTCCAAGTAGATTGAGGCTAGGCCGGTTGCTACAATAACTGCGGATAAGGCGCGAGATTTTATCTTAAATATTGTGCATCGGTTTGGTGTTTCTAACAGGATTATAACAGATAATGGGACTCAGTTCACTGGCGGCGTCTTCAAAGAATTCTGTGAAGATTTTGGAATCAAGATTTGCTATGCGTCGATGGCACACCCTAGAAGTAATGGACAGGTCGAACGTGCCAATGGTATGGTTCTTCAAGGTATAAAGGCCCAAGTGTTTGATAGGCTAAGCCCTTATGCTGGAAGATGGGTCCAAGAGTTGCCTTCGGCATTATGGTCATTGCGAACTACGCCCAGTCGGGCTACTGGTCAATCACCATTCTTCTTAGTCTATTGGGCGGAAGCAATGTTACCGAGTGAGATGGAGTTCGAATCTCTTCGAGTTCACAGTTTCAATAATGAACGTAATGATAAAGACCGAGTTGATGATCTGACCTGACTGGAAGAGGCTCGTGAGGTTGCATTGGTTCAGTCGGCAAGGTATCTTCAAGGACTTCGACGTTATCATAACCAAAACATTCGGTCACGAGCTTTCATTGTTGGCGATATGGTTTTACGGAAGATTCAGACTACAAAGGATAGACATAAGCTATCTCCATTATGGGAAGGACCTTATATAATTGTTGAGGTCACTTGGCCAGGAGCATATCATTTAAAGCACGAAGATGGGACCATGGTGGAGAATTCTTGGAATATTGAGCACCTTCGTCAATATTATACTTAGATTTATTGTATCATGTTCTACTCGACTGCTGACTTCAAGTAAGTTACCTTCTTGAGTTGTCAGTCGGGGGCTATGAATATCAATAAAGTGTGAAGTTTCTTATCAATAATGACTTGTTCATACTTCGTTTATCATTGTTTAGTGTTCTGGTTTGAGTTAAGCAAATAACAACTGAAAATTTTTTGATGGCTCAATCAAGTCTAGGCTTGGTGACAGTCGGATGAAAATTTTTAAGAAATTAAATGCGAAGACTCAAATTAGGGCATAAGCATAAATAAACTGAGAATTTACAAGTTAGATTACAACAGTGCTTTACATAGAAGAAGTCATCCCTGGAAGTTTTCAATTATATCAGCAGCGATTTTCTGGGCCGACTCCTGTGTTTCATTGATCAGCTCCAAGGCTTGTTCATCAGAAGTGCCGTCTGCGAAGCCATCTCCTATTGAGTTTATGTCCACTCGAGGATAGAGCGACTTCGTCATCGCCAAGGTTTGACTTGCACTCATGACAGCGGCATCAGTCATATTCTCTATATACTTTTTTGGAGTTGTCCTGAGTTTATCAAAGATTTCTACAGCATCCATAGTACTTGTTCTAAGGCCGTTTTCATAAAGTGCTGATAATATTGGCGAAGCTGCATTGGCAATATTGTCCCTCTTTCGGCTCTTCGGACTTTTTCAGCAAAGACTTCAAATTGAGCATGGGATTTAATCTTATTAGCTACAAATTTGATATGATTCAGATTACACAAATAACTGAGATCAGTTACATCAATAAGCATGAGTTTCAAGAGTTATCTTCAATTTCTTCTAAAGCCTTGTCTTTGTTAGACTCAAGCTTAGCATTATCAGTCTCTGCTTTCTTTAGCTGAGCCTTGAGGGAATCAATCTCAAATATATTGGCTACGACATGAAGATCTGGAGTTAATAGAGCCGAACAGATTATATAAGAACAAGATTAGTTGGTTTTTATTACCTCCGATTGAACCGCGAAGTTCTAGGTTCATATCTCAAAACTTATTGATTTCTTCCCTAAGGACGACCTCTCTAGCCGCAGCTTTTTCTCTGGCTTCTTTGAGATCTTGTTGGATGTTTTCCAAAAAATTGACATGAGGTACCAGCTTCTCAAGAGTGTCTGACTTGGCCATTGAGCGACGATGTATTCTCTGCATTATGGAGATTGAGTCAGTCGATTAAACAAGACTATGCGGTTGAGATATGAGAAATTTATACATACATTCATCAGCCGAGTTGCTTCATTGAGGCTGGCGAGCAGCATATCGCGTTCTTCAGTTTCTTTTTGCTTGTTCAATACGATGCCCTGCCTTTTACCTTCGGCATCTCGCCACTCGATTTTGATGGGAGGTACTGAGTCTTCTGTGGACTTTAGTCGGGTAATCTCCTCCTCTTCAGTTGTTTGCTCTAAGGACGATGAATGAAGATGGAAGTCAGAAGATATGTTCGAGACAAGAGTTTTGGGACTATTGAAGGTTACCTGATGTAGCTTCGGGTTGTTTCTTTTGAGTGCCAGTATTCTTGGCTGACTGATCCTTGTTGGTTTTAGTCCTTGACGCTGGATCTTCAACCGGAATTTCTTGATTGCTTGGGTCTTGTTTTTCCCTATCCGGATGGTTTACAGTCAAGGGTCCCTGAGCCGATGCCTGATTAGCAGAGTCTGACTGGTTTCCAGTCAGGGTATCTTGACTAGCAGTCGGGGGCTCTTGATTGGGGATAGCTTCATCCGAGCGAAGGTTTTGACACCCTTGTTCTGCGGAACTTGATTTCTCGAGCGTTGTGGATAGATTTACTTTCTCTGTCTGCCCGGTGGGATCTATGTCTTGAGGTTTTCTGCAGAAGAAGATAAAGATGATTGAGGTGGAATCAAGCAAGTTGAATTCGATTGTGTGAAAAAATACCTGTTGGATTTCCTGATCTTTGGAACAGATCTTGTGGATGGTCTGGGAGAGTTTATGTCGACTTTCGAAGTCTGGACTTCTTCGGTTTCTTCATCCGAGTCATCCACGACCAGTTTCCTCTGTTTGCAAGAACGTTTGCTAATCTCTTCAATGGCAGCGGCTCTTTTGCTTTTAGCTTGAGGTTTGATTTTTGGGCGCCGTTGGCTTCTGGGTAGTCGGCTGGGCTGGTATATCTTCATGAAAACACTTTGTATGGCCGAGAGATAATCAGAGCATTTGCCTACAAGCAATATTCTTAAGAAGCATTGAAAAATGTGGATAGATTGGAAAATGGTTCACGATACAGAGTCTGCTTACCGGAGGAGGTGGTCGATGAAGATTGAAGGGAATGACTGGTAGCTTATTGCTTTAGTCCACTGAAATTCCAGAAAAGAAGATCTTGTACATCCGAGCGCACAGGACCCGGAAGTTCAGGGATTCACGGTCTTCCCGATTGGGATCGCTTTAGCCTTCATATTCAAATGTTGGTTTAGACCTTTCTTTGATAGGAGCCAGTCGGCACTTGATGAAGTGCCGAGTGATTTGTTCTCCTTGGAGGCCCTTATTCTTCATCTCAAGGATTTTGGCTAGGAGGTTGTTAGCTTCTATCCAATCTTGGTCTTCTGGAAGAGTATTCTAGTTGGCTCGTTAAATTGGTGGGAGACCGATGAAGTCGGGCAAGCTGGGGGCTGGGTTTGAAATATAGAACCAGTTCGCATGCCAGCCCTTGTTAGAAGATTTCAGGGGAAGAGGAAAGTAGTCTTTGCGGAGAGTACCGCGGAGTTGAAATCCAGCGCCACCAACAACGCAAGGGTTATCTTTGGTTGGGTGTGCCTTAAGGGAGAAGATGCAGCGGAAGAGGTTGAAGTGAGGATAGATACTCAGGAAGGCTTCGCACACATGGATGAAGATGGCAATGTGCAGAATGGAGTTTGGGTTCAGATGATAAATTTGAAGACCGTAGTAATCGAGGATATCACGGAAGAATTCAGAAGTGGGAAGACCAAATCCGCAATAGAAGAAGTGGGTAAAGACTACAATCTCACCACAGTGTTTGGAGTTGGGAACTCTTCGCTGTACGCCAGGCGCCAGCCGATGATTTCCTTGGCAGGAAGAACTCCGTCCTTCACCATTTCCCACAGAGTTGATTCTTTCACGTTGGACGTTGCCCATTGGTCGAAGGGGAATTTTCTCTCTTCTGCCATGGATGCAGTTTGAGGGAAGCGAATCTGGAGCTGGGAAGTGAGGATTCTCGGAGGAAATGTTGAGAGCTGGATGCGCAGTGAATCTTGATGGAGCTTTGAGCTTCTGGATGGATAGATTTGGATGCGCTCGAGTTCTAGGTTTCTTTGGAAGAGCTTGTGAACAGGAGCGCGAAAGGGAAAATTTTCAGAAGATGAAGCGGCGGGGAAGACGACGGTGCTTCAGTGATTTTTAGGGTATTGGTAGGCTTTCTCGAATTTGGGCCGAGACCCATAAGAAGCTTACGGCCCATAATTCAGGTGTGGCTTGACACATGTCTCTAGGGACTTAAGCAGATTTGCCTTGGCAATATGCACGTGTCTTATTGCCCGATGCCTTCAAAATCCTTTCATACAGCAATTACACAGCTTTTAGGAGTTGGTACGATGCAACTTCGAAGGTGACAAACAGTAAAGTTTTTTATAACTGTCCTGGTAACTTTTCTATAGGTTGCAGGAGTTGTTTGGTTTTTTATAAAGCAATTGATTTTATATTATATCAATGCTATTTTGCCACCTTGGTGTGCTTTTTTGATTAAGACCAATATCATGGCTTAGACTATTTAATATTTTGGTCATATTTTTCAGATGATTGATAAATCTATTAAGGTTTATTAACACAGATTTTTTATTGTTTACACAACATATTCCAGAGGATAGACGAGTTGTATGCTTTGAGAGGACTCGGGCATAACGACTCGAGGTCATTATACACTACGCCTTGTTTATAAGGTGATGTGTTATATGATTTTTTATGATTGCCTTTTGGCTTAGGCTAGACATTTATTTCACTCGGATGAGTATGGTTATTATAGTTCTTGACTATATGCTTAGTTTGTTTAACTAAACATATAGTCGGGGGCTACACCTAATTAGGTGCATCTAGTCGATGCACCTAAGTATATATTCTTGGAAATTCTTGAGATGTTTTCAGCCCTTCACAGCCTTTTATTGGATGAAAAAGCACTCGGGAGACTTAGACAGAGATGATGGAAGCACTCGACGATGGAAGCACTCGGCTAAGGAGGTACTCAATTATGTGTTATTCTGGTTCGAGGCAAAATTATCTCGTTGACTGTGAAGGTCTCAGGGGCTACTGTGGAGATTATGGGTACCGTATGCCCTCATGGCTGACTTATCCGACTGACTATATGGGATAGGTTGTGGTTCATGATTATGTAATCGGCTTAGGACTTAAGTATTACGTTACCTTGTCTAATAAGGAACGGCTTATGGTCCTAAGTCGGAAATAATATGGAGTCCTATACCGTATGTAATTAGGTCTCTGACTTGTGAGTCTATCCTCCAAGCGTATATAAGGAGGATAGGACGTCCCTTGAGGAACGGAGATTGCAAGAGATAAAAAGAGATCGACATAAGAGGAAAGAGATCAAGAGATCAATAAACCACTCGGCGGATCAAATCCCCGATACAGGAGTAGGGTATTATGTCTTTATAGAAGATCTGAACCTGTCTAAATCCCTTTGCACACTAACCCATCGTGTTTGGTGCTTGACTGCTACCCCTAGTTTCTTATTGCCGAAATCAAGTTTCAACAAACTATCAACCCTCTAATCTCTCAAACTTGGCTTACTCTTAAGCCATAGTGTCCCTATTATTTATACCGAAAATCTCTTACTTAAAATAGTAGTACAACCCCTAGTTTCATTAAGACTCGATCCCTTAATTTTCAAATCAGTTATAATTTACCAAATTGCATGTCTCTCCACACCGCAGCCAATTCCAGCCACAGAAGATCCAACCGAGTCGGACACCCTGACTGTACCGCGAACACGCACATGCGCTCGTCCTCGCTGCTTTCTCTTCTCCGCTTCCACGAGACCAGCCCAACTGGGCCTGCAGCCCATCGCCACAACCTGAACCGCCTCCAGCTATTGACCTGTTGTCCTTCACGTGGGCTCACCGAGCCAACAACCTATCTGCACATGTACAGCACCCGTGCATGCATGCATGCTACAATATCCTAGTACTGTAGCAGCCATTTTCCTTTACCATTTTTTCTTTTAGTTTTCTTTGCGAACACCGACGTTTGCACACACACCTCGTGAAACTCGTCGTGAATATCTATCTCACACGGTGTCCATACACCATATGCCATCTCGTATCTAATTTCGTCACCCGACATCCTTGATCATCTGGATCTCAACTCCTCCATTAGTCTAGTCCCGATCCCACCGTTGATCGAAGTTGACCTTCAGGAATTCTAACTCTAGTCACCTTCAGAGTCACCTTCTCATATGGTATCCCAACCGCACCAAACCTCTGCTTCTCCCTGAGCATATTCCTGGTCCTCACCATTGATCAAGGCTGAACTCAAGTCACCTGCACACAATCAGACAAAACAACCATTTCTATGCACTGATATCACAACTTGACCCATAATAGTCACACGCACTCACACCAACATCCACATAACTTTTCAAACCAATTCATCGAATAAATTATTTACAAAGCTAATTGTTCATCCCAAATATTAATCATGACAATGATTTCATAATATTTAGATAAGTTTGTCGTAGTCTTCATCGACGACATTCTTATCTATTCCAAATCAGAGGAAGAACATGAACAACTTCTATGCCTAGCGCTAGAGAAACTTACCGAGCATCAGCTTTATGCCAAATTTAGCAACTGTGACTTTTAGTTGTAAGAAATATGGTTTCTTGGTCACATATTATCAACTCAAGGTGTAGCGGAGGACCCGACCAATGTTGAGGCAGTTACTAAATGGAGACCACCCAAGACGGTAACTCAAGTTTGCAGTTTCCTTGGACTTGTAGGCTATTACCACAGATTCGTTGAAAATTTTGCCAAAATAACAAGACCTATGACTCAGCTTTTGAAGAAAGATGAGAAGTTCACCTGGACCCCACACTATGCAAAGGCATTTCTAGTATCAGCTCTTGTACTAATTCTACCAGACGTCCACAAGGATTTTCAAGTGTATTGCGACGCTTCCCATCAAGGGTCGGTTCTTATGCAGTAAGGTCAGGTTGTAGCATATGTTTCGTGTCAACTCTGGCCACATGAAAATAACTATACCCAACACATGACTTGGAATTGGCTGTTGTGGTCCATGCTTTTAAGATATAGCGTCATTACCTCATTAGTAACCGCTGCGAGATATACACCGATCACAAAAGTTTGAACTATATATTTACCCAACCAGATCTTAATCTCCAGCAAAGAAGATGGTTGGAACTTATAAAAGATTATGATGTGCGAATCGATTACCACCCTGACAAAGCAAATGTACTGATTGATGCCCTGAGCAGAAAGAGTTATTGCAATGCTATTGCCCATGAGAACTGTCCATTTGACCTATGCAAGGAGTTAGAAGATTTGAATTTGGGTATAGTCAGTCATGGTTACTTGCCATCCCTTGAAGCAAGAACTTTGCTCCTAGATCAAGTAAGAGAAGCTTAGAAAGATGATGCCGATATTAAAGAAACCAAGAAAGAAAAACATGAGAAGAGGAAAAGTAGTAGGATTTTCTAAAGATGAACAGATAACAGTTTGGTATGGTGAGCGAATCTGTGTCCCCAATTATCAAAGCTTAAGAATCTCATTTTGCAAGAAGCTCATGAAGGTCGACATTCTATCCACCCTGGTAGTACGAAGATGTATCCTGATGAGGACATCAACACCATCGATACATCCATGTCTCCACAAGTACAACCTCATGGTCCTATCAGGTGAGTTCATTATTAAGTTCATGTTCATCTTATTTATACCCCGGAGGCGCGTGCACTCTTGTTTTACTTAGGAGTGATGGAGAGGATTCGCGTGGACTGGATTCGGACTGCAGTACAGCGCCAACTTGTGACAACCGCCACGACTTAATGTGAACTCTGATTTAGGCGTATAAGCACTTCATGGAAAGCTTATCAAGTCTAATTTCAAATGGATCCAATCTCACGTCCATATATATTCTGGAGCGACCGCAATCAACATTTTACTACCGATTTCTTTTCTGTCAAAGGTGTTGTGTTACCTTATTTGGGCCCAATGGGCTGTGTATCAAGTTGGGTCCACTAGGGACACGTCCTAGGGTTAGAGCATGACCCCAACACCCCTTTAAATAGCTAGGTACCCCTTTAGGGTTTCTCAGGTTTTGTTGATTAGAGTTAGCGACTTGCTACTTGCATGCAGCGCGCGTGTTGGCTAAACCGCCTATCTGTTTGTCTTCGAAACCCCACCATATTGAAACTTTCATCTTCATCTAGCAATTCCGTGTTTTTTCTATTTGTTCTTGCTTATTCTTCGATTGCTTGCAGGACGAGTGCCCTTGTGGATGGGTTATCGCGCACCGTAAGTTCGTGACGACCATTGGAAGTGGTGTATCGGTTGCTAAGGCGCAACGTCTTTGGACGGTTGTAGTCGGGCTGCGAACGTTGTCTCCTTCCCAATCAAGTTATCCAACTCTCTTATCGAAAGATCGAGCATCAAACCCTTGCGGGTTTACATTAGGTGCTATTCAGAGCCAGGTTGATCGGTGAGAGACTTTTTACCCTTAATTGTTTTATTTTCCTATAGTCCAGAAAAAGCTAAAAAATAGTAGATTAGTTCTCTGTAATCCGATAAACCCTTGAGCCTTTTTACTAGTACTGATTAGTTAGGGCTTGTTGAGTCTTCAATTGCATCGGTTGTGTTAAGTTGTTGGTCTTAGCGTTTCATCGATTAGAGTTTTGAGTTCTTGCCAAATCACAGCCATCCACCAAATCACTTTCCATTTGTGTTAGATCTATTTCTTTTCTTGAGTCCGATTGTCTTTGAGTCTGCCACCACCAGAAAAAAAAATAGAACCCTGATTCGAGTGACCTTCCTTAAAACAGCCATATCTTTTTCATACGAACTCGGAATCAGGCTTATAATATATCCACAGACATCAATAGAAAAAGTTACATCCGATTCTTTCCTACCTTGCTGGGTTTGGTAAATTTAAAATTGCCAAATTCCACTTGCAAAATTCTATTTTTGAGACGACAAGCTTCGGGACTCCTTTGGATTGAACTTTGAAAAATTCTACAGGCTTCATATTTTGTCTGATTGTGCTACGAATTTCCGTGGTTGGTTTCAGTGTGCTCCTAGTTGTGAAAAAAGTATCAAAAAATAAAAGAAACATAAAAAAATTTGCATCTCTCTCCTCAGCACTAGAGAGAGAAAGCAAAAAAAAAGGAGTTGACTTGTGAGCTTGTGAGCACCTTCCACCATTTGTTGCTATTGTCACCATTGTCATCGTTCCTGTTTGGGTTTGTGTCTTGTGACGTCCTTTGTGGTTAGGCTCGCATCTCTACTTCGGCTAGCTTAGGACCAAGCACGGTACCAACCTTGAACGATTATTCAACTTGATTTGACTAACGTGGTTTCTAGTTGTTCCTTGTGCATTGCTTTCACCCCACCCACAGCTCCACACACTCGGCTACAGCTTGACAGGTCTTGTTGCTACGGCAACCGATACACCTCGTTCCACGGTTACAGACTTGTTGGTTGCCGTCTCCCTCCTGTGAGCAGTTGGTAAGAATTGATAAGAGTTTGTGAGACAGGTTGAGAGTGAGCGAGTGCCTTGCAGTAGCTACATCCTAATAGTTGTAGTGCTTGTGTTTCTTCATCTGTTGTCTTGTTGTCTTTATACTACTAACCATGGCAGGGTCACAGGACGATCATGGTGTGTCCCATTCTCCACGTACCAAAGGTATCATACGACATTTTGAAAGGCAAGTGAAACGGCACACAAAAGGACTTGATGCAGATTTGCAAGGGACAAACGACAAGATTGGGCAATTGGAGGTCACACAGATTGCTACCAACACCAAGCTTACAGGGTAGGAGGCTTCGGTTGCTCGTATTGACAGCAGCCTTGCTGCTCTCCTGAGGCACTGGTCGGCGTAATGAAGACGACACTGATGGTGAGCACGTCGATGATAATTTGGATGATGATTATACTGCTAACACTGAATAGGATGATCGAGACGCTCATGATCGTCGACGGCTACGTCATAATCGTACAGGTATGGGTGGACACTGTCGATGTGACGTACGCAATAATAATGATGCTTTAACTAAGATCAAATTTAAGATACCTCCTTTTGATGGTAAATATGATCCTGATGCATACATTACTTGGGAAATTGCTATTGACAAAAGTTTGCATGTCATGAGTTCCCTGAGGATAAACGGGTTAGGGCTGCTACCAGTGAGTTCACTGATTTTGCTTCTATTTGTTGGATAGAACATGGCAAGAAAAATCCTAATAACATGCCACAGACTTGGGATGCTTTGAAACAGGTTATGCGGGCTAGATTATTCCTTCTTACTATGCACTTAACCTGTTAAATAAGTTGCAACAATTGAGACAGGGCGCTAAAAGTGTAGAAGAATATTATCAGGAATTGCAAATGGGTATGTTGCGTTATAACTTAGAGGAGGATGAGGAACATGCTATGGCTAGATTTTTGGGTTGATTAAACAGAGAGATATTGAATATCCTGGCTTATAAGGAATACACTAACATAACCCGTTTGTTTCATCTTGCTTGTAAAGCTGAATGGGAAGTGCAGGGACTACATGCTAGTGTCAAGGCTAATTTTTCTGCAAGAAAATCTACATCATGACAGCCACACACAACTACGCCTCTGGCCGGACGTACTACTTCCACATCTTCCACCCCAAGTTGATCAGCACCTTCTACACCCAGCGACAAGCTACGTGTTCCTCCTCCTTGTTCAGTGACCAAGACTTCCCAACAGCCAACCGCAAGTGCTTCTTCAATTGCATCAATGGGCAGAACAAGTGACTGTCCTAGCAAACGTGTTTTGGTAGTCAAAGATGATGCTGAGTATTCATCTGCTAGTGATTTCGATGAGGATACACTTGCTTTGCTTGCAGCTGACCATGCGTATAAAGAGGAGCGTCTAGAAGAGCATATTGGTGCTCATGATGCAGAGCGCTATGAGAGCCTCATTGTGTAGCGTGTGCTCAACGCACAAATGAAGAAGGCGGAGCAAAATCAGCGACACACATTGTTTCAAACCAAATGAGTTATTTAAGAGTGTTCTTGCCGCATGATCATTGATGAAGGTAGCTGCAACAACTTGGCTAGCAGTGAGATGGTGGAGAAGCTTGCACTTAGCACCAAACCACATCCACATCCATACTACATCCAGTGGCTAAACAACAGTGGTAAGACAAAGGTAACAAAAGTAGTGCACATTAATTTTACAATTGGATCATACCATGATGTTGTTGAGGGTGATGTTGTGCCTATGCAAGCTTGTAATATTCTCCTAGGTAGACCATGGCAATTTGATAGAGACTCTATGCATCATGGTAGGTCAAATCTGTAAAATCAAGGTGTGTTTGATTCTTCTATTGTGATGAATAATTGGCATCTGAGGATATTGGTTTTGATATTTGGAGATTATTGGCGAAGTGGTTTTTGAGATGATTGAATTTTCAAACGGTGAACAGTGGGTCCGGTCAGACCGGGCTGGCAAGACCGGTCAGACCGGAGGTATGTGTGCGGTCAGACCGGCCAGCCTGCGGTCTGACCGGCCGATTCTGTGTCGGTTTTGGTTTCGGGTTGTTTTATTGGATATCTGTGGATAATTCATGATTATGGCTTCTAGATGGATCCTATGCGTATGTAATACTGTTGTGTGCTAACAATCAGTCAAGTTTGGGATAGCTTGTATTCAGATATGGTTTCTTTGTTTGATTCATGTGTAGGTAATCTTTACGTCTCGGGAGAGTATTGCCGGTGATGGATCGGGAGTCAACTTGGAGATAAGGTGACGTCTGGATGATCAGAGATCATGCGGGATACTTACGCTAAAGATTAATGCACGTGGTTGGTGATGATTCCATATGGCATACGATGGAGATATTGTGTGCGTATGGGATTCGGAGTCGAATTTGGAAGGAGTCCAAATTTGGTACAATTGGGATATGTAAAGTTGGTTTCTTGTACGGGAAGGTTTCCTAGGTGGATTAGGACTTCTTGTATCAGTTTGGTTCGTAGCTTTAGGCTGCCTACCTCATGTATAAATAGAGAGGGAGGGTGTGACCTCCCGGTATCGGTTTTTGAGAGCTTTGAGTTAAAAGTTTAGTTAGGATTTCGAGTTTAGCCCAGTTTTTCATGAGGAGTGCTGTTGTTGCACTTTGTAAACACAAAGAGAAGTAATAAAGTTGTCATCTACTTTGAGAGATCTTCAATTTGTGTTTGCACGGGTTTCGACGGTCAGACCGGCGCATCGTAGCGGTCAGACCGGCGGGTACGCGGTGGTCAGACCGGCGATACAGGGCGGTCAAACCGGCAATACAGGGCGGTCAGACTTTCAGGTCAGGGCGGTCAGACCTTCAGGACAGGGCGGTCGGACCGATCTACATCGAATTTGAGGGTAACTTTTAATTCCGCTAAAAGTTTTGGTTTTTGGGTACTACAACCATTCACCCCACCTCTTGTTGGCTTAGTTCTTGTTCTTCGATCCTACAAGTGGTATCAGAGCCTCGTTTTCTTCTTCGGATTTTTACCGATCTAGAGTTTTAAGCCATGGCTAACAAGTTTTCAACTAAGCCGCATATTTTCGATGGTTCGGATTTTGCTTATTGGTGTGACAAGATGCAATCTTACATTATGGCACAAGATTATGATGTTTGGCAAAAGGTTGCTCTTCCTTATGAGATTCCTGATCAAATTTCTATTGAAGCTTTCAAAACTGAATTTAATAACAATTGCAAAGCCCGTAATATTTTGTTGAGTGGAATTTCTCGTTCGGATTTTGATCGTGTGTCATATCTTAAAACCGCTCATGAGATTTGGATTGCTTTGAAAAACTTTCATCAAGGAACTACTAATATTAAAGAACTTCGTTGAGATCTTTTCAAAAAGGAATACATAAAATTTGAGATGAAACCTGGAGAAACTTTGGATGATTATCTTGGTAGATTTAACAAGATTTTGAGTGATCTTAGATCTGTTGATTCTTCTTATGATTCAAATTACACACAATCTGAGGTTTCTCGCCACTTTTTGAATGGTCTTGATATGTCTATTTGGGAGATGAAGGTTACATCTATTCAAGAGTCTGCTGATATGTCTACTTTGACGTTGGATTCTCTTTACACAAAACTCAAAACTCATGAGATGAATATTCTTTCTTGCAAGATAGATTTTAAATCTAGTGCTTTGATTTCTCCCTCGACTTCTTTGGATGTTGGTGCTTCTTTGTCGAATTCTACCGCTCTTGCTTTGATTAATACCATGTCAAATAAACAACTCGAACTATTCGAGGAGGAGGACTTGGTTTTGGCTGCTAACAAGATTTCTCGAGCTGTGAACAATATCAGGTACAGGAAAAGAGGAGGCCAAACTCGGTGCTTTGAATGTGGAGCACTTGGTCACATTCATGCACATTGTCCTAAGCTTAGGAGAGGCAAGAAGGAAGATAACGGTGGAGAGAAAACTAAGGATGACAAGCCCAAGTCAAACAGCACGTTCAAGGGGAAGAAATCCAAGGATGTGGTCAGAAAGGTGTTGAGTCAAGTCTATGCTGCTTTTGAACCATTAAGCCACATAGATTTTAATAGTGATGAAGACAAGGAGAAGGAACAGAACATCTCCGGTGTTTGCTTCATGGCACGTGGAGAATCGGATTCAGAGTATGAGGACAATGAGGTGAGTTCTCTTGAGGAAGCTATTCTTATTTAAGTGCAAAAAATAAGAAGTGTGAGAAGATGTATAAAAAACAAGAATTCATGATTGAATCTCTAAATGCTGAAATTGCTAGATTGAAATCTCTTATTCCTGATGATGATGATTACAAAAATTGTGAGATCTTAATTGATGAAATTTCAAAGATTAGAAAAATTAATGTTGCTCATGATTTGAAATTGAAATCTTCTTTTACTCTTGGATTTTCTATGTACACACGCACATTAGATGAGTTATTTTTAACTAAGAAATTATTGAAAAAATATCAAGTTGCTTTTTATGCTAGTTCGATGTTTAACATGATTTGTGCTAAAAAGTTAAAACAACACAATATTTTGAATTGCTCAACATGTACTCTAAACAAGATGATGTTGAAAGATGCTTTGGGTCGTGTTGAATATATGGAAGATATTGTAAAATCTGATAAAGTGCTTTCTTGTTCAAAATATCGTAAAAACAAAGGTGTCATAGTAGATTGTGAAAATTGTGTAAGTTTGAAAAAAGAGGTTTTTTATTTGAAAAGTTCTTTGGAAAGATTTTCTTGTGGTAAGAAACAACTTAACATGATTTTGGATCAATCTAAAGTAACTAGCAACAATAGGGGTGTAGGTTTTGATGCTCATGATCATTTCACCAAAAATCAACCCAATGTTTTGAAAGTGACTGAACGTGGTGAAATTTTGACAAAACCTAATGTTGTGAAAACAATTTTTAAATCTGCTAAAATTATGCCCTCTCTTTCTGCTACACTAAAAGAAACTAAAACTAATTTTTCAAAACCATTAAATGCTAGGGAAAAGTATACGTGTTCCTTTTGTGGCAAAGATGGTCATCTTGTTGGTTTTTGTTTCAGATTAGCACGTAAACAGAAAAAATAAAGAGAGATTGTTTTTGCTAAATCTAAGTGGCAAAAATCTGGTTTTTCCTCGAGGAACCCGGTCAGACCGTAGTGGGTTGCACGATCAGACCGGCGACCGGTCCGACCGGCTACTGAGCGTCGGTCAGACTGGGCTCCGGTCAGACCGGCCCCCGGTCAGACCGGCTACTGTACTTCGGTCCGACCAGCCTCGAAGGAATTTTTCTAAAAATTTTCAAACTATTTTTGCTCGTGGATATATGCCTATTGGATCTACTGGTCATGTGTCTCAGTACTGGATTCCTAAATTTCTTTTATCTAACCCCAGAATTGAGGCTTTGACATCTTCATGTGTGTAGGCTTTGGTGGCGAGGAAGGAGAACGTGTGGATTGTGGATTCCGGTTGTTCGCGGCACATGACCGGTGATAAAAATTGGTTCTTCTCCCTCAAGGTGGCATCCAAGAAGGAATCGATTATCTTTGGCGATGCTTCTACTAGTGCCGTTCTTGCTACAGGATCTGTCAAGGTAAATAATAACTTTGAATTGAAAGAAGTAGCTTTGGTTAAGGATTTAAAATACAATTTGCTTTCGGTTTCACAAATTATTGATGAGAATTTTGAGGTTCATTTTAAGAAAACTGGAAGTTAAGTATTTGATTCTTGTGGTGACTCTGTGTTGAATATTTGTCGCTTTGGAAGAGTGTTTAAAGCTGATTTTGAAAATTCTGTTTCACCGGTTTTAACATGTTTGGTTGCTAAGTTTAACAAAGATTTGATGTTTTGGCATCGTGTTGATGCAAAAAACACACACTGGCCTGGGAGATCTGCTTAGCTCCAGTGCAGGTCCAAATCTTGGTGAGATGCGGGTGTGCCAGTCAGTTTGATCCTGCAACTGACAAGATATACAAACGATAGATCAAAGAACCGATCGGCCAACATAGCCGATGTAGTAATTCCAGCCGATCCTGATGACAGCCGATAGCGATAGGGTTTTGAGCTATCGGCTATGTGTTCAATGTAGATTCTGACACTTGACAAAGAGACAATTGGCTGATGATAATATGCATTAGATCGGCAATGACTTGATAAAGTAAAATGAAAGTTAGACATACTCGATCGGCTGTAGATATCAATGATATATAATCTAAATCTCAAAATATATTTAAACCAAGTGATTGGGATAGATCGGACAGGGCGCCGAGACAGTATAAATCACTTATGTCTAAAAACACCTCAAGAGAGAGATTATATATATTCATAGCATAGCCGATGAAGTAAATCTAACATAGATCCAATGCAATAAAATCCACAAGATTAGATTAAACAGTGAAACCTTTGTTGTCATCGGCTAAATTCAACCTATATGCAATCCTTATAAGCCGATGCAACGTCCAGATAACTCATCGGCTGAAACCCCGATGAAACCCTTATCGGCAATCAAAAAGCAGGCTAGAGATCCATGGTTCTAAACACGACTTAGTAGGTCAAACTCAACTGATGCAGCACTAAGTATGTAAAGAAACACGGTATCTAGATGATCAAGCCCTTGACTGATTTTCAGGGTGGTAGATGCCTAAGCTAATCTAATCTAGCAAGACGATTTAGTCGATACCGGCAGAAACCCTAAAACGAGAAGCAGCCGATAAAGCTAAATCGAGATGCTAATACTAGATTAACAGAAGACATATGATAAATAGCCAGGCAAATATATTATCCAAACCAGAGCAATCCAAGAGGTCGAATGTACTGATGCAGCCTTGAACGACGCCGACGTAGATGATACAATTGCCTGAACCGACGAAACATTGGGCTTACCCCTTCGCCGGAGATCGACAGCCGATGCAGCCCCGCGTCAGGTGCCAAATTCCGCCGGTTGATAAATAAACCGTAACAGAGTAAAAGGTGGCGATGCGCCGAATTGTATTGATCGAGAGTTGATTTCTTACAATAACCCCGGGTGTACATATTTATACCCATGGGGAGATACTAGTCCTTGTAGGACAAGAAAGAAACTTTCCTAAAGATAAAAGAAAAACATAAAGTCCTTAAGGGACACTAAACACACTTTCCTAAAGATAAAAGGAAACTAACAAATATTCTAATTAATAGATACAATTGCCTTTTTCGGACTCAATCCGCACGTGGCAATCCTCATGAAGCACACCAACCGAACCCGACAATGATCTTGCCATCTCCTCATCGGAATCGGCTACATCGGCTATCCTTGTCCGATTCTGTTTCAGCCGATGCACACCGTAGCCGATTTGGCTTGCAGCCGATTCACACTCTGTTTGTGTAATCGCTTATCTCCTCCAATCGGCTTCGGCTTTAACTCTGCATGATTTACCAAATTTCGTCGTTAACACATCGTAGACTTGGACATGTTGGTTTTGATCATCTCACTAGATTAAGTGGTTTGGATCTTGTTCGTGGTTGGCCTAAACTTAAGAAAGATATTGATTTGGTTTGTACACCGTGTCGTCATGCTAAGATGGTTGCTTCTTCACATGTTCCTATTTTTTCTGTGATGACGGATGCACCAGGACAGCTTTTACACATGGACACTATTGGTCCAGCTAGAGTGCAATCCGTTGGAGGAAAGTGGTATGTGTTGGTTGTTGTTAACGATTTTTCTCGATATTCTTGGGTTTTCTTTATGGCAAGTAAGGATGAGGCTTTTGGACACTTTCGGAGTTTGTATCTTAGATTGAATTGTGATCTTCCGGGTTCTTTGAAGCGAATCAGAAGTGATAATGGTGGTGAATTTAAAAATGCTTCTTTTGAACAATTTTGCAATGAAAAAGGTCTTGAACATCAATTTTCTTCTCCTCGTGTTCCGCAACAAAATGGTGTTGTTGAAAGGAAAAATCGTTCTTTGGTTGAGATGGCTAGAACAATGATTGATGAGTATCATACTCCTAGAAAACTTTGGGCCGAAGCTATTAATACTGCATGTTACATTTCCAATCATGTGTTCTTGAGTTCGAAACTTGGAAAAACTTTTTATGAGCTTCGTTTTGGACGTCAACCCAAAGTTTCTTGTACGGGAAGGTTTCCTAGGTAGATTAGGACTTCTTGTATGAATTTGGTTCATGGCTTTAGGCTGCCTACCTCATGTATAAATAGAGAGGGAGGGTGTGACCTCCCGGTATCGGTTTTTGAGAGCTTTGAGTTAAAAGTTTAGATAGGGTTTCGAGTTTAGCCGAGTTTTTCATGAGTGTTGTTGTTGCACTTTGTAAACACAGAGAGAAGTAATAAAGTTGTCATCTACTTTGAGAGATCTTCAATTTGTGTTTGCACGGGTTTCGGCGGTCTAACCGGCGAGACACCGGCGGTCAGACCAGCGCATCGCAGCGGTTAGACCGGCGGGTACGCGGTGGTCAGACTGGCGACACAGGGCGGTCAGACTTTCAGGTCAGGGCGGTCGGACTTTCAGGTCAGGGCGGTCAGACCTTCAGGACAGGGCGGTCGGACCGGTCGATCTACTTCGGTCAGACCAATCTACATCGAATTTGAGAGTAACTTTTGATTCCGCTAAAAGTTTTGGTTTTTGGGTACTACAGCCATTCACCCCACCTCTGGTTGGCTTAGTTCTTGTTCTTCGATCCTACAAAATCAACATTCTTTCCTGTACCATGATAAGAAAATTGTGTTGCATCCCATGTCTCCTGAAGATATTGTGAGTGATGATGTTGCTAAAGCTGCCAAATCCAAATGTGAGAACAATAACAATGCCCGTTCTGTTGTTGATAAGAAAAATAAAATAAGCTTGAAAGAAAAATACTTACTTGCTAACAAATCTGAAATTAATGAATTAGTTGCCTCACCATTGGTTGCCTATGCTTTGGTATGCAAAGATGCTTTGGTTTCACTTGACGATATGCAGCTTTCTTTGCCTCCTGCTGTTGTTAACATTTTGCATGAGTATTCTGATGTCTTTCCAACTGCATTACCACCGGGGCTGCCACCACTTCGAGGGTTGAGCTCCAGATTGATCTCATTTCTGCCCAACCGTGTGCCCTACAGGATGAACCCGGAACAAACTAAGGAGATTCAGCGCCAAGTACAAGAACTACTCGACAAAAGCTATGTACGTGAGTCTCTTAGTCCTTGTGTTGTTCTAGTTATTCTCGTGCCTAAGAAAGATGGATCATGGCGTATGTGTGTTGATTGTAGAGCAATAAACAATATCACCATTCGATATCGTCACCCCATTTCACGTTTAGATGATATGCTTGATGAATTGAGTGGTGCTGTTGTATTTTTCAAAGTTGATTTGCGTAGTGGATACCACCAGATTTGCATGAAGTTGGGAGATGAGTGAAAAACTGCTTTCAAAACTAAGTTCGATTTATATGAGTGATTAGTTATGCTTTTTGGATTAACTAATGCACCTAGTACTTTCATGCGATTAATGAACGAGGTTTTGCATGCTTTCATCGGAAAATTTGTGGTTGTATACTTTGATGATATATTGATTTACAGCAAGTCTATGGATGAACATCTTAATCATTTACATGTTGTTTTTAATATTCTTCATGATGCACGCTTATTTGGTAACCTTGAGAAGTGCACCTTTTGCACGGATAGAGTTTCTTTTCTTGGCTAAGTTGTCACTCCGCAAGGAATTGAGGTTGATCAAGCCAAGATGGAAGCTATACAAGGGTGGCCTATTCCACACACCATCACACAAGTGTGAAGTTTTTTAGGATTTGTTGGTTTTTATCGCCGCTTTGTGAAGGATTTCAGCACCATTGGTCATTGGATGAGCTTACGAAGAAGGGAGTGCCTTTCACTTGGGGCACAACCCAAGAGAACGCCTTCAACATGTTGAAAGATAAGTTGACACATGCACCTCTCCTCCAACTTCCTGATTTTAATAAGACCTTTGAACTTGAATGTGATGCTAGTGGGATTAGATTGGGTGGTGTTTTGCTTCAAGAAGAAAAACCTATTGCATATTTTAGTGAAAAATTGAGTAGGCCTGTTCTGAATTATTTTATTTATGATAAAGAATTGTATACTCTTGTGCGAACTTTAGAAACATGGCAACATTATTTGTGGCCCAAGGAATTTGTTATACACTCTGACCATGAATCTTTAAAGCATATTCGTAGTCAAGGAAAACTGAACCGTAGACATGCTAAATGGGTTGAATTCATTGAATCTTTTCCTTATGTTATCAAACACAAGAAAGGAAAGGATAATATCATTGCTGATGCATTATCTAGGAAATATGCTTTGTTGACACAACTTGACAACAAAATTTTTGGCTTAGAAACAACTAAAGACCAGTACATATATGATGATGAATTTAAAGATGTGTTGCTACATTGTAAGGATAGAAAGACATGGAACAAATTTGTCTTTAGCGATAGGTTTATTTTTAGAGTTAACAAGCTATGCATTCCAGCTAGCTCTGTTCATTTGTTGTTGTTGCAGGAAGCGCACGGAGGTGGGTTGATGGGGCATTTTGGATCCAAAAAGATAGAGGACATACTTGCTGGTCATTTCTTTTGGCCAAAGATGAGGAGAGATGTGGAGAGATTCGTTGCTCACTGTACTACATGTCAAAAGGCTAAGTCACGCTTAAATCCACATGGTTTGTATATGCCTCTACCTGTTCCTAGTGTTTATTGGAAAGATATTTCCATGGATTTTGTGTTGGGATTGCCTAGGACAAAGAGGGGGCGTGATAGCATTTTTGTGGTTGTGGATAGATTTTCTAAAATGGCACATTTCATACCATGTCATAAAACTGATGATGCTACCCATATTGCTGATTTATTCTTTTGAGAAATTGTTCGCTTGCATGGTGTGCCAAACACAATTGTTTCTGATCATGACACTAAATTTCTTAGCCATTTTTGGAGAACTTTGTTGGCTAAATTGGGGACTAAGTTTTTGTTTTCTACTACATGTCATCCCCAAACTGATGGTCAAACTGAAGTTGTGAATCGAACCTTGTCTACTATGTTAAGGACTGTTTTAAAGAAAAAATATTAAGATATGGAAAGAATGCTTGCCTCATATTGAATTTGCTTATAATCGTTCGTTGCATTCTACTACAAACATGTGCCCTTTTGAGATTGTTTATGAGTTCTTACCTCGTGCTCCTATTGATTTAATGCCTTTGTCGTCTTCTGAAAAACTGAATTTTGATGCTAAACAGCGTGCTGAGTTGATGTTAAAACTGCATGAAACAACTAAAGAAAACATAGAGCGCATGAATGCTAAGTATAAACTTGCTGGTGACAAAGGTAGAAGGGAACTTAGTTTTGAACCTAGAGATTTGGTTTGGTTGCATTTGAGAAATGATATTTTCCTGACTTGAGAAAATCTAAATTGATGCCTACAGTTAATAGACCATTTAAAGTGTTGACTAAAATTAATAAAAATGCATATAAGCTGGATCAGCCTGCAGATTTTGGGGTTAGTCCCACATTTAACGTCACAGATTTGAAGCCATATTTGGGGGAAGAAGATGAGCTTGAGTCGAGGACGACTCAAATGCAAGAAGGGGAGGATGATGAGGACATCAACACCATCAATATATCCATGTCTCCACAAGTACAACCTCATGGTCCTATTACCCGCGCTCGTGCACGTCAAGTCAACTATCAGATGAGTTCATTCTTAAGTTCATGTTCATCTTATTTATACCATGGAGACGCGTGCACTCTTGCTTTACTTAGGTTTGATGGAGAGGATCAAAAAAGGAGAGAATTCGTGCGGGGTGAATTCGGACTGCAGGACAGCGCCAACTTGTGATGACTGCCACGACTTTATGTGAACTCCGATTTGGGCATATAAGCTTCATGGAAAGCTTATCAAGTCTACTTTCAAATGGATCTGGTCTCATGTCCATATCTATTCTGGAGCAGCCGCAATCATCGTTTTACTACCGAGTCCTTTTCTGTCAAAGATATTGTGTTACCTTATTTGGGTCCAATGGGTTGTGTATCAAGTTGGGTCCATTAGGGACGCGTCCTAGGGTTAGAGCACGACCCCAACACCCCTTTAAATAGCTAGGTACCCCTTTAGGGTTTCTTGGTTTTTGTTGATTAGAGTTAGCGACTTGCTACTTGCATGCAACGCGCATGTTGGCTAAACCGCCTATTTGTTTGTCTTCGAAACCCCACCATATTGTGAATTCATAGTGAAACTTTCATCTTCATCTAGCAATTCCATGCTTGTTTTACTTGTTCTTGCTTGTTCTTCGATTGCTTGCAGGACGAATGCCCTTGTGACGGGTTGTCGCGCACCGCAAGTTCGTGACGACCATTGGAGGTGGTGTATTGGTTGCTAAGATGCAGTGTCTTTCGACGGTTGTAGTTGGTCCGTGAACATCATCTCCTTCCGAATCGAGTTATCCAACTCTCATCAAAAGATCGGGCATCAAACCCTTGCGGGTTCACATCATATCCGGACTTGAAGGACAACTACTGACGGGTTATATGAAGAGAGAAAGCGAGTTAAGGCTGAGCATCAAAGACCAACTGGATTGTTGCAACCACTCAAGACTCGGTAAAGGAAATGGGAAGAGATCAATATCGATTTCATCACCAGACTTCCAAGAACTCAACCGAGTCACAACTCCATCTGGGTTGTTGTCGATCGCTTAACCAAGGTGGCTCATTTCATTGTTGTCAAGACCACCTATACTGGCAGTAAGCTAGCAAAGTTGTACTTCGCCCGGATTGTTTGCCTGCATGGAGTACCAAAGAAGATTGTCTCTAATAGAGGAAGCTAATTCACTTCTAAATTTTGGCAGAGATTACAAGAAGAAATGGAAACTCGTTTGAACTTCAGTACTGCCTATCAACAACAGATAGATGGCCAGATAGAGCAAGTCAACCAAATTCTTGAAGATATGCTTAGAGCTTGTGCCCTTGACTTGAGCAAAACTTGGGACAAGAATCTTCCCTGTGCAGAGTTCTCTTGCAATAACAGTTATCAAGCTAGTTTACGTATGGCACCTTTCGAAGCTCTTTATGGACAGAAGTGTAGAACCCCACATCTTGGGGAGAATACCAGGTCTTTGGTACAAATATTCTAAAAGAAGCGGAAGAGAAAGTCAAAATCATATAGGAAAATTTGAAGGCAGAAAAGTTATGCATACAACCGTCGTAGAGATTTGGCTTTTGAAGGAGATTTTGTGTGGCTAAGAGTTACACCACTCATAGGAGTCAGACGTTTCTATACCAAGGAGAGTTGTCACCAGGTTATGTGGGACTATATAAGGTTTTAAGTCTAAGAGGAGAAGTTGCTTATCAGTTGGAACTACCCTCATCCTTCGGTGGAGTTCATGATGTGTTTCACATCTCTCAACTAAAGAAGTGTCTTCGAGTGCCCACAAAGCAAGTAGATTCGGAACATATTGAAATTCAAGAAGAACTGACTTATGTGGAGAAGCCTATTCGAATTTTGGATACATTAAAGAGACATACTTGCAGCAAGGTGATGTTTTTGCAAAGTTAAGTGGTGTAATCACTTCGAAAAGGAAGCAACCTAGGAAAGAGAAGACGAGTTGAAGTCCGCCCATCCTCACCTCTTTGAAAGCTCTGCCAAATCTCGAGGACGAGATTATCTGTAAGTGGGTAGGTTTGTAACGCCCTAAAATTACCCTAATCTTTAAATTGTGCTTTAATGTATTTTCTAGAAATTTTAAAAGATAAAAAGAGCCTTAATCAATTAAAAATTATCAAGTTTGAAATCAAAATGGGCTTGTGGGATTTTTTTAAAATTCCACATGCCTGAAAATATGTAAACAAATTTTACATGAATTTTCAGCGCAATCTAAATAATTTCCATGCAATAATAACCTTTCTCAGAGTTTTTATAAATAAAAAATCCTCTCCTCCTCTTGGGCCGAATCCGGCCCAAGTTCTACCTCTCTCTCTCCTGCCGACCCGGTTAGCCATCTCCTCTCCTCCTTCCTTCTTTTCGTTCTCGCTCTCCCTCCTGCCGGTTAGCCCTTTTCTCTCCCCCTTCTTTTCTCTCCCGGGCCCTCTCCTCCTCTTGAGCCAACTCTTCTGATCCTCTCCGTCCCAAAGTCTGCGTTTGGTCCCCCTCTCACTCGGCTGCGGCCCAGACGGCCCATGCCACCACCGCGCGCGGTCGTCGTCTTCCATCTCCAGACGCTGCCTGTTCCTCTCCCCGATCACGAACCCTAGCGCCGTCGCCAATCCATCCGCCTCCCACTCGTTTTCCCTTCCGATTGATTACGAAAATCGATTCCCCTTCGTCCCCTCCTCAATTCCCCCATGTTTGCCCCATCAATCATGCCTTTAATCGCCTTTTCATCTCCTGAGAACCGATGCATTTAACTCCGGCCGACGAGCTCCCCAGCGTCGTTCCTTCTCCCCGAGACGGCCTCACCTTCCTCCTCCTCCCTTTGGCCTCTTCTCAAGCTCCCGTGCTTTCCCACTCCCTCTCCACGACGTCCTCTCTCTCCGCCGTGGTCTGCCACCTCCAGCCGCCCCCTGCTTCTGACCGAAGCAGCGGGGGACCTTGGCGCTGCCACCCTCGGCCGCGCCTCATTCTCCACGACCCCGGCCACACCTCCGTTTCGCCCGGAGGCCGCCGGAAGCACGTCCTCGCCACGGACCAGTGAAGAACGCCGTCTTCTTCCTCCTTTGTCAGCCTCTCCTGCCTCGCGGGAGCGCCGTCTTGCAGTGCCGTTGTCACCGTCAGCCTCGCCTCCTCGTCCTCTTCCCTGGCCTCGCCTTCACGTCGCCCGAAGACTGCCAAAACTGCAGCCCTCTTCTTCCTCATCGCCGGCTGCACCCGACGCTGCCGCGCCGCTGCGACCTCGTCGGTGAGCATCCCCGTGACCTTCTCTTTTTGTACGTCAGCACAACCCTCTCCCTCGCTGTCACAAGCCATCACCATTTTACTAAGAAAAGTAACTCAATAATTCGGAAATATTCATTTTAACACCATATAAACTTCAAATAGACATATCTTGACCGTTTGAACTTCGAATCTATCCGTTCAAGTCTCTAATGTTTTCTCATAATGTTAAGAACCTATTTTTGTGTCATGTTGTACTGTTTTGATGGTTTTTCTTAGCCTAGTTTGTTTCTCTTTGCGTTTGTTGTGTAGACGTCATTATCGTTTCAGAAGATCTATTGCGTCGAAGTGGACCGCGAAGACTTTGTGAGCAATCAAACCAAGTCATATCATACCTTGAACATATTGAATCCTATTATAATGAAAATTATATTGTTTTACTATTACTGCATTGCTTTTTATAAGTTATGTCGTTCACTATTGTTTTTATTAGTCATTATTCCTAAGATCCTTGTTAAAGCTTAATTGATTTGATATCCATATCCTTGAGAACCCTAGTAAAATTAAAATGATTAGTTAAATACCCTATATGTTGGACTTACTAGTTACTTTAGGATTATGCTTGGCCATGCCTAGATTCAACTTTAGAATTGTTGGACAATTTGGGATATAGTAATATCAACATAAACCTTGATTAAATGCTAGACCATCAACTAGGTAGTTGATGGGTGGGAGAAATGGTGTTTTCGTTGTGAAAACAAAAATATGTTTTGGGGCTCTCTTAGGCATCTATTGTGAAGCCTTAACATTCAACCAGAAGTTTAATGGATAAGGCTTAATCGGAAGATTAATCCATCTCAAGGCAGCGAAACTCGGTAATTATGGACCGAGGGTCAGTCTCTGACCAAGTGGTGTCCAGTCGTGATGGCCAGTCCCATCCTGAGGACCAGGGACCGGTAATCAGGGGGCGAGAGCTTTAGCGGGTTCCACTGAAGTGTTACCTTCAGGAGTTCCATTGTTTTGAGGCGAATGATATGAAAGGTCTTGGCATGGACTCTGTTTGGGTACCTTCAGGTACCGTGGCGCATGGTAGACATCACGAGGAGGACGTGTCTTGTGGGTAAATACACCTCTTATCAGAGTTACAATCTATTCGAATAGCCGAGCCCTCGGTAATAGGCATGCCTAGCAATGTTACTCCATGTTGGTCCTGACTTTCTAAAACTTGGGAGAATAAAATCATGATGATTTTAAACAGGTAGTTTAACCTGGGTTGGTTGCATGGGTTCGCAGCCCTGTTAGCTTTATAATTATGGCTTAGATCAACATCGTGTTTTAAAATTTCCTTTAAACTTGTGAACTATTTGAACTATGGCATTATGCAAAATGAACCATATTATGTCATTCCTTTGTTACCTCTATACATTATTGTGCATCTCCAATATGGCTTGTTGAGTACCACATGGTACTCATTCTTGCTCACCTCTACTTCAGAAGATAAATGATTTGGAGGAGAAGACATGGACTACTAGCTTGTACCACCGTCTTTCATAGATTTTATCTATCTTTTTGTTTATCTTTGAATGTAAGGGCCTATGCTGACCTTTTAATAAAGAACTCTATTTACGCCAGCCTTCTAGGATGGGGATTAATATAATAAGCATTTGGAAAAATGGTTACATTTTTTTCGGGCGTGACAACCCTTGGGCGCCACCTCCTTGGGCTTAGGCCACAACAGAATTACAAGGCCCAAGGCCCAAATCAGAGACAGATTGGATGAGGTATGTGACTTATTTTGTATATGTGGGGCTAGAACCATTTGAAAGTAGACTCCATAAGCTTTCTAACAAGTATTCATGGGCCCTGAGAGGCCTTCTAGATCAACGGCTATGTCCATTTGAAGTTGATGCTGTCAGGAGACCCAAAGACAAATCCAAAACGTGCAGAACTTGATCTCTTGCCTTCAATGAACAAAAGTGATGTGGTAATGTTGGAGTAGACTTGTGTAATATCTTGGTTTGGTCCCTAATCAACTTCTTTGATCATTCATGTATTCCTTGCGCTCGATTTTTTTCCTTTACCCAACCATGTACCTCTGTAAACGAGAACACATAAAACTTATAGTGCAATAATGTTTGTTCAAATATATAATACGTAAACTCACATAGAAAACATGCATCTTTGCTTGATTAATACATATGATAGTTATGGTCATATCCGAACTAGTGATGTTCTCCTCGATAACTAGGTAAGGTAGAGACACGCAACGGAGCTTTGTAGCGCCCTACGTGTTGTGTAGTAGTTCTATGCAATGTTTCATAATTTAAGTTCAAAGTCTCAAATTTTGGGTAGAGGTTTATTTTTTTAAAAAAAATGAGTTGAAAGTTTTATTTTAAAGTTTCAGTTTTTTATAAGTTTTACTTGAATTTTTCAAATTTGAAATGAAATTTTCCATTGGAAAAAAGTCTAATACAAAATTTTACTCGAATTTGAAATGTATTCAGAGCAAGAGGTTCCATAATTCTTCACATTTATAAATTAACTATGAATTTATATTATTATATATTTGTATTTACGCATGATTTATTAGGTATTAGCTAAAAACATAAAAATTAATATTATTTTTAAGGTAACTTTTTAATATATTTTTTAAAAAATATCATGTAGTAGTAGTTCGGATAGCGTGCGCATGAGAAATAAGGAAATGAAGATGTGAAACCTTGAGTTTAGAACGAGGGAGTTAACACAGCCTTAGAAAGGCTTTAAGAAAAAATCTGGTGACATGTTCGGGCCCATAAGCCCCTTGAGGAAGGCGCTGCTGCGTGGCACACGCACGTGCGGGCTCGTGCACTTCCGCCACAGCTGCGCCATTTAGCATTTTCACCCTTCATGGTCTCCACGGTTTATCTGATCTTGGTTAGGACCTCCATCAAAGTATTGACATATCATGCCCCAGCCTTGCCAGATTATCCATATCATAATATTCTCAACTTAATTATTTAAGGACCATGTGCATACTGCTGTTGGGTGTGCCAGATCAAATCATCATTATTATTTGGAGCAAAGGTCAAAATTTACAAACACCTAACACTACTAATTTTTTTTCCATAATGTCAAAACCTATTTTTCTATGCAATTGCGCAGTCTGTATGCACGAAGTACCTACGAAAATCGCTATTTTTTTCATGTGGGTGGCGCACCCGCACGTGAAAATCGAATTTTCACGTGCGGGTGCTTGTGTCGTCCGCACGTGAAAATCAGATTTTCACGTGCGGGTGCTTGTGTCGTCCGCATGTGAAAATAAAAATCACCAAAAAAATAAAATTCCCAAAAATCCCATCCCCACCACTCGTCGTCGTCGTCACCGTAGTCCGCCATTGCTAGTCATCGCCATTGCCAGATCCGTCACCACCGTGCCTCCCCACCGCCGGATCCGCCGCTATCGCGCCTTCCCGCCACCGGATCCACTGCCACCACCCTCCCTACTACCGGATCCGCCGTCGCCATGCCTCCCTACCATCGGCCCGCTCCCCACCGCCGTCACGCTCCTCACCACAGGCGCGCTCCCCACCGGCTGCCACGCTCCCTATCGCCCGATGCTCTTGCTCCCACGCCTGTCGTCGTCGCCGCCAGCCCTAGCCCTCCATCGGGATCCATGAGGAATTAGGAGAGTAGAGAAGTGGGAGAGAAAAATAAGTGGGGAGAGAGAGGAGGTTGTGGAAAAATGAGAGGTGAGAGAGAAGGTGAGGAGATAAGGATGAGGACTTAAAATTTTGAAGATGCTGAGAGGGAGAGAGGAGGAAGGTCAGACTTGTAGGTGGGCCTTTAGAGGCTCACATGTAAAAATGTATTTTCATATGAACTGACCACGAGAAAACGATTTTGCAGGTGGAAACAGTTATGGCCCGCCTGTAACCTGAAACCCCTTTCGTTCAGAAAAATCAATTATGTAGTAGTGTAACCCCTTATTCTATTTTATCTCATTTTACTCGGTGAGCTAAAAACGATTCACTTAGCTTCCTAATGACATTCCTCTTTTTTTTGTTTATTTATTTATATAATTAAATTACTATATATTTTAGATTTAGAATACTTATTGATGACATGGGCCAACCAACAGATGATGGAGAAACTAGAGTCAAATCCACCACGCACCACACCATTGTTGTTTGTGTCAATGGCAACCACGTAAATGAGGTGTATATCTAGCTGTTGGTTTTGTTATTCTTGCCGCCATCTTCCCCGCCTTGTTTCTCTCCTCCAACATGCAAGCAGGGATGCAAACAAAGAAAACTACTATATATGGGCAATACCAGTGCTAAATAACGGGACATTTCTCGGTGGTGTCTACGGTCTCTCTCTACCACCCAACCTCTCCTAACAACGTCACCGGCGGTTTGACGTCGAACGGCGTACGGCAGAGGCGACGGGAAACCCCCCACACCGCCGCCCTCCGCCGCCGTCGTCGTTCATCCGTGGGAGGGGGATACACATGCATGCAAGCACGCATATCGACTTTCATTGCCCGTAGTTGCAGAGGTTCTTTTCCCTAGCTTCTCACTTCTTCCAATTCATTAACTTCTTTGAGACACTATATTCTGGATTTCTGCATGCTCCATTGCTGTGTTCAATAAGGTTTGGATTACACGTCTAAGGGAGATAGTATATAAATGTTATGTTATGCCTATATGAAACTTGAATTACAGCTACTGTTTTTTTTCTTTCATTGTGGGAAACACCGTGGGGTATTTCATCTTGAAGTTAGAAAAATGATTTGCTGTAATCTGAATTAATATCTTTTGCTTCAATATATTCTGCTAGCTAGGGTCGTCCTAGATGCTAGCTCATATGAAAATTTTAAACATCTATAACTTTCGATAAATTATGGGGTGTTTACTTAGGGGGAAGAGCATTAGGAGTTTACACGAGAGAATTAATCGTAAAATTAGCATGGAAATTAATTTGATTTTTAGTCATAGTCTCGTGTTTGATAGAGGTGGTAGGAATTAGTAGTAAGTATAGATAGAGAGACTACATCTTAAGTAAAAATAGATAGCTGAGATTTGTCCAAGCAACATAAAGTGAGAAATCTCTTTCAACTCCCAACCCCTACCTAGGGGCTATAAAAAGCAGCAAGTTCTTCCCATGTTCTCCATCCTAATTAAAAAAACTCCAATGTCTTCTAGGTAAACAAAGCAGTGAATAGGCTCATTCCTAAACTCCCAATCATTTCTGATAAACTCCCCAAATGAAAAGCATCCTAAAAAAAAAGATAGAAAATGGAGAAGCCACCGATCATCTTTAGGTATGTTCCGAAGTGGAGTTTGAAAACTTCACCTCCCCGCATGTAAAACAAAATGATTTATTAATGCATGATTAATTAAGCATTACCTAACATAAATTTAAAAAATAGGTTAATATGGTTTTTTCAAACAACTCTTCTATTTTTTTTAAAAAATACATCATTTAATATTTAATAGTTCTGGAGTGAAAGTTGAAAAGAGATGATAAACAACATACCCTTAAGTCATAATGGATCGAAACGAAAAGCTAATGGGATCGAGATTTGTCAGTGAGCCTACCTGTAGTGACCTATCTGACGTCATAACTCGTAGTAAGTCATAATCATATGCAATGCATGTGCAAACAACGTAATAAATAGTAAATCTGCGTTCGCTACTTGCGGCAAAACCAAGGCCGTTGATTATGTTTAATAACCCCAATAAGCTTAACGACATAATCTTCATCTTAAAAAGAATTTAGGGTTAACACGGACGAAGGTTGTGTCACATGGCGTGTTCAGAGTTTGGAGACGCCACAGCTAGAGGCCTTCAGTTTATGAAAGTTATTTCATCATAAAAAATTATTACATGTTAATTCTAATATCCATTAAAGTATACTATGCTATTAAATTGAAGATCTAACAGAGCAATTTTATCGAAAAAAATATTACATGTGACAGTTAATATGTCATTAAATTGAAGATACAATGGAGTCCAATAAAGTCAAAAGAGAAACTATTACATCGGATAGTTAGACCCTATTTGACATAGCTACAAATCTCAGATTCACGTTGAATTTAGAGTTTGTATAATAAATTATTGTGGTTTAAAATTTTATATTTTATCTAAAATGAAAATAAAATGATTTATCTAAATGCTATCAATATAATTACAGATCCATGTTCCGTTGGCAGGATAGGGTTGCGAGACCCATTCTGGCACCCCCGGCAGCGTCGTCACGGGGGTTTGACATATGAGGTAGATAAAAATTAAATATAAAAAATTATGATTGATTGAGAAGATGAAGTAAATGAAAAAATTGAATGGTGAAAAATTATGATTAGTTGATAAAAAAATATAGATAAAAAAGTTTCTATATTTTATGATAAATTTTAAATACTAAAATTGCTATATTTGAGATAGGAAATACATCTACGTAGTTTTGCCTAAATTAAATAAGAGAACCACACCACATATTCTAAAGCTTCAAAATTAAAATAAAGCTTTTCTTATTGTAAAGTCATTTTGAAAAAGAATTATGTTTGATGGCTTGAGGTTGGGAAGGAACAAAAATCCACCACCTACCACTCTTTGGGGGACTCACATAATAGTGATGGTGGGTGATGATAGATTCATCATTCATCATCACTATTAAGGTCTTTTAAGAGTATAGATACTAATATATGCCACGATCATTACCACACATAACAAACGCCAAAAGAAGAAGAAGAAAAAAACCATTTACTAGATCACGTTCGTTTCAGACTGCTGCAGACCAGCCTGTATTCACATATGTTCATGTATATTAAAAGCGTTGTTTAGATATATCAAAAATCAGATTACTCTTCCTACATCAATTCTTTTCCTTACAGTCTGCTTACTCTAATAACAATGCATTGAAGATGGAAAATCCTAACCATTTCTATATATCCAACTAGGTAAAATTCTATAGTTTTTCTAATTCCAGATTTTGTTTAATTTCCAGCAGCATATAAACTACATATGCAATTCAGGGATCAGGATGTGTGTAACATAGTAATAAAATTATCACTTATGTTAAGTACAGAAGTGGGCACCTGTTGAACAAATATAGGCTGGCTAGGCTTATTCAAAAACTCAAAAACCCATGATTCCCTTAATCGTTTGCCCGTTGTTTGTTCACCAAACGATCCATCCCAGCTCATTCCGGGTTGTGCCACGGATGCCTCTCTGAGATTTGCTTCTCACTGACCCAACCTCCAGTATATGATGCAGCTATATACCAATAACCCCCCTGGGGAGCAGGAGCACGGCATCCATATGTGCATTAAGTGCAGTGCAAAACATCATTCCCCCACCCACAGTTCAAGACATACCTGATTAACCATATTTTTCTTCAACTGGAAGATCTTCTTCATTATGCAAACCAAGCAAGAACCTTCTCTGAAGTTCAAAGGGGTCTCTAAGGTTGCAAAATATAACTCCACGTGAAAGAATATATATTTTTATATGCTACAGTACATGATAATGCTTATAATGCAGAATGCCTTCCTACCAACAAGCACATGCTCTCCAAACTTGTCCCTTAATCATGAACCCACATATATAACTGCTTTCTTCTCCATCACCCTCCCCTCCCCCTCTTGCAGTTTCTTGCCATTCTTGGCGCTGTTTGCTTTCTTGGATGTATTTCACTGAGTTTCCGTCATTCTGCATTCCGGTCTCTTGGTACATTTCCCTCACTTTGCTTCTTTGGTGTCACATAAATAATGTTACTGCACCCAATATTTTGAGGTCCTCCCAAAACATATACATGTGTATGTGTTTTTTCCTTGCAAATTAAGCGGCCTAATCTTTGTGGTTACTTCAATACCGTATCAAGTCTTACTGAAGGCTAATTATCTTGAAGTATATCATACTTCCCAGAAGCTAGATACAAACACGAGTTGTCACCACCATGGGTTCCTGTGCTTCCAAGTCTGTCATTGAGCAGAGACCACCAGCAAGGCACTATACCAGGAAGGGAAGAAGAGCTCGTACTAGTTCCCGATCCATCATGCCAGAGGCGCCCAAGTCACGGTTGAACGATTCAAGAGGACACATGACTGACTTCTCAATGAGTGAGGTTGTCCATTTTGAGACATCATCAAACCATGGAAAATCAGAGCATTCCAAAACATTCCACCTCACACAGATGCAGTGGCACCACAGCCAGAGGGATTCCAATGGTACTATTCTATTAACTGAAGCTGATCTGTAGGAGTAGACGAATCGACTTAATTTGATGGATCATACGTACCTATGTAGGTTGCTGCAAAGAAGACGCCTGGTTTGACTCCGTCAGTATTCTCGAGGATGACTCCGATGATGAATTTAAGAGTGTCAATGGAGGTGAGAATTACATACATTATACTCAAAATGTTCACTGTGCAAATAGATGCATGTTCCAGGAAGCTACAAGACTGAGGATTAAAGATGTACTGCAGATTGGCCTGATGATGATAGCCAGATGAAGAGTGAGAACGCTTCCCGTTTTGCTGATGCACTCTCTCGCATCGGAGACTTATGCCGTGGCGTGCCCATGACATTATCAGTAGAACAGTATCTGAGAAGAGACAATGGTAAGAACAATTTCGCCTCAAAGGAATATCGATCATTGAAATACTACCAACAAACAAACCTCTAAATTTTCTCTGACATTCTCACATTGAAAGGTAATGATCCTGACCGTAGGAGCCAAAGCATGGCAATGTGCGCCACCAGGTGCCTACCAAGCTCCTTTAGCTTTAAGGGTTTGAAGGAGACAAATGATGCCGATGAGAAGAGCAAAGAGTGCAGCACCCCATCTCGCATACGCAAGCTGTTGCACTCTTTTAGCTTCAATGACAAAATGCAGCACCTGACCTGTGGAAGTCCAGCAAAAAAGAAGTCAACAGTTATCAGGCTATCATACAAAAGAACATCATGTGATGACTATGAAGATGACAGCGAACTAGGTATGCAAAATTCATGTTTGCCCGCCCTAGCTTGTCACCCCTTCACATCCAGCTAATATTATTCTTCGTTTCAATGAATAGGCGAATCAGAGAAATATGTGGTCCGCCCCAAGGGAGGGACAACAATTCCGCATGGGGGACAAAAGCCCACATCAGGATGTTGGTCACGGATTGATCCATCCCTCTTTAAGCTCAGGAGTGAAACCTTCCTCAAGTATGTATGATAGAAATCCAGGAACAATATGTTAAACAAGGAGCGTAACATTTCAATCTTTTCAATCTTTTCAATCTTTTCAGAGACAAGAAGAAATGTGCTGCTCCAAACTATGCTGCTTATTATCCTATAGGTGTGGACTTGTTTGCCAGCCACAAGAAGGTTCAACACATTGCTCAGCACATTGAGCTTCCACAAGTCAAACCACATGACAAGCTCCCATCACTTTTAATTGTTAACATCCAGGTAGGTCCCTGAAAAAAAAACTGGGTAAACTTTTTGCTGAATATGTCATGTTCTGATATTCAAGCACAGATGCCCACCTATCCTGCTGCTATGTTCCTCGGCGACAGTAATGGAGAAGGATTGAGCCTTGTCTTGTACTTCAAAATCTCAGAGTACTTCGACAAGGAAGTTTCAGAGCATTTCAAGGAGTCCATTATGGTTAGACTTTCAGATTCAAAATCTTACTATTGTTTAGGTTGAATTTGTTTCTATGAACTAATAGAATGTATCTGACGGCAGAGATTTATTGAGAATGGAAGTGAGAAGGTTAAAGGGTTTGCATCAGAATCAACAATTCCTTATAGAGACCGGTTAAAGATCATGGCTGGACTGGTTAACCCTGAGGATCTTCAATTGAGTTCCACAGAGAGGAAGCTTGTCCAAGCATATAATGAGAAGCCAGTCCTCTCACGGCCCCAACATAATTTCTTTGAGGTGCATAAGTAATACACGCCAAGTCAGTATGACTTTTGAAAGTGGACCATAAATTCTATTTTAACCATGACAAAAAGAAAATTGCACAGTAGCAGTTGCTAGCATAACGTAGTGTACAGGATATAATGAATCCTCAAAACTTGAGATCATATCTTTCTTGTTTCAAACAAGGAAGATCATTTTTTTATTCAATAATTAAATAGTAAAAAAGGACATTTAAACCAACAGTTAAGTGTGTTAAAGAAGCATTTCATAACATTTAGTACATAATAATTCAGAGTACTGCAAAAAGTTAATGTTCTATCTGTTGCAGGGAGAGAACTATTTTGAGATAGACCTTGATATACACCGATTCAGCTATATTGCAAGGAAGGGATTGGAATCATTCCGAGAACGCTTGAATAATGGAATCCTTGACCTGGGTTTGACAATTCAGGTAAATTTTCCTTCCAAGTTTCCAACATAAATGCAGTTAATGCTCTTCTTTTTTTCTCTCCTATTTATATGCATTGAGGTTGATATACTTATTTGTTTTCATTACTATTAACCTGAGGGAGACACAAATTCCGATCTACTGAATACTGCAAACATAAAGTAGACTATGAGGAGGAAAAACTCTTCTGTTCTCGAAAAACAGGGTAATAGCCTGAATAATTTTGGAGCTCAATGGAAATTGTAATAATAATAAAATAATAATAATAATGAAAAATGAACTAGAAATATATTCATGAAACATAGATGAAGCTTACATACAATTCAAATCCTATCATCAGTCCCAGTAATGTCAGTACCGACCGATACTATTTTCACCCCCTCTGGTACAACCAGATATCATTTTTGTCATGCCAAACTATTCAATGAAAAACACTCATGAAAATCAACTAGCAGTCAACTGAGGGTACTGTTAATAAAATTTCAGAGCTATGTAAATTATTTAATTCATTTCATCATGATGCAGGCCCAGAAGCAAGATGAACTCCCTGAGCAGGTCCTCTGCTGCGTTAGGCTGAACAAGATTGATTTCATTAACCATGGGCAAGTTCCAACTATCGTCACATTGGATGATAAGTGACACATTCGATTGTAGCAGTTGCATGTGTAAGCTAGTGGAAGGCTAAGACCCTTTTCAGAACACGAAAGAAACACGCACAAAAATATGAATCGATGACTTATGTACCTGACCTATTCATTTCTGCCAAAAATTCACTATATTACCTGCTTCTAAGCAGGAAATATTAATGTAGTTATAATAGTGAATACAAAAGTCAGAAATGATATAGAACTGCATGTCTTTTATTATCTCATGCTATCTTCTATATATGTAAAACACCTATGGGTTCTTATGGCTCATACCCCATACCAATTGGGCACCGTGCACGTAGCACATTGGCATGACTTGTGTGCATCAATGGCATGAGTACGATAATGCCTTTATGAAACCCAGCTTCCTACCATGCATGCTCCACATCTTCAACATGCCATACTGCCTTCCATTGTAATACACACTACACACGAATGCCACCTAACTATCATACACTTTCCTGTTAGGCATCAGCTCAATCTTAAATCAGCATATAGCTCTCCTGAACTAAGACATACTCATTTCAATCTACTAACTGTGGCACGACTGGTCCAATGCACAACGCGCTTTGAGTGTTCTAGTGCAGTTAATTGCTGAAGCAGAAACTCTAACAGGAGCCGAGCAAAATTTTCTAGAAACCAACGATTGGTTTAGGCATTGCAATTCAAGCATTACATTTACTTTACCACCTCTTCCACGGTTATATGATATACTAATAAGTCATCGTAACCACTAAGGCTGTGTTTAGGAGGTGGAGTTAGGAACTCTACCTCCTCACATGGAAAACGGTGTGGCTTATTAACACGTGATTAATTAAGTATTAGCCTAAAAAAATGAAAAATGAATTAATATGGTTTTTCAAAGTAATTTTTCTATAGAAAACTTTTACAAAAAACATACCGTTTAGTAATTTGAAAAACGTGCATGCGAAAAATGAGAAAGATAAGTTGGAAAAGGAGGAAGAACAACACAACCTAACTATATAAATGGCATATATTGTCAATATGTAAGAGACGGTGACACAGGTGGCATCGTATACTAGGTGAAAAGAGGTAATGAAGTATTTGGTATCGACGATGGCATCTCAGTTAGGAGACATGCGGGCAACCGCGAGCACGATACCGACAGACGATGGTGGCCACCACAGTTCAGGTAGGAGCCAGATCCCACTACTAGAAAAATGATTTTTATAGGCGGCCAAAACGGTTCTTCGCAGGCGAACACAAGCGCCACCTGCAGGCAAAGGCTTGCGAAAATCATCAATTTTCACAGGCGGACAGCTGGTCTGCCTAAGAAAATATGTTTTCGCAAAGCGGACTTGTGAAAATATATCTTCCTAGGCGCACATAACCTAAACATGTCGCCTACGAAATTATACTACGCCGCTTGCGAAAATGCGTCGCTCCGCTTTCATTTTAGTAGGATAGGCTGCCTGGGAAAATGTTTGCCCCAAATATAAATTTTTCCACCAAATTTTTTAATAGTATTTGTTAATCAATAATGTTGCAATTAATGAAAAGTGTCAGACGTAATAGACATGTAATACGGATATAATACAAATATATTGCATGCATTAATGAAAAGTGTCAGACGTATAATAATATTTACAGTACTGTTAGTTTGAATAATAATATTGTTAATTACACAAGCACGTTACTCCACTCCCGTAGAGACTTGTATACTTCGCTCGTCGCTAGACGGCCTTCGAAGTCGAAGAACATTCCATCTTTATGGCAGCACTCGTGGTGGACGAAGTGGCAGAGGTCCCGCTGTACGTTTCTAATGCCTTCATCTTCAAAACTAGTTCTACGTTCGATTCTAGGCAACTACATGACAACATGAGAATATATAGCAATATCAATTATTACATGTGCGTTCGATCATTGAACTTATATTTTGAGTTGAGAGACTTATATCCTCTGAGTTGGTCATATACCTCCCATTAACCCTGAGGAACTCGCAGGTGTAATATCCACAAAAGACACTGCATCTAGGTTGCTTGTGACACTACATTATGATATATATACAGAAGGAATTAGTTATACATGCAGGCAAAAGAATTTAACTAAATAAGTGTCCGGAGTATGTTTATTAATTATATTAATTACTTTTCCCTCGTTGCTAGTTGTTACCCGCCTCTTGCTTTGTAGAAGTTGTACACAATGTATATGTAATAGGATATTAAAGTTCGTATTAATGAACGGGATTTAATTATGAAGACTACATGCATAGTACACATGCATGGATGAGAACCTCTTACTATTGTAAAATTGTTAGGAATTCTCTGTACGACTTGTGATTGTAATCGAGTGGGTCAAGGACTATACCGGTCCTGTACTTCGGGTAGAGCAAGAAGCAAATGTAATGATCACTATGTAATGACGGTTAAGTTAGTCACAGATTAAATAATCAAGATATATACAAAGATCTAGCAGACTTACTTAAAGTTGTATGTGGCCTTATCTTTAAAATTTAGGAATGCTCGTCCAATATAGGCGGTCATAGTAAGCAACTTGGTGTTGTGCAAGTCCTTCTTATATGCATGGATCTCTTCGGGACTCTTGTTGTTAAGCTGCTTGGAATTATCTTTGAGAGAGATGGTATGCTGGGTTTGACATATCCTTGTTGGGTTTAGGTAACCGATGGGTTGCCATGTCTTATTAATCATTCTCGGGATTACGATCTCTACTTTTTTATTTGTATAACTATGCGTTTATACTCATAGGCACCATGCAGCCACAAAGTTGATGTCCAGCTTTTCACGGTGGTACACGGTGCGAAGATCACCGAAATCGAGCCACAAAAAAACCTTCACCGCCCATGAAAGCAAGGGGCGGTGTTCCAACGTTATGGACATAAGCCTTCTTTTTGCTAGTGTCTATGTAGCATTTATGTAATCTTCTCATCTCCCATAGACCTTCTTCAAGCGTGTAATCTAGTCAAAAGGCTTTGCCATTTTTAAACCTCACTGGTACTTCATCGGTTGCAATGTATAAATCGTCAGCAAGTTCATCGGCCTTTTTCTGATCAACCTTGCGTTCCTTGGCACATTTTTCCTAACCTCGGAAGGCAGTTGCCATCCAATTCTCTTTTGCTTATTCTCTGACTTGGAGTTGTGGCTTCGTAGCATTCTAGGAACTTTGGACTTATCACAACCATTGTCATCTTCCTTGGGTGTGTCTACATCCTCATTTGCAGGGGAATGGTCTTCATACACATCGGATTCTATTTCTTCCCATTCCATACCTATTGTGCCTTCTGGATCGTGTCGGACACATGACACAAGTTGTACTTTGGGTTTTGGTCCATGTGCCTATCCATCAATCGATACTATTGTTGATATAGGTGCTTCCCCTAGGCTCTTCACTTGTTCGCCTTCAGGTTGTTCAGCTTTAACCTATGCATCACGAGGTGCCACCTCATTTTTCTTGCTATCTTTTTCAACCTCCTGAGGGATTGGTTTCTTTTGCAAGGTCTTGGCGGTTTCAACGGAGCATCGAATCATGTCCCAAAGATTATATCCTTTTTTGTCAAAATATTATATTGTCCACCGCATCCCCAAGTACGGCTATACCATCAGGTGTCGGGAAATCTAAATCATATGTCTTGAAACCTTCATTCACAATTTGGATGCACTTTCACATAATCATTTCGAATAAAATCCTTGTGATAAATGTGGCCAGGGATAGCTATTCCTCTTGTGGCCTCAAGGGTTTTACCAGCTCTACCAAAGGGCAACCTATATGGTCTATCCTCCACTATGTCATCAAAGGGATATCCTAGATCCAGTATGTTCCAGGAATCTCTAGGTTTAGGCAATATATCTTGGCTTGTACAAAATTCCAGGAATCTCCAAGTTTAGGCAATATACCTTGGATTATACAAAATTCCATCATTTTTTTTGCAAAAGATGTATGCCTCCTTCTCTTAAGATATCCTTGTAGGTGTCACGTTTCTTGTACGATGATTCATCCTTTTTGAACCCTTCTTTCCAACTGAGCTTAGACGACACCCCTTAAACCTGACCGTCGTGCTTAGGATTACCAAGCGCGATGCTAAGCGTGTCCTTAGTCCTCTATGCCTTAAAATTACCCTTCTGCTCGTTGGATAAATGTTGTATACTGTCGGCTATTTGCTAGAGCTTAGGGTTTTCAAATTCAACCTCGTCCTTATCCGTAATCTTGGGGGTTCTAGCTTTTACCCAGTTCTTTGACCGTTCTTTCCATTCTTCCATTGGAACTGGTACCCCTGCATTCCTTACTGCCTTCTCTTTTCTCCACTGCTCAATCTTAGGTGCATACCCAGTGGAGCCCAAACGATGGTCCCATTTGTTTCTCTTGGTCAGGTCGGACATCTTCTTGCTCTTCACCATTTCTTTCGGCGAGGTCTTGAACTTAACAAACTCATCTCACTAGGACGACGTGATTTTCTCATACTTCTCAAAGGTGTCTTGTCCTTCTGCACATAGTGGGTGTTAAGCGTGTTTTTCTATCCACGCTAGGACTTGTTCATTGTCTCTATCGTGTCATTCCTTGCCATGACTTCGGATCCCTCTAGGAATTGAATCCTTTTCTTTAACTCATCCAAAGGTGTTTTCTTATCCCTTCTGATACTTGGTACTAATCCTTGATTGTGATTGGAACATTATCTCTGATGATGGCACCACATTGGGAGTTGTACCTGGAGCACACAGTTTTGGGGGCCAACGACTCCCCTGTAGGGCTTATATGGGTCACCACCAAAAGACCATCGATTATCCTGTTGATGTTCCTCTCTCTCCTCTTGTTTTTAGGCTACAAGGAGCCACGACTTTTCATGGAGTCCGAGGTAGCTGGGACATCTTTCAGTTCGGCGGCTTTTTTCATCTGTCGTCAAGACCTTCATGTGAGTGTTTCCTACAAGATGAAGACAACATCGATTTAGTATCAAAGAAATGGCTAGACGACAGAATTTGCATGACATCGCGGGGTATATAGTCTTTGTCACCTTCATCCCCATTGGCTTCTTTCTTCATTCTTTTAGGGCCTAGGCACGGGTCACTTGGTGTAGAGTACGCGTCATCCCCCTCACCTTCATCGCTATCCGAACCTTGCAAGGCCTTCACGATGGCTTGAGGAGACTTCTCGTTGGCTACCGGTTGTTCCTCTCTATCCTGAATCTCTTTATTGCTATCGGCATCGTTATGTACTAGCGCCAAAACATTAAATAGATAAAGTGTTAACCTACACAATATTTCAACAACTAAAGCTTCTAACAAATAATTTACATAATATTTCCTCCGCACATACATGATAATGGAACTGAAACTTTCAGTTCCAAATATACGCCAATTTCACTCACAAATTTTGAAAAATTCTTTCACCTCAAATTCACCCAAATATATACATCAAATTCACCCACAACATTTTCACCCAATATTCACCCACAAGGACGACGATCGTGGTAGTTCACGAGGCTGACTTGGCGACGATTGAAGAGGCGGTCGTGTGTCGAAGAGACAAAATGGCGACACTGGTCGAGGAGACATGGAGGCCGTGGTGAACCACATGACAACCTCTTCATGGTAATTTCATCAGTGGTTTCTCCATCCGGTAAATTAAGTTCTCACAACCAATCTATGAAGCAACGGTTGTGTTCTTTCATGATCCACTCATTTGTGCCTCCCTTATTATTAGTCCCTCTGTTTCATATTATAAGATGTTTGACTTTTTTCTTAATTAAACTTATTTCAGTTTGACCAAGTTTGTAGAAAAATATACTAACATTTTCAATATAGAAAACATATTATCAAAATATATTCAATGTTAAATTTAATTAAACTAATTTGGTGTTATAAATGTTGCTATTTTTTTCTATAAACTTAGTCAAAACTAAAAAAACATTCACTAAGAGAAAAGTCAAATGACTTATAATATGAAATGGAGGGAGTAGCTTTTATGATTTGTCGATGTATGGCTCAACTATAGCAAGTTGTTGAAGAACGTTGTAATGTGCTTCTTAAACTGCTTTGCAGTCCAGGTCGACAAACCTCTTCTTTCCATTTGTTCCCCTCCCAGCCATTCTTCTCTTGTGTTGAAGTACTGGTACTCTAATTTCCTTTTCATCTTTTATATAATCGATACATCACTTAATGACCTCTTATGTCCTGTATCCCTCAATCATTGATCCCTATGGGTGGGCATGATTCCATATATAACCCTTCAAAATGGCCATGTAACACTCGTAAGACCACATTTTATGTAGACATAGCGGGCCAAGTGTAATTATCTGAGGCACTGTATGAACCATGAGGTGCTCCATCATATTAAAATACAATGGAGGGAAGCACATCTCAAGTTTGCGCTGAGTCTCATGTGAGAATGAATGAAGAAGTGCTAACTCTTCAGCATTGATGATCTTTTGTGATACTGCATTAAAAAAGTAGCACATTTTTGTAAAATCAACCTTTACATGTGATGGTTAGTGGCCCTTATAGCAATGGCGAGAAACATGGTGAGCATGACATGACAGTCGTGTGAATTATAATCGAATATTGACAAATCTTTCATGGAGACTAGTCGTCTAATGTTTGATGAAAGCACTTGCAAATGTCTTATTCTCCTTAGGTGTTAGTGTGAAATAGGTTGAAAGGAGATATATTTTTCCATTCATCTCTCCTTCTATCGGGTGTAACTCTTCCCTGATTTCCATATTTACTAGGTCGGTACATGATTGTAGACCATCTTTTTTCTTGCTTGGTATATCTAACAATGTTCTGATGGTGTTGTCGAACACATTCTTTTTTAGATGCATGACATCTATGGCATGGTGAATCTCCAGATCTTTCCAGTACGGTAGGTACATAGAGAAAATCAAATGCTTCTTGAATCGGGGAGGGGTCTTATCATCTGGTTTCTTATGCTTTGTTCTCTTGGAACATTTCTTAGAACCTTTTCGAACACGCATTGTATTTTCTTTGTCATGGCACATATTTTCTTCTCGATTTTAGGTTTTGGTGAAGGATCATTCTCTTTCATACCATCAAATTCTGACGGCATCTTGCGTATTTATGATTTTTGCATAACAAACACCGGTGCCGCATGTAAACAAGCTTGTTGGAACCTGGGAGGTACCTATAGTAGGTTCCATTCAAACATATCACGCATCCTATTTTTTCTTTGATCTGCTCTGAAACTGAAAACATGAAGGGGTAATAGTTAATGGTAATGAAAATGATGGACATTACTATGAAGTATTGTCTTAAATACTCATCGCATACATTCATCCCAGCTTTTCATAAATCTTTCATATCTTCCATCAATGGTTCAAGAAATACATCAATGTCAATACCATGTTGCCGTGGACCTTGTACAAGGACATAGAGTAAAATGTACTTTCGCTTCTGACAAAACCAGGTAGGAAGATTGTACATGGTCAGAAGCACTAGTCAAGTGCTATGTGAGCTGCTCATGTCTCCAAAAGGGTTCACTCCATCAGTACTCAATGCAAACCTAATACTTCGTGGGTCTTTACCAAATTCTGGGTACAATGCGTCAAAGTTTATCCACTAACGAGCACCCATTGAGTGTCGAAGCATGCCATCTTTCTTACGCCCTTCTTGATGCCAATGCATTATTTCCGCATCTCAAGGGTATGAGTACAAACGCTTGATGCGGTCTTTCACAGGAAGGTACCACATCACCAGGTGAGGGATTTTTTTCTTGTTTTCCTCGTACGTGTTAGCCTCATCTTTGTCAACAAAATCAACATCTGGGGAAGTGTTTTTGGTTGATTTGTATCGGCTAGTACCGCATGCATGGCATTTATCCAACAAATCAGACTTTTTCATGTATAGGGTGTAGTGGTTCACGCATATATGAATCTTTTGCACACTAACAGAAAGCGGACAGATTAGTTTCTTTGCTAGATATATGTTGGAAGGTAATGAGTTAGGCTTCGGTAGCATGATTTTCAAAAGCTGTAGTAAGCTATCGAAACTACAATCAAACCAACCATATTTGGTCTTCACCCTTATAACTTCAAGAACGGAACGTAATGTTGAGAACTCCTTGTCACACTCCTTTGTCTCATCATACAAAAGATCCTTCGTTGCCTTGTGGAAAACTTCAAAATTATCTAAACCCCTAGCCGACCCCATTAGCATCTCAAGTTCTGCATGGTATAGCATTTTCTACAAATCAATAATATTATCACCACAACTATCACCATCAGCTGCATCCATGATGGGTCCATATCGTGTAGTCACCCATAAATCCATGCATCACTAAGTGGCCCATTATTTCCGTTGAAGGATAGCGCGAAGGCTACGATAGCAGAAAACAAAACTTTTCTACTGCGCACACCAGGACAACATGCGAAGATAGGATCATGAATCGTTACCACTAGACGTGCAGCGCAGCGGAAGTAGAGTTGGAGAGCCAATTTGCGCCGCAACGAGCAGCGCCTCCACCGGTATCCACACGTACGGGGCTGGAGCACCGATCGCAAGTGTGCTAGCACTCGGGAGCGGCTAGGGTTTGGCTCTGGAGGTGGCGGCTAGGGTTATGCTCGAGATGAACAGATGAGTGCCTCCCTCAGCCCCTCACCTCTATATATATAGACCTCTCTGCTTAGGCCTCGTGGACCAAAGCCCAATAGGAGTCTACTCGGATCCCTATCCGAACTGAGCCCACATCCGAATCACATTCGAATGAGTGTTCCAACCCGTTAAGCGTGCGACCCTGTAGGTTCACATATACTTGGTCACGACCCGGAAACGCCTTTCCGGTCAACCTGTTAATAGCGGCCCCTAACAAGGCATATTAACCTCCAAAGGATATGTAAAGATCATATCGGCTGAACCTGTAATGTTCTCATGTACGAATCCCTTTGCCTCACGATATAGATTGAGCTCAAGGCGAGACCTGTGCCATCCTCTTAATAGCTCAATCGCTCTCTCGATTCCGTGATGGATTATAAACTTGTGATTGACTCCTCAATCACCTAGCATGGCCATGCATTTCCATAATCCATTACATCGAGGGGCCCAGAGATATCTCTCCCATAAGGAGGGGCAAATTCTATCTTGACCATCCACATCCCACTACATATTTCATAGCAAATCCGAAGACTACTTTTATAACTACCCAGTTACGGAGTAGTGTTTAATAATCCCAAAATAAGCTACTACGTATGTTGGGAACCGTGATGATCTCAAGTCTAAGGATTCTACATAAACAGTACTTGAGACCAACTAATGACACAGAATCTCTGCAGTGTCTCATGGCGAGTCTATCCAACATATGTTCACCAACATATGTCCATATTATTGATTGGTATCTCCATACCATGATCCATGAGACATGATCATCAATCAATACATATGCTGATCTTTAAATCATATTTGTTCTTCATATGATATACGATCAGGGATCATTTAGAAATAGCATCATTGTAACATTAAGAGTCTCATGAATAAGTCACATACTCATTGATCAAGAATAATAATGTCTATTTCAAGGAACAAAGCACTGAATCATAAATATAGTCTGTGATATATACAACATCCCAATGTTGCCTCTAGGGCATATCACTAACATCCGTACCATCTGTCCATACTTTTTTATTCTTACAGTTAGCACATGAACAATGTATCTTCATTGTATTGTTACTGTAAGCGTGCGCCTTGGCAATATCAATAAATATAGATACTTCATCCATATATGACAGTAAATATCTTTGCATATGATACATCCATTGCCTGTCCATATCTCTAAAAATATTTCATTTATAATTATATTAAAAAATTAAAATTGCACAAAAATACATATTTATAAACAAACTTAGCTTTGCTATGGGAAAGAGAAATATAAATAACTACAGGATGGGACCTATAAATTTAACGTAAACAAAATATTTTTTTCTACTATTTGGTTATAGGGGATGAGAAGTAGGGAAAATATATTTTTTCTCTCTCCTATCTAGATATAGGGACGAGGAAAGTGAGCAAAATACATATTTTGACTAATAAAAGCATCACATTTAACCAAAGGGGATGAAAGGACAACATGGCATCAAGGTGTATATATAGATCCATCACAATCATAGCATTAAAAAGCATAAAAGGCAAAAAAAATTGCACATAGTGCTTTCACTATTTTGCATGCATAGATCCATCATAATTAAGGCCTACAAAAATAAAAAAAATCATAACAAGGGAGGGAATGCATGGATGTAACCACTGTAGAAAAATTCACCAAAGATTCCGAGTTCAAAATCTCCCCCTTATATTTTGCTTATGTTTTGAGAGAGAAACTTTGGGTGAACTAAACAAGGCTCAAGGAGGAAGAAGGCTATATAGGTATATTTTTCCAGGTGGACGACATAAGCTGCTGCAGAGCTCTTAAGACGTCCGCCTGGGATAATACACTATTTTCTCAGACGGATGTCTTAAGCCTCCGCCCGCGAAGATATATCTTCGTAGGTAGTACCTTATGTCGTTCGCTTGGGAAAATGTATCTTCGTAAGCGGATGACCATCTCGCCCCTTATCCCCTATATTGCAGGTGGATGTTTCGTGCCGAAAATAATACCCGTCTGCTTAGTGAAAAACACCTTGTCTACGAAAATTGTTTTCTTAGTAGTGAGAGCATCATTGTAGTAGTCGTCATGCAGGCAGAGGTGGAGTACTACGTCAATGCATGGTGGCCACAGCAGCGACCGTCACGGCAATGAAGCTGACGCACATGTGCTGACCTGACAGCAGTGCCCTTGAGCAGCAAGGCGACGAGGGGTACTTGCTACTTGGAGCAGAGACTGAGGTCATGGCAGGTCGATCTAATCCAGGAGAGGCTCCACCATCGCGCGCTTGAGTTGGCGGGTGGCTGCGACTTGAATTGAAACAAAAGTAGTAGAAGGGATGGATCAACAGCTGGATATGGAACCATACTCAAAATCAAAACAAACCTAAACAGAATCCAACCAAACAGGAGCAGAGAGGAAATGAGGTGCTTGGAGTGGGGACTGACATAGGATTTTATAAAATAATACAATATTTTATTATTGTGAAATATTACAAAAAAATATTTTTATATTTTTACTTAATACCAGATAGTCATTGATAACATGTACGAAAAGTACCCCGTTAAAGGTGACTTAGTCATCAATGACGGATTCTAACTAGGACCCGTCACAAGTGTTCATGACGGGCTGTAGACCCCTCATGCAAGGGTTTATCTGTGACAGGTTTTTCTTTTGACCCGTTATAGGCATTTGACATCACTGATAGAGTTGGGTCCATCACAAATGGTCCATCACAAATGAGTTTACCATATCAGTGACTAGGACCCCCCCACTGTTACTGAAGAGGGTTGAGGCACGTCACATAACCTGTCTACTAGTAGAGTCCATGTCCTTATCCTGCATTAACTATTTGAATTCGAATCCACTGGATATAAAAACACATTCCCTATATCCTTGCTCGATCGATTTGAAGCAGGGTGACATAACATCTGATCCGTTACATTCAGAAAATGCTTAGGGTAGGGCGCCCGATCCATAGCCAAAAAATCGGGCGCCCCCCTGCACACATCGCTGCCACACAGCACACTGCTGCCGCATTACTTTGACATGTTACTGCCACAGTGTTCATTCTGCATGCTAAGCAGTCCTCTCATCTTTTTCTATACTCATCTACTCATGTACGTGACAACCTTTTTTAGCAATCTTTAAAATATTTTTTCTCATAAAATATTTATCCGATTTACGATCCGATTACAACATTGTATCCATTTTAATTAAATCTTCATAACAAGACCTCACATGGTTATATTCTGATGAAAAAATATTTAACTATTTTTTCAATGTATTTGTTTTAAATGTTGCATGTGGATTTATTTAGATGTTTCAACTTGTATTTTACGATGTCTCACGAGTTCGTTTGCAAATATTGCACGTGGTATCTATAAATATTTAGTGATGTTTCAGCGATTTCAACTTAAGGTTTTATGCATGATATAAAAATGTACTAATAATATTAAGCATTTATAAATTTATTGTAGATTTGGTATGAAATCTTATGTTTTACTTATTGGAACTACTGTTTTGTGCAGTGGTTGATGATGTTTTAGTCAGTATATTTTGAATGTTGCAACTCTCTGAAACATTTTATAGAGCGAGGTGAAACATTTAATCAAGTGATGAAACAATTATAAGTGACAACAACACTCGTTTTTTAGCAGATGTAACTTTTTTATCAATCATGTAATATCTTGTTATGAAGATTTAATTATAATAAATATAATGGTGTAATCGGATTATGGATCGGATAGATAATTTACAAGAGAAAATTGTTTAAAATTTGGTAAAATAAAGTGTTTAGTAAGGAGAAAGAGCATGCGTTCATGTAGTATAGTCTGCTAGCAACGTGACAGGCCCACCGCAATGCATGTGCAACACTGCAGCGCGACATATATGCGTGACAGCGACAGATGAGCGCCCGATATTTTCAACGACAGATCAGGCGCCCGATCCGTAGTTCCTTCGGTTACATTCCAAACCGAGAGAGCATGGTGCATGGACATGTGACCGTTCCAATCTCCACTGACCACCCAATTCAAAAGTCAAAATAAGCAATTGAAAGTGCAAGCCCTAGTGCTTTAGTTGATACAAAAATCCAGAAACATTTGTTCACTCTTCAAACCGTAGGACCATATACAAGAACCAAGCTTACCAAAGAAGGGTGAATAATATACAAACACCAAAAATTAAGTCTTTTTTACAGAATAAAAATAATACCTCTGCCCTGATGAAGTCGGGCAGTCCAACATGTCACCGCCGGTCTGTCCATCCTAGTGTCGTTAGTCCGTCCGACGTGGAGTTGCTGGACTCTCCACCCGTGTCGTCGTCGGTCCACCCACCTTGCCGCTGCCGATCAGTCCACTCCGCCAGACCGTTCAAGCCCTAAATACCAAACAGACCGTCGAAACCCAAAAAACACCACTTGATGAAACTTTTGAAAGTATTTGAACTTTATTGCGTCAAGATAGGTTTACAAGGTTCTCATGAACTAGAATTGAAGCCTCAAAGCAAACCCTTACTTTTCTCTCCCAAAAAGTCACCTTCAAGTTCATTGTCTTGAGCCTCAACCCCTCATCTATTTAAATCCAAAACATGGTTATGCCTAGCCATGAATCCAACTAAAACTAGAAATATTAATCGCATAGAAAATCCCTAAAACTAGGGAAACAACATCCCTTTATAACTCCAAGCTCCAATCCTCCTAAACTTGGACTCCAATCAAATTTGATTTTGCTTCCATAAGCACACAACTCCCCTTGTATGCCATATGAAAATCTTCACATCCACATACATTGTTCTCTCGCTTTAGTATCCCACATGATCTCCTTAACCGTGTGAACCTCAACTTGTTCCAAGCCTAGCCTTGATTAATCACTAGATACTCTTTGAGGCCTCCAGCAACATCTGCACAAGAACAACAAAGAAACCATATCTAAGTGCATGGTCGCACCATCTTGGCTCACATCAACACACAACAGTATCACACACGTATAGAAATCATCTATAAGTCATATACATGAAGCAATCACAAAATCCACGAAATCAACCTGAAATTGACTCAAACCCTGAGTATGCCCAATCAGACCATCTGATAAACCCTGAGCTCCACTCGATACGCTCAGGGATCTGGTTGCCCGATCTTTTGATGAGTTGATGATAACTACGATTTGGGAAAAACGTTGACAATCCGACTACAACCGTACAAGACGATGTTGTGTCGTGCCATAGCGATAGATACATCTCTCCATGGGTTGTTGATCTTGCCGGTGCAAATCAACCTTATTCTTACAAGCAAATCGAAGAAACAAGCAAGAATAAGATAAAAGCAATCTGAATTGCAAATACAAATTACAGCTCATGATAAGGTATAAGGTGGTGTTCCAAAGACAAGTAATTAGGTGGTCTAGCCGACACACGTAACTACAAGATAAAGTAGCAATGGCTAAAACTTTAATCTGACAAAACCCAAAAAACCCTAAAGGAGTACCTAGCTATTTAAAGAGGTGGGAGGACGACCAAGGGGTCCTTAGGGTCGTGTTCCACTAGATTGGGGCGCACCCCACATGGGCCCCACTTGGGCCGGGGTCCCAGATGAAGTTACAAGCCCATAGACCCATTATAGGTGATATAGCACCTTGTTTCTTTGATTGCGGCTGACTGAAATGGAATTTGGAGATGAATCTGGATCCATTGGAAAGAGGACTCCAAGAGCTTTCCATCAAATACTCACGGACCAAAAAGGGAGCTCGTATGCACATTTGGTAGCTATTTGAATTCAACACTGCTATTGGTGGCCAAATTAGATTCCAGAACTTTTGTGGCTTGATCTTGACATGTTTCGGTTGACCTATGATATGATCAACGGTTGTATCCATAGTAGCCATGGTCACATCATCCTCCCATTCTTCACGAAAAACGTCCTCGGTTTTACCATATGGTGCTATTCGCGTAGCCCATTGAAAACAACCTATTTCTTCAAATCAAAACAAAACAAACTCAAGATAACATGATTAGCAATAACATGTTTATCTAGTTTGCAATTTTTATCCACATCTACAGAAGATTCTAAATCCAAACATATGTAAACTCTATGTACCAAATATATTTCTCTATCATTATATTTGCCAAAGATATGAAATATAATATTAGATGGACATGGCAAATTAATAGCAAATAATTTCTCCTTCAAATTATTAAGATCACAAAAATCATCAAACAGAACATAGCCCAACGTATTTAAAGAAGATAGCAATTCACGTTCCTCAACTTCGTTAGCATTATGAACAGCATGCTTAAAATAAGCATATAAAGAACTAACACTAAAAATAGCATGTTCATTCACTAGTTGTGGCATGGATATAAGTGAAGCATTATCCCACAATTCTTTATCACAAGGAACAGCAAATAAATCAATTTGTGACAAAGGATTCCACTAATGGTTGCTTTATTATAGCTTTAAATGTGGACATTTGTAACTCAGCTTGAGAATACTTATCTTCATTTATCTCAGCACCAATCAAATTACCTTGCAAATTTTCTTCAGACATCGTGGGTGCTTCAAGCTTCTCCTCTTTGTTCTCAAGTACATCATTCTCCTCCTTTTGGCAATTGTTTACTTCCTACAAATTATTAGTAATAGGAGGCACGTGTACAACTTGTTACTTTTTCATGTCCTCCTCTATTTAACTTTCAGCATTGCAAACAAGTTGTAACAAATAAGAAAGAGATTTATAACTTTGACAAGCAAGCATTCCTGAATTTCTTTGTTAAGCCCACGTAAAAACCTCAATTCTGTAACTTCTTCGCATTTATCTAAACCACAACGTAATAAACAAGCATGCATGTCATGATAGTATGAAATAACAGTTCTGGTATCTTGTTTTAAACTTTGCAGTTTGTTGAGCATAATATCTGCATAATACATGGGAACATAAACATCTCTCAAATATCGTTTCAGGTCTTTCCAAGATTGTGGTATTTTGTTATGCCTACAACGATGTTTCCAATCAGAAGAACCATTTTTCACTAAAACACTAAAGACACACATAACCATTTGTTTCTCAGACAAATCATACTTTTTAAATTCTCTAACAACCGCTAGCTCCCATTTAATGTAATCATGAGGATCATAATTTCCTTCAAAATAAGATAGTGTAGATTTGATCTTAGCTAGAACAATGTCACTTACCTCATATGTGTCATGTTGATCACTCCTCATGTCTTGATGAAGATATTGACGTTGAGCAATGATATCCCCAATTCTCTTGCGTATCCCTATCATTGTTAATAGACAAGAAACATACACAAAAATATGCACGTTCCTATTAACTACTAGGTAGTGGAGGCTCAAAAGACATACACTCAAGCTTTTAACTAAGATCTTACAAGTTCTTAGCAATGCAAGCGGAATGGTGACATACACCGACTCAACCAAGCACCCCAATGGGGGTTGGATGTATCGATGCCTTGGCAAACACTTACTGTACGGCTGCAATCAAATCTGTAGAGCTCTAGGTAGGCTTAAATATGTAGCAAAGGAATAACAAATGATCAAATCAAAGAATGCAAAGTTGAATAATTATTCAAAGTCAGTATCGTGCTGGTCCTAGGCTAGAACGTACTAGAGACACGAGTCTAGATACAAACGATATCACAAGATAACACTAGAAACAACTCAAGCACAACTCTGATATATAAAAGCAATCTCAAAGATAACAACTGATTTTTTTTCTTACTTTATTTCTTTCTTCTTTTCTTTTTCCTTTTTCTTTTTTTGGTGCGGCTTTTGTTTTCTTTTTTTAGCACCTTTCTGCCTTTTTTTTGATTTTTTTTTAGCAAAAACGACTCAAGGCCTGATTCAAGATTACAGGACTGAAATGTAAATATAAAAATTTACAGGGACTCAAATGTAAAAGTCCAAACTCTAAAATTTGATCTATACAAAAATGGAATGCTCTCCTTGTATGGATTCCATTTTTGCAAACGGAACTCGAATCCGGTACCAAATTTTTTTTTTACAAATGGAACTTGAATCCGGTACCAATCTAATCTAATCTAATCTCCTCCTTCCATCTCTCTCACGGCATGGGACAGGGCACAACCACACAACAGAAACCCTAGACGCAACACGAAAACCAACCGACAGAAAATGCCTGAAACAAGAAAAACGAAACCCTAGCAGCGACACGATTCCGTTTTCGAAGATCCTGACGGCAACGAAGACACGGCGGCGACAGTGGTACTAAACGTGACTAGTACTCGAAACTCTAAATGGACTAGACGCTAAGACCAGCAACACGACACGATGATGCAACGCAAAACTCAACAATGCAAAAACTGAAAAGAACAATGCAATGACACAAATATGGCTAGGTAATGGATGCAATTTGTTTTGTATGGCTATTTTCTAGTTATAGGTAGATAAAAAACTTACTGAGCAACGGAAGTTCTGATACCACTTGATAAACCCTGAGCTCCACTCTATACGCTCAGGATCTAATTGCCCGATCTTTCAGTGAGTTGATGATAACTATGATTTCGGAGAAACATTGACGATTCGACTACAACCGTACAAGACGTTGTTGTGTTGCGCCTTAGCGATCGATACACCTCTCTGTGGGTTGTTGATCTTGCCGGTGAAGATCAACCTTATTCTTGCAAGCAAATCGAAGAAACAAGCAAGAACAAGATAAAAGCAATCTGAATAGCAAATACGAATTACAGCTCACGATAAGGTATAAGGTGGTGTTCCGAAGACAAGTAATTAGGTGGTCTAGCCGACACACGTAACTACAAGATAAAGTAGCAATGGCTAAAACTTTAATCTAAAAAAAACTCAAGAAACTCTAAAGGGGTACCTAGCTATTTAAAGAGGTGGGAGGATGACCAAGGGGTCCCTAGGGTCGTGCTCCACCAGATTAGGGTGCACCCCACATGGGCCTTACTTGGGCCAAGGTCTCAAATGAAGTTACAAGCCCATAGGCTCATTATAAGTGACGTAGCACCTTATTTCTTTGATTGCGGCCGACTGGAATGGAGTTTGGAGATGAATCTAGATCCATTGGAAAGAGGACTCCAAGAGGTTTCCATCAAGTACTCACGGGCCAAAAACGGAGCTCGTATGCACATTTGGCGGCTATTTGAAGTCAACGCTGCTGCTGGTGGCCGAATTGGATTTCAGAACTTCTGTGGCTTGATCTTGATATGTTCCAGTTGACCTATGATGTGATCAACGGTTGTATTCACATCACCATCAGGCCAGTTGGTCTGACCGACAACCACTGCTTAGTCCAACAGCAACCATCTAGTGCCGACAACACTATTCACTGTACGCCTGGTCTGATCGGCCTATCACACTAGTCCGACCAGCCACACCCAAAGAGCAACACCACTTTGCACAATTTCAACACAATCGCTAGCTTTGACAACTGTTCATCACACAGATTAAAGCAACACCTTGATTTCACAATCTCCTCCTTGATGAACACATTGACAACATCTCAAAAATCAAATTTGTGTTTTTAAAAAAAATGAAAACAAAGAAGTGTCAAAAAGCAGAAATGGCTCAAAAATCGTGTAAAAACATGATAACAAGAAAAAAAATCCCCCTTTTAAAAGAAAGAATTCTTCTCCCATATTTACAATCAAAACACAAAATTAAAAAAAAATTTACCCTTCTCAAGAAGCATATATTTTATATATTTTTTCCCCTCTGACAATGATTTCAAGAAGAATTTTAAGAGAGAATTCATATCCAATAAAGCGCAAATACCACCATGACAACTCGTATCAACCAATTTTTATTTCTGGTTTTTTTCTTTTGAGAGCATTGAAGTGTACCTAGAGCAAGCTCATGTGTTACAAGACAAGGGATTCATCAACTAGTTAACAAGCGTGCATTAAAGTATTAACATGGATCAAAGATATTACAAGTAAGTTCAAATCAACACTAAAGATTCATGTATTCAAATAATTTACAATGCAACATGTTCACTAGTACATAGGTTAGAAGAAAAACCCTACACATAGACTAGTTGCATTAACATTCATTCTCAAATTTTAAAAAAAAGTAACCAAAAGGAACTTCCTGTAATAATTTGAGTTTTTTGTGCTCACTCTGAACATTGAACATTGATAACATAAATCTTTCAGTTTTTCTGTGTACGTTCTTATTGTGATTATTGTTTCCAAGGATTCGACACCTATTATTTTTCACATCGTGGGTGCATCCTTGTCGTGATTACTCTTTCCAAAGATTTGGTGTCCATTTTTATCTCTTTAAAAGTAAATACAAGAAATTTTTCACTTGAGGCATTTAAACAATACTAGAGCATTTTTGAGGAATGAAAATCCAATAAGTACTAGTTGATACCTCGCGCATTGCTACGGGCATACTATTCTAAAAATGCATAGTAGTTTTAAAGTTGTATTGTTTGAATTTATATACTTAATCAATGTCTGATGACATATTTTATCCATAAAAAGTGCCAATGCATATCCTTCTATTATCTCCAAGGAGCAATGAGCTAAAAAAATTGATAAGATGTTTTTGATATTATGCTCTGTTTGCTATCAGTATTCTCAGAGAACAGATATAACCATTGGAACAATATACTACGTGCCATGATGAAAAAAAACAAGACAAAACTTGCTGAATGAACCATCATAAATTCTTTGGTTGGCAATACGTATGAGGATACATATGAGGTGAGAAGACTATATATCACTGACCAGTGAAGAATATGATGAATAGATCAGAAGAATATTTGGTCTAATGACATGCATGCAGGCAAAATTATAACCATATATAAAAGCATATATAAACTTGAGATGAGTATCTGTTAACAGCAAAGTGCAGATCTCTACGCATCTTCTCGGAAAAGAAATCTCTGCTTCTCTTTGAGGAAAAAGAACTATGCTTCTCCTGAGAGCCCAACAGAAATCGTATATATAGGATGATGGAAAATTAATAAGACAATAACAAACCACGATGGAAAAGGAAATCATATATACTACTCCACTACACCGAAACGGGATTTCAAAAAATCAGGAAAGAGAAGATGACATAGCATAGGAAAGAGGAGCAGACCTATGTTTCCTGTAGGCATTGAACAGAATGACGACAAACTCCAAATCTCTATTTGCATGACGAAATCCAAACCTCTAATTGCATGATGCTGATGTACAAGATCGTCGCTGGTGTGCTTCTCACAGTAGGCTGTCCAGCAAGATAAAGAAAAAGACCATGCTTGTCACTGATTATGGCTAAATCAACATATGGTGAATATTCAGACGGAGTATAAACCCTTTGGAGGATGTCCGCTCATCAAGGCTTTTTATGATTCGTAATTCCTCCATTGATGTCTTTTATGACCAGGAAAACAGATCATCGAACCGGGGTCTGACTTACCATTCCGATGCCTATAGCCACACTTTGCATTGTAGTCGATATTAATTATGACGAAAGGGGAAATGAAGGTTTGTTGGATTCTATGATTGGCCGATGATCTATTAATGTGGGATGATCTGCTGCATGATGGGATGGCTTAGATGACGCGATGATGTGGCGTAAGGTGAAGCAAGCTTTGTAGTGTAGCAACTATATAAAGAAGGGATTCACGTAAGCATTAATAATCCAAACTAGCACTAGCTTTTATATTACATATTTACTTAATTTAAATAAAAAATTAGATGTCATGCATCATCTTTCTTAAATACTCTAGCTAAGACTCATATAAAGACTAAAATGTATACAAGCTAAACTAGAGACTAATTAATAGACCTAACATATATTGCTACCAAGCATAAGAATATGCTAGAGCTATAAAACAAAAGTCTTCTTTTCTCATCTTTTTAATATTTAAGACCAATGCATAAAAGTAAATATGAATAAACTCTCCCTCAAATGAATCTTCAATCCCTCTTGAAGAAAATCCAAGAAAAAAATGAAGATTTCAAAAAAGACATTCAATTGCCAATGATAAGACTGAAGCTCTTAAGAATTGACATGTATCCACTTCTATAATTACCAAAACTACTATCTCTAAAACTTAGCACAAGAAAGCTAATAAATGGGGGTTAGCAACCACGAACTTAGCAAGCCACACCCAAGTATGCATTCATCATAGAGAGACAAATGGGGGTTCGTGGTTATTTTCATAAAGGCATTGGTAAACATTTGTAGTTTAAAATAGTAAAACAGTTAATTAAGTAAAGCAAGATTAATCTTCAAAAAACAATGCTACATCATGTTGAATAGGCCCAACCAAATAACATGAACTACACCACTTCATTAAGTCAAGTTAATTAATAGTGTGAGACTAATTACGACGAAGCTGGTCGATCGCCCATAACCGTGGACACGACTATTCGAATAGATTTAGTCTAGCCAGATATGCACAACTGTATGCATAAGACACAATCCACCACTGTATGTCACCATGCAAGTGATTATGAAAAGATACTTGGCATAACCCTCCCCTTCGCACGTGGCGCCGACGAGGCACCAATGTGGCAGCCACACGAGCAGCCACACGGATGTCCCAGATCTCCTCGAGGGAGATCGGGCGGCTGTGGGCAAAGAGGGCCAGCGGGCTCGCCAGGCAGGGACGGCGGCAGTGGCGACCAGTGGCGAAGAGCCCATGACTCGATAGTTGCCAGTGGCGACCATCCGGAGCAGGAGCGGCGCGGGATACGGCAGAAGGAGGTGGGAAGGGAGAGGAGAGGGTGCTCACCAAGCGGCCGATGGCGAAGAAGGCAACGCACGGGATCAACAACAAGGATGGGATGACGGCTCGAATGGGGCTCCAGCGAGTCTCAACGAAGACGGAGGGGCAGCCAAGGACCGGCACGACCTAGGAAAGATGCAGGGGAGTTAGGGAGAGCAGAGGAGGCACAACGCGGTGAGGCATGTCTGTAGGATCAAGGAGGCCGACTAGAGGGATTTGATAGGTGGTTTTAAATCAAAATGGTTTTGCTCAATACAAAACCTGGAACAATTAGTCTCAACTAAGTTCACAAAGAAGCTAGCCTATGTTGAGGTTCGCAAGCCTAGAGTGATAATAGCACGAATAATTTCTAGTATGTATACTTGCTCAAAGTAAATTGACACAAATATAAATTGCACAAAATAAAGGACATAAGAGAGAAAAGTTTTTTTCCACTCGATGTTTGGAAGCTTGCAAATTTCCTACATCACCGTTGAGGCGAGCCTAACTTCACCGCTCAAACCACGAAGCCACTGCAAGCCCCCTACGTCAAGGGGTGGGCAAGGTGGGAGCCGGCCCACGAAGTGGTCTCCCAAGCCTCTATCACTATGGTTGTTCTTCCTCCACTCCGGAGATGGTGAACACCGAGCCACTCACTATTAACACCGGGCCTCCTCCACAACCTTCTCGAAGAGGTCACCGAGCAACTCATCCAAACCGTCTAGGAGGTGGCAACCTCCAAGAGTAACAAGTCTAGGATGCTTGTCGAGGATGATCAAGTGCCACACTAGCTCTAACAATGAAGCAATGCACATGGATTGGCTTAACTCACTCTCCAACACCTCATTAGATAAACTAAGTGCACAAGGGTATAGAGCTCTTTCAACGGTTCAAGATAATGCAATGAAGTGCCCAAATGTTATCCTTGCTGTTGGGGAGTAGGTATATATACCCCCAACCACCAAAACTAGCCGTTGGGGGTGAAATCCCCAACTTTTGTTGCCTGCCAGTCAGACCACCATGGGGTGGCCAGTCAGACCACCCACAATTGTAACGGCTAGAAAAGTAGCTGTTACAGGGCATTTAATGAACTTGAGCAGGTAGGCCGGTCAGACTGGCGTTGGCCGGCCGGTCAGACTGCCGTGAGCTCGATCAGACCGGCCATGGTTTTGGTGGCTTTGGACCGCCAAACCATCGGCGTCCAACCAGCTCAGAGGGGCCCCAGTCAGACTGAGCCAAGCCCAGTTAGACCAACCCACACAAGCCGGTCAAACAGACATGGGGCCTCCGGTCAGACCGGCCTTGGTCAAGGAGAGCAAGAATGTGAAAATCGAACCAAGTCCAAATGCAAATTATCTAATGTGTCATTTTGATCAACTCTAAGTTTAGGTCATTATCTCTCTTGATAGTATGGCAAAGCTATAAACAAATCTAGAGAATTAGATCGCCCAACGCCTCGATCAACTTAAAATTAAAATGCTAGATTTACCATCTTCATTTCATCGCATTACGCCATCAATTTTAATCCTTGGTGATCATCCATGGCATGTGCATCATGTGGTCCTAACTCAAAATAAATAACTCAAGTACAATTATTAGTCAACAAATAGTGTTTGTCATTAATTACCAAAATTAATAACGGGGCCTAGATGCTTCAATCTCTTCCTTTTTGGTAATTGATAACAAACACCACAAATATATGTAATGTCCATGAATCAAAAAGCCACAAAATTGCAAAGTATAGTATAAGCTCCCCCTAAATATGTGCATAAGAATGGCAATGGTCAAACAAATGACATATAGGGAGTTTGCACTATAATTTGCACTTTTCAACATAGCACAACACATATGCAATATATAATGTGAACTTCATACACATGTCATTCATAAACCTAAGATGGTTACAAATATGTCGATATAGTATCAACCATCCATCATTGCCACAAGTTCACATGCATAACCATAAAATCAACAAATCATCCATGAAGCTCACACATTGTTCACTAGCCTATTACATAACCACGAAGGGTCCAAATAGCATGATAGTTCAAACAAACGAAAAAAAACACACAAGATAGATAATATAGCCCATGTCCATACATATATAACCTAACCACCTTAGCCTATTAATAGGAGGACTAACCTCACTACTACTAGTCCCTCCACAAATAAAAGATAGAACATAGAACACTTCTCCCCCTCTTGGAATCAAGCACCAAAAACATCACTCTTGGGGAGGAGAGGGAGGACGAGCCGAGGTGGATGGATGAGGAGAGTCCCAGCGACGATGGTAGACAAAGGCTTGTGAGCTCTCATTGAGTTGCATCCTTCGATCCAAAGTCCCAACTTGATTTGTCAATCTCCCCACCGTCGTGTTCAAATGCCCCACATCGATTCTTAGTCCCCTCACATCCTCATGCAACGCTTCATACCCGGTGCTCAACCTTGAAATGTTATCACTTAGTGTATTTATAGCCTCTATCACCGGGTTGAAATAATCTTGAGGAGGCATTCCAAAATAGGCATAAGGAGGTGTGAAGGACTCAAAACCTTGGGGAGGAGGTGGAGGTGGAGGTCGAGGAGCATGTTGAGCCGCACTAGAGGCTTCCCCTTGAATAAAAGTGGATTGCCTTATTCTAGCACCTCTTGGAGTTGCAATTTGGAGACATGGCTTGTATTGCTTATGAGGCTTCAAATTGCTTCCCACATTGCCAACTTTTGATTGTATCAATCTCATGATATATGGTGCATAGTAGATGCCTTGTCCAAAAGTCTCTTTTTAGATTGCTATCTCTTGCATCCTGAGATTTATCACATCAAACCTTCTTCCTTGCATGATGGCATCAATGACGTGCCAAGCCACTCTCCTTATATCATCATTGTTTCCACATCGAGGGAGAATGGTGGCCCTCACAATCCTATTCACAACACTAGGAATGGTCCTCAACTTGGCAACCTTCCCATATGTGTGTCCCTATGTGTGTCCCTCACCATCCTCATAGAATTGAGTAAGATCATCAATGAAGAGAGGATTGTGAGCATGCTCATCATGAAGGTCATCACCATTGCCAAAATGGATATTCAACAGGCTCTTGAACTCCCTTCTTGTGATGGAACACTGAAGGAAACACCCATACAGTGGCAAAGAACTGCCTGATCAGCTCCTCATCATAAGCTTGCTGCAAGGTCACAATGCGATCAATCCCCACATCCCTAAAAAGATCCTGTAAACCTTCAAACTCAAGGGATTCATTTATGTTCCTCCAGGAAATCCATTTATGCTCAGCAAACGCCTTGCCCGGCTTGTAGATGGTCTCAAACACAGCCTTCTGAAACAAGGTATGGAATCTGGGATCATCTGAGTCATTGGGCCTCCGGAAATATCATGGTACCTGAGAATAGTGTATTGGGTCGGGTTCCTCAAGTCAAGCACAAATTGGATCGTAGGATCCACATCCATCTCATCCTCATCCTCATCACCATCACTATCATCCTCACTGCCATCATCACTCCCATTGTCCCCATCATCTTGGTTCACATCAACCCCCTTGGTTCACATCAACCCCCTGTTATTCTTCCTCTTCATCCTGTTCATATTGTTCTCCACTAGACAGCTCTTGCTCAGACTCAGAATCTTGCACAGGAGCATGAAGACCACAATGTGTCCTAGGAGGCATCACTGAATACAGGGAGCAATGAAGGGATGTTAGCAAAAATTTTAGAGAGCACTTGGTAGGGTGGAAAAAGTTGCACACTGCCTGTCATGGGCGATTAGACCACTGGGAATAGGCCGGTCAGACTAACGGCTGTGCACTAGTCAGACCGCCAGCCTGCGACCGGTCAGACCGACGGCCAAGCTGCGGTCAGATCTCCCGTGGTCCCGCTCAGACCGCCACTGACAGGAGCACAATCAAAAACTTTTCCACCATCACACAAATGATTCTAAAACATGCTAGAAAAATATTCCACAGAATAAGGGACATGTATGTCAAGGAGAGGGTCTATTTCATCAAGATTGAACAAGAAAGGGAACAACTACCCTTAACCCTAAACATGAAATAGACCGATTTGAGATTAAGCACAAGAGAAAAGTTGATTTATCGGATGGAAGGGATGAATCACACCAAGAAACTACCATCTATTGGTGCAAATCGAAGAACACCACTTCCTTCACCTTTCCATGCCATGGATCAACAAATCAATAAAACAACCAAATAATCCATGGAATAGAGAGGAAGCGGAGGAGAATCACTTACGGTGTAACCGGAGAGATATCCACCCAGAGGATATGAAGGAACACATATGCACATAATCAATTAAGATCAATGAGAGAGCTCACACTATTGGATCCACAAGAGAGACCAAATTAGAATGTGTGAATTTTAATACATACTTCTCATCATTTTCATTTTCATATCCAAATGAGACTAGTCAAATAAAAGCTCATAAAAACTTTAGTCTCATATAATTAGATTTATCATTAATCACCAAAACCAAATTAAGGCACTTGAACTTACAATCTCCCCTTTTTTGGTGATTGATGACAAATCCATTAATAATAATCACATGCTTGACAATTGATTTATATCCATGCATGTCAATGAGAGAATATAAGTGCAATATATGCCAATGACATGCTAATTCATATGATGTATATTGAATGCTATGATGTGGGATCCTAGAATATTTCCCTTTTTGTAGCGATGATCATATGGAGATCACAAATATTCTCTCAATTTAAGAACAAATGTGGGATCCTCAAATATTCTCCCCCTTTTGGCATTAATCACCCAAAAATAAAAAAGGGCTAGAAACTAGGCAATTACACAAGCTCAAAAAAGAATAAAGATTCACAAGGCCAAAGAATATTTTTATAAAAGCACAAAGCAACAAATTTAAAAAAGAAGACCCATTTAGGAAAATTCCCCCTTACTCATAGACCTTGCCTTTGGATAGTGAATTTGGAATAGATTTCATATGTAGAAGGGGTGAGTTTCAGCACTTGAACTTTCATTTCAAATGTTCTCATCAAAAATTTTCTTGAGAATGTCAAGCACTAAGAGGAGCTTGGTTAAGGGTATTGGAAGTATATTACTCAAGTGCGTAATCTCGGCAAGGAATGGGAATGATGAGCAAGTGTTGAGTTCAAGATGATCAAGTGATACTACCATTTGTTGAGAGACTACTTGTGTATAGAAATTTGAATTTGGAATCAAGGAATGGTAGTTGGCTTTGGTAGCAAGGATCAACTTGTACTTTGGTGGCAAAGATTTGAATTTTGAGTCTATCCATGGAGGCTTGGTTTGAAAAGTCCAAAATAACTTTGAGTTTCGGTGGTTTCATATATCATGGGCATTTCAAAAACCAAAAGACTTCAAGCAAGGAACACATCCAAAAGAGCTCAAGGATTCATGAAGACTTCAAAATAACAAAGAGCTCATTACTTGAAACATCTTTTTATTTAACCACCATGCTCAAATAATCAACAAAAAGTGATATGCACTTTGGAGTCCATGTTTAGCTGAAAAGGACATAGCAAAGGTGACGTCTTTTAGCAATAGAAACCTGTGAAAACGAGCTCAGAAAAATATTCCATAGATCCTGGAGATAGTTCATGAAACAATGCACAATTTTCATTTTGGGTCCTTTGCTAAGATCTCAACCAAAATGAAGAAATGAAGCTCACAAGCTTTCAGCCAACTGAAAATTTCAGACTTTTTCAGATTTTGGAGACTGAAAATGAGGTTGAAAAGGCATCCAAATGACGACTGAAAGATGTAAGTAAATTTGAGAGTAAACTTCAACTATTGAGGATCAGAAGTCGTTAGATAAGTTCCTTCTAGTTTGCAACTCATTTACAGATAAAAACATCTCAAAGTTTCAGCAAACTGGAAGTTTCAGATGTTCCCGATTTTGGACATTCAAGATGAGCTTTAAAAGAGCATTGAAAAAGTACCCAAATGACCTCAAACAATTCTGGGTAAATTTGGAAATCAAGTTCAATTATAGTGGATCACAATTCATAATGCGAGCTTCCTCAAATTTGCAACCCATTTCGAGATATAAAAATCACAAATCAGCCCAAAACATGCTTATTCTGAAAATTTCAGCAAGCTGACCAAAACGAGAAAAAGTCAAAATATTTGCAAATCAAATCCAAATGAGTTGAAACCTTGCAAAAATGATCTTTATACTTGCGAGGAATTTTTCCAAAAAGAATTTCTTAAAAATCATTTTTCTATCAAAAGAAAAGACAGAAGAAGCATTGTAGGCCTTTAATTTGAGTAAATTTGAGTTGAGAGCTCAAATCACATTCAAATTTGAAATACATGGAGTTTGACAATTGTAAAGCCTTAGTAGGGTTAGAGATACACTTCCAAGCCAAGATTCACAAAAAACCTCAGCTCAAAAGGCTTAACCCACTATATGCAAGTTTAGGCTAAATATGGTCAAGTCAATGTTTTGGCTGAAACTCATATGCTTGTAGAGTTTGAATGGTTGGTCTTTTGGGAAAACTTTGAACTAAATAAATGTTTGAAATGATCAACTCTAAAAGCTTTGTATAAACAACATTTTCAAAAACTCAGTAGATTTTGATTTAATGGAATAAAACATTTTCAGCAAAAACAAGATCCTAAAAGATCCAATTGAGACCAATTTTTCTATTTTGTTTCAAAAATAGGAAATTTTACTCCAAAAGCCTTGCAAAACATTTGAAATGCATATTTAGGTACTTTTGTAAGGATTTTCACAAATTTGGGTCTTGTAAGATGGAATTTTGACTTTTGACCAAAAAGGCTCTTTTGAAAGGCTATGGATGCAATTTTTTGGAAAATTCATATTTGGGAGCAAAGGGAATATGAATTTGATTCAGATTGTTCTCCTTTGATGCATCTCTCATTTTTCTCCATGAATTCAAGATTTGATAGTAAAGGCCTTTTAGAAAAAGGCTACAAAAGCTCTCTTTTCAAATATCTTCCTCCAAAAGTGCAAAAAGAAGCAAATGACATGATATTTGAGAGAAACTGATATGCATGAATTTCAAATCTTATTCTGAGCCAGCAAGATGCAATTATTCAGGTTTAAAAGTTAAATTCACCCAAGTGCTAGAAAGTGACCATATATGGTCTAGTTAAGATTTTTGGTGAGTTTTGGCATCAAATTTCTTTTAATAGGTTGGTCTTTTGGATAAGGTTCAAAAACCAAAACATTTGAAATGACCAACTCTATCTAACTTGTTTTGGGTTCCATTTCAAACTCCCTTTAGAAATCCTTATAGAGAGAAAAATAATTTTGCTCCAAAACAAGATCCTAGAAACTAGGATTTTGGCCAAAAATGCATTTTCACTTTAGAAATAGTTTTTCTTCTAAACTAAAGCTTGGAAAACGTATCAAAGACCTTTTGAAAGATTTTCCAACTATTAGTTTTGAAGAATTATCGTTTTTCACAAAATTTTGACTTTTGGTCAAAATGGGCTTTTTGAAAATATTTCTAACACTTGGATTTCTTTGTTCACATTCTAAGAATTGTAGTGCATATGGGGAAATGCAATACTTCCCATTAATGTGATATTCCCTTAATCTCAACAAAGATAGGAAAAATAAACATAAGATCCAACTAATATCAAATATGATTGACAATAAGCACAAAAGCAACTTGAGGCAAATATGATGCATGAATTTGATCAAACCTATAGCTTCATATGACACAACCCATTATGCTCAATATGCATATATGATGACTTTGATGAGAGAAGGAAATTTAATTTTGGAAAGAGCTATGAGAATGCAATGCAACCTACACACGGCTATAAAAAAGAATTTACAAACCAAAAGCATGTTATCGAGATGGCATTGGTCCTTGATGTGAATTCTCCATTCTCATTCTTGGTTCCAATACTTAAACTTGGTGAGAATCACATTTTCTCGCATAGGCCAAACCTCCAATGCCTCTCCATGTGCCTATATTCTCATTTGAGCACATTTTGGTCCCCCATAAAATTGGGTCCATCAATGTTAGTTACCAAATTGTGAGGCATCCAAATGATCCTCCTTCTAGGTGCAAGTCTAGGTAAACCAACATATCTAGCAAACACATTGCCTTACCTATCTTAAGCACATAATCATCAAAAATAATAGGAGGCTTAGGAGTGTTACCTATGGGACAATTTTTACCAATATGTCCCTTTTCCCGGCAATTGTAGCAAGTTAGGCTTTGACTTCTATGACTTGTCTTCTTGTCTTGCTTCTTGCCGGTTTGTCTCAATTTCGATGTCTTGCACTTCTCATCCTTCATGTTTGGGCACACCGAGGCAAAGTGTACCTTCTCATGACAACCAAAACATGTAATGTGAGAATGACTCTTGCTCACATTTTCTTTCTATCCTTTCTTAAGTATGCATGCTTCCTTGCATATCTAGGCATGTGCCTTGTCTTCTTATCATTCTTCTTGCAGTGGAAGCCAAGTCCACACTTGTCATTTGAGCTCTTTTGCTTGCTTAGGATTTCTTCAAGTGTGATCTTCTCTTTGTAGTTTCTATCCAAGTCTTCTTTTAAATCTTTGACTTGGGCTTGTAATTGTTTGTTTTCCGAAGACTAGGCATTTTCATCTATATTAGAGCTACAAGGTACATCTAGCAAGTCATCACAAGAGGTGGACACACTAACCTTAGATATAATGCATGAGCGAGCTAGCTACACATGGTATATCATCATCAATTAAATTACATGTGATACCTATGTCCACCTTTGGCTTACTAAATGCATTGCCAATGAGAAGAGACTCATAAGCTTCTTTTATCTCCTTATAAGAATCATAAAGTTCCTTATAAGAATTTACTAGCTCCTCATTTGAGTCTTTCAAAGAGAGAAGAGTTTTCTCTAAAATTTGATTTTTCTTCTTCTCTTTGGCAATGTATTTACTAGCCTCCCTAAGCATGTCAAAAAGATCATCATATGAAGGATCATCATCATCATCATCACTATTACTTTCAATAGTATTGTCATGAGAATCTTTATTTACCTCATTCTTACCATTCGTCATCAAGCAATGAGGTGATGTCGAAGGTGTTGGGAGATCTTCATCATGACTTGAGGAGGTGGCATCTTCACCCGACATCCATTCTTGTGTGCATCATTCTCAACAAGTGTAGGCACTTCATATTTTTTCTTTAAGCTTTACCCATATAGCATGTGCACTCTTGAGATTGCATACTTCATTAAACATGTCATCACTCAAAGCACAAAATAAAGCATTAGTAGCTTGAGCGTCGAGATGTAGGCATTTCTCTTGCCCACTTGTTGGAGTATGGTCATCCAAAGCATGAGAAAAGCCCACATCTACAATCCACCATATTTTTGGGCTCATGGCCCTAAAATGAGAAGTCATGTGGATTTTCCATTGTGCATAATTTATGTCATCAAATATAGGAGGGTCACCACCCGGGTGCACTATTATATCTCTAGAAGCCATCCTATTCTCTCAGAACGGTTAAGTCCACAAAATGAGAGACCAAGCTCTAATACCACTTGTAGGATCAAGGAGGCAGACTAGAGGGGGGGTGAATAGGCGGTTTTAAAACTTTTTGCTAAACCAAGTTTTGTATGCGGAAGCGTAAATCAAAATGGTTTTGCATAATTCAAAACCTAGAACAACTAGTCTCAACTAAGTGCACAAAGAAGCTAGCCTATGTTGGGGTTCGCAAGCCTAAGGTGATAATAGCATGAATAATTTTTAGTATGTATACTTGCTCAAAGTAAATTGACACAAATGTAAATTGCACAAAATAAAGGACACAAGAGACAAAAGTTTTTTTTTACCCGATGTTCGGAAGCTTGCAAATTTCCTACGTCACCGTTGAGGCGAACCTAACACTACAACATATTTGACCTTCTATGATGAATTTCTTGTGACATCGGAGTTATTCGTCATTAGCTTATTCTATTTTATGACGTTCAGTATGAGATGGAGTGGCTTAGTGACGAAAATAAGATGTTCGTCGCTAATACCAACTAGAAATCGTCATAAAGTACTTCAATGGGACATAGTGACGAATATTATTTTGTCATACGGGGCGAAAAGCAAACGTCACAAATTTATGACAATCTTGGTTTGTCATGAGTTTTTTTTTCCAATTATCATAAATTACTTTTTCTAATTTTTTTGAAAAGGAAGAATGATTACTGTCTTGTTAGAGCACTTCTCACAGCAGCCCACCCCCCCCCCTTCCTCCCATCCCTGCCGGCCCAGCTCTATTTTCCATCATCCCTATCGGCCCAACAGGTCTAGGCCGGCCCAACGACCTACCAGCCAGCCCAGCTCTATCTTCCAGTCGTCACGGCCTAGTACAAAAATTAGGAAAAAATGTCCTCAGCAGAGTCTCGAACCAAAGACCTCTATCTCACCTTGCAACACTCTTTCCGCTAGGCTAACAACAAACCGCGTTCGACTGTGTCCAATTTATTATTTTATATACACAACGTATTATGTATTAGTCATCGTCGTGACGGTTGTTCGGGGTCGGGGTCGGGGTCGAGAGCGAGCAGCGCAGTGGCATCGATGAGTGCGAGCTCGTGGAAGCCGAGCGCATCGTGGGCGTGGGCGTGGGCGCAGCGACGAAGGGGGAGGGAGTGCAGCTCGGTGACACCCTTGTGGTCAACGAGGCAGAGCTGGATCGAGGAGGACGGCAGCCATCAGGTTGCTGGTGATAGCGAAGCGCCTCGGACCGCCGCCTCCGCTACTAGCGCCCTTGCCGCCGCTGCCGCTGCGGAGCAGCTAGGCGCGCGTCGCCGTGGAGTAGCAAGGCGCTGCCACCGGGGGCCAAGCAGCGAGTAGCCTCGGGTCAAGCTGGATCGAGGAGGAGGACAGCGCGGTTGTTCGTGACAGCGGTGCGCCTCGGACCGTCACCTTCGCTGCCGGCGCCCCTGCCGCTGCGGAGCGGCTAGGCGCTGGCCTCTGTGGAGCAGCAAGGCGCCGCCACCGACGGCCGAGCGAAGAGCAGCCTCGGGTCGTGTTCCTCCCCATGTCACCCGCCTTACCGGGGGTGACTCGTCCGGCCCGTCGCCGGCCTCCGCCACCGCCTCCATCGCCACATTCTATCGCGAGTGGTTCCACATCGACACCCACCGCCTTGACAAGTTCCACCTCCTCGACCACCGGTTCCTCCACTATGTGTTCCACTTCCTCAGCACCAACATCTTGACTGTGACCTCTCCACTCAGGTGATATAAATCAGAGAAGGACTGACAACATCATCGCCGGCTCCCCCGTGGCTTTGGGTATCATGTCAACGAGTTATGAACAAAGGGGAGGGACTGTAGAAGGGTAGTGCATAGGATTCTTGGGAGAGCAAACAGAATTGGTGAATGTCTTTAGAGAAGAAAAGATATTTACAGATGAAAATTCTCATCATGGCTAAAGACATTTTTAAATTTTCAATAATTTGCTATTTGTTGTCTTATATCATTGTGCAGGGGATGGACAAAAGTTAGGTCAATAGTAGGCTATTTAGCAAGCCACATCTGGACGGGGTCAATGAGTTCATGAATTTTGTTTTAGAAAGATTTGATGAGAATGCAGAGATACTTTGTCCATGTCGAAGGTGTTTGAATCGGGTTCATCGACAGAAAGGACATGTGGAGGATCACTTATATATTTATGGGATGGCTAACACTTATACTGGATGGATATATCATGGAGAACAATCTGATGCCGTAATTAATGAAAATGAAGACCATCTAGATGAACATATTGGTTTTAATGAGGATGTTGGTATAAATGAGGGTGAAGAAGACAACTCTTCCGATATAATTCCTGATATGGTAGATGAGTTGTACACAGCTGAAGGTCAAGATGGAGGGAAATCGATGTTTGCAGCTATATTAGATGAGATGAAGCAGGAACTTTACCCTGGTGCAGATTATACGAGATTCTCTTTTGTGGTGAAGTTACTTCATATCAAGTCATTTTATTGAATCAGCAACGTTGCATTCACTGCAACCCTAAACCCTAAACCCTAAACCCTTATCATTGGCATTCCCTTCTTGCTCTCTTCCCGCATCTTACCAAGAAGCAAAGAAATTTATTTGTTCATTGGGTCTTGGATATGATTCAATCCATGTATGCCCGAATAATTGTATTTTGTTTTGGAAGGAGTATGCAAAAAATGATAAATGCCCACTATGTGATGCATCAAGATGGAAAGACACAGATGGAAGAAAGCAGGTCCCTCAGAAGGTATTGCGGCATTTTCCATTGATTCCAAGGCTGAAGAGGATGTTTGCTTCTAAAAGAATAGTAGAGGAGGCACAATGGCACAAGTTGAAGAGGAAACCAGTTGAGAATGAGCTCAGCCATCCAGCTGATGGTGAGGCATGGAAAGACTTTGATTCAAAATATGGGTGGTTTGCAAAAGATGCGAGGAACATTAGACTTGGCCTTGCTACGGATGGTTTCAATCCATTCGGCAAAATGACTCCTCGTACAGTATGTGGCCAATATTTCTTATCCCTTACAACTTTCCTCCATGGGAATGTATGGAGCAATCCAACTTCATGATGGGTCTTCTCATCCCTGGTCCAGAATGCCCTGGAAAGGATCTCGATGTCTTCTTGGAGCCACTCATTGAAGAGTTGCTAGAGCTTTGAAAAGGTGTTAATACTTTTGATGCATTTAGTGGAAAAATGTTTGATCTGCATGTTGCAGTTATATGGTGCATTCATGATTATCCAGCTTTGAGCACATTGTCAGGTCGAGTCACAAGAGGTTATTATGCGTGTACGTTGTGACAAAAATCCTTGCTCTAGAAGAATAAAGAATAAGATATGTTATATTGACCATCGGCGTTTTCTGGCAAGGGACCATCCATGGAGGATGAAAAAATGTTTTGATATGGTAAGGTCGAAAACCTTGACAAGCCAGAGGAATTTAGTATAGATCCCCGAACCCGAGCTACCACACCACCCATCCCCTTTGCCGCCGAACCACCCGTCCCCTTCGTCGTTGGCTTGCCGTCAAGTACACAACCACCCGAAGACATCATTGCCGGTCAAGTCCACACCAACAGTTCCCTCCGCCATCGCAGAGGAGGCCACACCACCCGTCCCCTTTGTCGTCGGCTCGCTACCAAGTCCACACCACCTCTCCTCCATTTTCGGAACAGGCGAAGCCTCCATCTCCCTCGCTTGCCTACTTCACCGATGAAGCCCAACACCGAGATGCCTCCAGCAGGTAATTAAAAAGATGTCCATTTGATTTTGTAGTACTACATGGTTAGTGCATTACATGATTTGGTAATTGATTGGGGAGCATCAGTACATGTTTAGCTCTTTATTTCTGCTAGAAGTAGGCTTACATTTCTAAAATTTGGGCCACATCATTGTCTTGAGGGGTCCTCTTGATTTAATGCTATGCCTAGGCTAATTTTGCGATGCCTATGTCTCACATGTTCTGCTATGTATAGCTCTTACTATTTTTGGTTTGTTAGCTTTTGTTGATTCTATCCTGCAGGCATTAATTCCAGCAATAAGCATTTTATTGCTATGCCTATGCCCTCAGTCAGATCAATTTGCAATGCCTATGTCCTTGCCTGAATTTGCAATGCCTATGCTCTGATTCAGATTGTGTTTTTGCTATGCCTATTGCCAATCTTTCTCTATGAGCTTGCTATGCCTATGCTCCGATTCAGATCATTTCTCTATGCCTATGCCAAATCTTTTGCTATGATTTTGCTATGCCTATGCTCTAATTCAGATTGTATTTTTGCTATGCCTACGCCAAGGATTTTCCTATGTCTGTCTCCCTATTATGCTATGCCTAATTCATGAATTTTGCTATGCCTATGCTCTAACTTTTGAATTTTACTATGCCTAATTCTCACAGTCTTGTTATGCCTAAGCTAAATCATTCCATGTACCTGTTGAGTGTCATTTGACTCGTTCAATTAATTTATTTTATGCATATTAGTGCTTAGATATCTATTTGCCGAAGCTTACAATTAATTTTTATTTGCATGTAAAGAGGTGCCACTAAACGAATATGAGATAGGGAGGGCACAAACTATGATGAGGAATGCTCGAGTATTTCAGAGTCTTGGAATCAATAGATTAGCTTCCATTCTTAACCAATCAAGTGCAAGGAGCAAGGGCACTGCTTATGAAGACTACAGTTATTTGTATGAACCTAGTGGTGACGAGGACATTGAACATGGCGTAGTTGATAAGGTATTTGCAACAATTCAATATTATTATTTATTTGTGCCGTGTTTCATTATTACTCATTTGTGCTCAATATGTAACAAGTTCCATTTGCTATTATTTCTTTTGCATATGATGCCATAAAGGTTTATAAAAATGTACCTAGGGAGCATGACAAGGAATACTTGCATGCCTTCAGGAGGAACAAAAGTGTCAAAGAGAGTGATGGCAAGTGGTGAACAAGACCAAGTTGCTAGAATGACTAGGCAGAGGACAAGGGAATTATGTTCAACTGAGGATGATACAACTACAAATCCACAAGATTGTTTCACAAAAGATGCATTTGTTGCTGCCAACTCTCCTACCCATGCCCAACCTGATGACGAGATCCTGATGAGTGATGAAGGCAACTTCTTAAGCCCCTTTCTCAAAGCAATCACTAAACAAGCTTGCTATATTGACAACATTCACATCTGAACATCATATTACTATTACCAAGTTACCCTTGCTTTTGCATCTAAATAAATAATTTATTATTCAAGTTTAAACACAACTAATATATCAAAATAAGCTAGACGACAACCCATAGTTAGATGACTTGAATTTAGCTTACAAGCATGTACATGAGTACTCACTGCTCTTAATTAGTATATTAGTGTAGAATAAGGCATAATTTGTATTCTGGTAGCAATATTTTATATAATTATATTGAAATCTAAGTTTAGCAGTAGTAATTATAATTCCAATAATCTTGACTGTTCTGTAGGCTGGATGATATAACTATATATATATATATATATATATATATATATATATATATATATATATATATATATATATATATATATATATGCGCATAAACATCACACATTGCATGCATGCATGCATGCATTGGGCCATTGTGTCTGAACATGAGCAGATACTATCATGTACTATCAGATAAGCAATTTTAATAAGAAAAAATGTTGTTAAATGTGCATTGGACTGTCGTTAATGAACACTCTTCTAGAACAAGTGTAGCATCATATTGGTATGGATAAAACTGTGGTGGTCCACAAAGCATCAACTCAATTATCAAATTTGTAGAATGCATGTATTGCTATTGACATTTCATCAAACAACTGAGCCGAGAAATGTCTTTATAAGCTCATTTTGTTGTAGTGAATATGGTTTACACCATAAAAAATGTTTATTATTTTTGATAACTAAAAATTTCATGATTTTCAGGTGAACCAAACGACATGATTGATTGATGGAATAGGGGAAGAAGTATGCGAAGAGATCTGGATAGGATAACCCGAGGTTTATGCAATAAGATTCCGGTGCACATTGCTGAAGGGAAGAGAAGGCCAGAGGCACCACTGCAGGCTGCAAAGCTAGCATCAGAGGGGAGGATTGTACTTAGGCAACACATACCAATCTTTACTCACTGGAAGGAGTACAAGGAAGACAAGTCTCAACTTAAAAACTATATGGACAAAGTGACTGTAAGTAGATCAAGTCTTTCCTAATAGCACAACCCTCTTAAATTTTAATTGTTCATTGTAGTACTGTATGTTCATGGGTTGCTTTATGTGAGTAGCTGCAAATGTATAAGATGAATTATGTTCTAGTTTATAGGAATTGTTGCATGGGGTTTGATTAATTTTGCTTCTTCATTTGTATGGCCATGTTGGTTCTGTACAGTTCTAATCTGAATTTTAAATGGAGAAGTCGAACACCTGTGGGTAAGTCTTAGATGCTATTTGTTTTTCATTTATATTGCTTTATTTGCTCCCAAGTTGAACACATGCTACTTGTTGTATCACTTTATTCTTGTCTATGTCTTTCATTTTGCTTGCTAATTTATGGAGATTTTTACTTTTTTTATTGATATGTCATAAGTTATTATCATAAGGTTTATAATGTTGTTTGTTATACTCTTTTAATGCTAATTTTCTTTTGTCCATGCTTTTGATTAGGGTCAATTTGCCATAGACGAAAACAATAAGGCAGTCAAAGATGCATGTGCTGATTTGCTCAAATGTGGACAACAACAAATGAGGTACAAGTTGAATGAAGAATACTTTCTTTGATGGTATAGCAGCAAACGAAGTAAGAACAACATCATCGTTGAAGACTATGATTGATGAGCAATGGCAAGCACTAGTGAAGATGTGGTCAGATCCAAAGCACAAGGTATAGACTTGAATGTTGTTGAAAATCATGGCACTGCTTCAAAATCTTACATGTTGTTGGGTACTAGAGTCATGATGCTGAATCTACTTGTTTGGTGTATCATAACTAAATTGGTTCAAGATATTGCATCTGCCCTAATATCATGGGTTAATTTGCTGGTACAAGAACTATGACCACGGTTTAATGACAACTAGTTATCTATTGTTGACTTGAAATTCAGAACCTACAAATGAACCATTGTTGACTTATTAAGTCTTGTATTTTAGTGAAAAAATCATAGAATGTGTATTTCCTCTCTATTTGTTTACATTCCTAGAGAAACAAATGAATAAATCATATATCTAGTAATGAAGAACATTTAAAAGCAATAGGAAGCTAGCACACTATTTGTACTAGAAGCTTATGTGTATGTTATCTTTGCAAAAACTGGCAATTTTCTTGGTACAACTAACACACATATATGTTATTTTCTAATCTGAATCTGTAAATGTTTTTACTTCTGACCAGTTAAACCATATGTGATTGACCAGTATAATGTAATATCTAAATATTGTGTACATTTTTTTTGTCTATGTGATAGAAGTGAGATATATGTCTTACTAGTGTTTGCCTTTCTATAGGAGAAGTGTCTGAAAAACAAACTTAACTGTGAGAATGTTCGGTACCAGCAAAGGACAGGCTCTCGGAGCTACATTGCACATTGCCATGTTGTGGTAAGATAAAAAAAAGTGTCAATTCTTTCGTACTCTTATTGTAACTAAATTATGTGTTCAGTGTATAATAAGTTGATTTTAGATTTTGAGTTTGCATGTGTCATGTTTGAGCGCATGTGTCATGTTTGAGCTACAGAAACAAGACATGCATTTTCTAGGAGTTAGTACAATCACTCTCAATATTTTTATCTAGCCAACTGCACTTTCACTATATAATCCCTTGCCGTCGTTCTGACATGGAGGGTATGCACATAGCACCCATAAGTTGTTAACACATTGGATGACATTTTATGGATAACGGAAACTTTACAGTAATGGCATGTTTTAGTTAGCACTTTAAATATGCACATGAAAAAACTTTTAGAGAGTGATGGCATGTTGTATTTAGAAACTGTTTGCATTTAATTTTAGAAGCAAACTAAGTATAAGGATGTGCCACCCACTGCAATTGATCTTTTCAAGGAGTGTCACTGCAACAGCAAGACGGGTTTTAGTGAGCTTGTAAAGAATGTACATTATTTTATCTTTTGCACTTACATATTAATGCGAATGGAATGTGTTTTGTGATTTCTTATCTTCCTATTGCTAGGCTGAGATGGAAGCTATCATTGATGGTCCTGCACAAGAAGAGCACGAACTAAAGACTCATAATGAAGTTGTTTCCCAAGTTATGCCAAAATCAAAGTTTCTTCGGAATGTTGGTCTTGAGTCAGCTGCACCAACGAGAAGTAGCAAAGCTATTGTTGCTGCACGGGTTCAAGAGCTTGAAGCTGAACTTGAGGTAGAGAAGCAAGATGTAGCAGATCTTAGAGGTACACTTGATGGTCAGCAGGAGGAGTTGGATTCCATAAAGAAAAAGGTAGCTGATTCAGAAGCTGCAAGGGAGCAGCAGTTGAAAGAGATTGAAAGTTTGAAGAAGTAATCAGAGGAGACCAATTCCCTTCTTCGTCGTTTGATTGGCCTGAATACTCCATCTTTTGCTCCCCTCAGTAAGGTTTGCCTATTTCTTCATGTTGCCTTGCCAATTCATGATGTGAGATGGCTGCAGTCTTTTGGATTGATGTGATTTTGAGATGGTCAGCGAATGTGAACTATTTGAACATGTGAGAGTTTGTTTTGGTCAGTTACTTGTGGCTGGATTTTGTAGATATGGTCAGTGATGTAGAAGTTTATTTTGCTCTCTAGAATATGGTGGTACTGTTGTGATTTGCTTACTGACTGAACCTAGTTTGCTCACTGACTTGTGGCTAAATTTGATCAAGATGTACTAAACTTAAACTTGTTTGTTTAACGATGTAAGTGATCCTGTTATGGTTACTAAGGTCTGGACTATGAATTTGTGTAATGGATAAAAAATGGATAAAATATAATTGGGCTGAAAATAGAGAATAAAATACTATGTTAGATGGGTCAGGCCTAAAATCTATTTGGGCTTGCAATTGGGCTTAGACCGATAAACAAGCTGTCTACGATTAAAGACGCATGATAGGTGACGAACGGATTTTCGTCACGTGAACGTCACAGCCTCCACGAGGCCGGGCCCGCTTACATCTAGCAGCTTAAATAGGACATAGACTGCCCTCACAAACCAACACCAGTCTTTTCTGCACACTTTGTCCTCACTCATGCGCACCGGGGAAGGACTTCCTGGTTGGTCACCTATCCCTAGATTTCTCCAGGCTAAGCACGCTTAACTTTAGAGTTCTTTGGAGATGAGCTTCTGGAAAAGAAGTTGCAACTTGTTAGCACGAGTATCCTATCAATCCTATTATGCCTTGAGCCGGGGTGTTATACCCACGAAGTGGTCTCCCAAGCCTCAATCACTATGGTTGTTCTTCCTCCACTCCGGAGATGGCGAACACCGAGCCACTCACAATCAACACCGGGCCTCCTCCACAACCTTCTCGGAGAGGTCATCGGGCAACTCATCCAAACCGTCTAGGAGGTGGCACCTCCAAAGAGTAACAAGTCTAGGATGCTTGCCGAGGATGATCAAGTGTCACACTAGCTCTAACAATGAAGCAATGCACATGGATTGGCTTAACTCACTCTCCAACACCTCACTAGATAAACTAAGTGCACAAGGGTGTGAGAGCTCTTTCAATGGTTCAAGATAATGCAATGGAGTGCCCAAACCTTACCCTTGCTGCTGGGGAGTGGGTATATATACCCCCAACCACCAAAACTAGCCATTGGGGGTGAAATCCCCAACTTTTGTTGCCTGCCGGTCAGACCGCCATGGGGTGGCCAGTCAGACCGCCCACAATTGTAACGGCTAGAAAAGTAGCTGTTATAGTGCATTTAATGCACTTGAGTAGGCAAGCCGGTCAGACCGCCACCAGCGCGGTCAGACCGCCATGAGCTCGGTCAGACCGGCCATGGCTTTGGCGGCTCTGGATCGCCAAACCATTGGCGCCCAACCGGCTCATAGGGGCCCCGGTCAGACTGAGCTAGGCCCGGTCAGACCGGCCCACACAAGCCGATCAGATCGACGTAGGGCCTCCGGTCAGAACGGCCTTGGTCAGGGAGAGCAAGAATGTGAAAAGCGAACCAAGTCCAAATGCAAATGTCCTAATGTGGCATTTTCATCAACTCTAAGTTTAGGTCATTACCCCTCTTGATAGTATGGCAAGACTATAAACAAATCTAGAGAATTTGATCACCCAACGCCTCGATCAACTTAAAATTAAAACGCTAGATTTACCATCTTCATTCCATCGCATTGCGCCATCAATTTTAATCCTTGGTGATCCATGGCATGTGCACCATGTGGTCCTAACTCTAAATAAATAACTCAAGTACAATTGTTAGTCAACAAATAGTGCTTATCATTAATTACCAAAATTAACAACGGGGGCCTGGATGCTTCAACATCGGCTGGAGATGGAGCTAGCAGCGAAACTCATCGGGTAGCGTGAGGGGTGGGGGTTGTGTTTCGATGCTCCCGACAGCAGGAAGTGGCAACCAAGGGTCTCCTCAATCCTACGAAGGTGGCGGAGGCGACGGCACAGCTCAGCAGCAACTACAACTGCGACAAATGGTGGCCAGATTTGGCGGAACATGGCAACGGTTTTGGGTTTGCGGTGGAAGCTACACTTCGCGGCAGTTTGAGGAAGCGAAGCGGTGGCTGAGGTAGCTCATGGTGCGGCGAAGCTAGTAGCGGTGGTGGCACGGTGCGTCGGTGGAGCTAGCGGCGGCAACGCTCAGCCAGAGCACTCCGGCGAGCGGCGGTGCATGGGCTTGGCATGGGGAGGGCGTTAGGGGGTGTGGCAAGCTCGAAAAAGAGTGAAAACCTAGCGAGGGGAGGACGGGGATGTGATTTATAACTCGAAGAGGCGGCGGGGAGATCGGGGACAAGCGGATTTGCCTGGTAGAGTAGGGGGTGGACCGGGTGGTGTCGTGGGCTCAAGGGCACTGGTTTTCTTCGATTTCAGTGGGAGGCGTAGGGGAGAAGGTGGAAGAGGTGGAGACGACCCGTGCCCACACGGTCGAACGCGATCGTGGGAGACTGAGCGATGTGGGGGCAGCGGCGATTACCAGCTTGGCCGACTAAAGGAAGGAGAAAGAGCTAATAGGTGGGGTCGCCGATCCCACGTGTCGATTGGGGTCACTGACAGATAGACTTCACTAGAGATGGAGTGAGCGGGCCGAGCAAACCGGGAAGGTGGAGAAAGAGGAGAGGGAGGAAGGCTGGCCCAAGAGAGAGGAGGATGGGCTAAGGTTGAGCGAAAAGAAACAGACTTGGCCAAAAACGGCCCAAGGAGAAGAGGAGGATTTTAATTGGTTTTTACATTTAATTAATTGCTGATATGGACTTATTATAAAAATTATTTCTTGAGCTCTGAATATTCACGGAAATTCCATAGACTATATTAGGGCATGGAGAATATTAGAAAAATATTCCCAGGAAATTTTATTTCCCACATTAAATTCAGATGATAAATTGCTTTATATTTAATATAAATTCTAGAAACAATTTATTTAATAATTTTTAATTCCTGAGAGAAAATCAGGGCGTGACACTTTGGAACTGCAGAAAAGGTCAGTTTGAGCAATGCACAGAAACTGCGCAAGGCTGGACATTCCGAAGCTGACAATTCAATGTCGATCCAACCAGGTCAGGCATCTAGGTCTGACAATTCAATGTCGATCTGTCCAGGACTGACTGGTCATTCCGCTATCCAGAAAAATCTTTTTGCCATTTAAGTTTCACAAAAGCAAATTTTCTTTTCATTTTTCTATTCATGTGCAAGCTTAAAACAAAAACACTGTCCATTTTTTCACAAAAAATTTCTCACGACAAGATGTTTTTGAAACAAAGTTTTTAAAAACTTTGTTTCTAGAACCGAAGAAGGAAGAGAAGGTAAAATTCCAACGGATTTGAAAACGGTTTTCTTTGGTTTAAGTTTTATCAAAATATCACCTTTTTTTAGTTATGCTAAAAAAATCATGTTGATGACTTGTAATTTGTAAAATATGCACGAGTATCAAAACTTACACTTAACTTACACTTTGATTGTAAGTGCTCACTTTCGATTGATCCAAAATCATGTTACGAAACACTGAAAATCTCTTGTGTATTCGAAAAAAAAAATCTGAAAACCATTCCAAAGAACTTCTCAAATAAGAAATTTTTTTGTCAAATTTACACAATTTTTGTTATCAAACAAAACATCTTTCTGTTTGCAATAGTTTGAAAAGAAAGCACCACCTGTGTTTTCAAATTGTTTTGTAAAAGTTCAATATGATCTAGTGAATCTTTTAATTTCATCTCATCCAAAAAGCAATTTGAGCAAGTCTTAGAAACCAAAACATCCTTGTATTGTTTAAATCTTTTAGCACTCAAAATATTGAAAAAGAACTTGCACAAAAGACAACTTTATATTTTTTTTTCCAAAATGTTCTTTGTCAATATTTTCCAAAATATTGAATCAGTTTTGTGAAAAAGAATATTCATCTCATGAGTTTTTAGTTTAGTATAAAGAGATTCCAAAATCAAACTAGACATATAAAGAGATTCCTAGATGGAAGTGACTTTCATGTCTCAAATAGACATATCAAAACTGTTCAAAACTGTTCAAAAGATGTCGAGTAATTTCTAATTGAGAATAATCAACATTATAAGTCTCATCAACAGATCGAATATTGCACAAAAAATTGTCAAAATACGCAAAATTGTCATTTAAAGTCTCTCTAGATTTCATCTCAAAATATAACCCTTTTTAAAAACATCATTGCATAGTTCCTTGGTAAAAATCATAGTCTTCCTCATCGGATGCATAGTTTTAAGATGCGAAATCCAATCAAAATCTGAGTGTGAAATACCATTAAATATTGTGCGCTTTGCAACTGTTGTTAAAATCAGTTTTGGTAGCACCGGTAGTAATCTCATTAGGAACATTATATGGTTTATCAACTTTTTGCAAAATATCGACACTTTGAGAAATGATAAAAGATTGCATCTTTTTGCACTAGTAGAGAAAATCTACTACATCAAAAACATTCAACTTGGTGCAGAACTTTTTGGCTATGGAAAAACTCAAAGATAGTAAAGATCAAAGAAAGTAAATGTGGCTTTGATACCACTTGTAGAATCATATAAAAGACAGTGAGAGGAGACAAATGCTTGGAACGCCAAAAACCAAAATATTTTTGTGGAATAAAAAGAATACATCTACCTAATAAAGTTGGACCATTCGGCCTATCACTGTCGGTCTGTCCACCCTGGTGCCATCGGTCCGTCCGCCAGATTGTCCGCCGTGCCGCCGTCGGACCATCTGAGCCCTAGATGCTGGATTGATCACCGAAACCAGAAAACACTACTTAACGAAAATCTTGAAAGTAGATCAACTTTATTACATCAAGATGTATTTACAAAGTACATCCAAAGCACTTTTTTCTCAACTCACGAACTAGAATTGAAGCCCCAAAACCAACACTAACTTTTCTCTCCCAAAAAGTTGCCTTCCACATTATTGCTTTGAGCCTCAACTCCTCGTCTATTTATACTCAACTCCTCGTCTATTTATACCCAAAACATGGTTGTCCCTAGCCATGAATCCAACTAGAAATAGGAATCCTAATGACATAGGAAACCCCTCAAATCAAGGAAAAAACATCCCTTTATGACTCCAAATTCCAATCTTTTCAGACTTGGACTCCAATCCAAATTTGACTTTGCTTCCCACACACACACAACTTTCCTTGTATGCCATATGAAAACCTTCACATCCACATGCAATGTTCTCTAGTCTTAGTATCTGATCGGACATAATCCTAATGACATAGGAAACCCCTCAAATCAAGGAAAAAACATCCCTTTACGACTCCAAATTCCAATCTTTTTAGACTTGGACTCCAATCCAAATTTGACTTTGCTTCCCATACACACACAACTTCCCTTGTATGCCATATGAAAACCTTCACATCCACATCCACATATGTATATGTCTTAAACATTAAAAAATAGGATCAGACATATAAATAATCAATTCAGTATCATTTTAATTACATTGAACAAAATTCAAACACATGAAATGTGTAACAATACAATTGGACTCATATGATAAATTATTAATCAATGGCCAATGGATTCAGCCAAATTATATCAACATAAATGAAATGAAATGAAATGTTCTTTTAAGACCAAACGTGAATGAAACGATGAGCCTAAACCATGTGACAAGGGTGCTTTGTTGGGGAAAGCAACTTTCCTTACACACTCTTGGGTTCCATTGAGCAGAAAGAAATCGAGAACCATTAACCTGCCAACCTGGTGTTTCACCTGAAAGTGGAAGCACAAATTTATCGTTTTCAGTATAGTGAGCAAGTTCCCCTCTTCTTGCCACAGCTAATATACTGTGTTTATTTCCTTGAAAGTCTAAGCACACAACAGATTAGAGCGGAACTTTCATTGACTTAGACAAATTAAAAAATGAGTAAGAAATTGTTCAGCTCTACCTTCAAGGATCACGATCTCCTGGAGGACTGTTTTTGGCTGAAACAACGTTTAAGACAACGGCATGATTGAGTTGAGATTTTCACACATTGCCATTTCCTATCTATGGTAACAAAGTCTTGGAAACAAATTCAAATAGCAATGTATCAAGTTGTTGTCATAGCATGGCAAATCAAGAAACGAGGGAACAATTTCAACAGGAGGAAATTTTACCTCTCATTAGCATTACGAACAAAGGAAGGCATAGGAAGAAAATAAATGTTGATCTTGTTGCATTTTTTCTAACCCCAAATCTCTCCTGTGATTGCTTCCTCCTGGATCGAACATACAAAAAAGAACAGCCTGAAAGTAATTATGGCCTGCAAAAAATCATGAGAAAAAAGACATACCAAGTGACCTGGCTACTTCTAAAGACACTATAGGTAGAGATGTGCCCCAAGGGTAAAAAAAATCTAGCTTTACTTAGTGGTATAAGCATAACCAAGCAACTACAACATCATGCTGATAAACATAAATATATGATGCATTATCTATAGAAGAAGACTACACACCTTGGAGGGCATGGCCATCTAGGAACTAATACTCTCTGGACCTTCTTGTTAAAAAAAAGAGATATGTGGAACAAAAATAATTGCAGATCAACCTAGAAAATTTGTGTGCTGCAAACTAATTGAAGAACAGAACAGTACAACATTTTTTAGATGGAAACAACCAAACAAAGGATTGCAGCTTCACGAACAGATCCACTATGATGCGTAAGTCTGGAGATGATAAACCCTGAGCTCCACTCAATACGCTCAGGGATCTGGTTGTTTTGATCTTCGGTGAGTTGATGATAACTACGATTTAAGTGAAACGTTGATGACATGACTACAATCATACAAGACGTTGTGTTGCACCTTAGCAATCGATACACCTCTACGTGGGTTGTTGATCTTGTCTGTGCAGATCAACCTTATTCCTACAAGCAAATCAAAGAAACAAGAACAAGATAAAAGCAATCTGAATTGTCAATAGAAATTGAATACAAATGATAAGTTGGGGTTCCGAAGACAAGTTATTAGATGGTCTAGCGACACACGTAACTACAAGGTAAAGTAGCAATGGCTAAAACTTTAATTTAACAAAATCTCAAAAATCCTAAAGGGGTACCTAGCTATTTAAGAAGGTGAGAGGACAACTAAGGGGTCCCTAGGGTCGTGCTTCACCAGGTCGGAACGCACCCCACATGGTCACCCACTTGGGCCGGGGTCCCAGATGAAGTTACAAGCTCATATGCCCATTATAAGTGACGCAACACCTTGTTTAGGTGATTGCGACTGACCCTGATGGAATTCAGAGATGAGACTGGATCCATTGTCCGAGAGTTTTCCATCAAGTACTTATGGGTCCAAAACGAAGCTCGTATGCATGATTGGCGGCCGTTTGAAGTCAGCACTATAGCAAGTAGCTGAATTGGATTCCAGAACTTATGCGGCTCAATCTCGATGTCTTACAGTTGTCCTATGATGTGAGCAACGGTTGTATCAATGGTAGTCATGGTCACAACATCCTCCCTTTCTTCACGAAAAACCGTCCTTAATTTTTCCATATGGCGCTCGTTTCGTAGTCCAATTAAAACAAACTGTTTCTTTAAATCAAAACGAGAGAAACTCAAAGTAGCATGATTAGCAATAATACAACTTTCTAGCTTAAAATATTGATCAATGGTTACAGGAGGTTCAAAAACTGAACATATATAAACTTTGTGCACCATATAAACTCCTCTATCATTATATTTGCAAAAGATATGAAATTTAGTATTAATTGAACATGGCAAATCAATAGCAAATAATTTTTTCTTCAAATTATCAAGCTCACAAATGTCATCAAACAAAACATAACCCAAAATAATTAAAGAAGATAGCAATTCATGTTTCTCAACTTCGTTAGCATTATGAACAACATGCTTAAAATCAACACATAAAAAATTAACAATAGCAATAGGATGTTCATTCACTAGTTGTGGTATGGGTATAAGTGAAATATTATCACAAAACTCTTCTGTATCACAAGAAACAGCAAATAAATCAACTTATGACAAAGGAATTTCAAAAATGGGTTCCACTAATGGTTGTTTTACTGTAGTATGAAATGTGAACATTTGTAGCTCAGCTTAAGAATACTTATCTTCATTTATCTCAGCACCAATCAAATTACCTTACAAACTTTCTTCAGACATCCTAGGTGCTTCAAGCTTCTCTTTTTTCTTCTTAAGTACATCTTTTTATGTCAAACCCAAGTAGGCAAATATTCCTATAAAGAATCTCAAAGCAGAGACACCAAAGCTCCTAATTCGGAATGCAATATACATAAATATTGCTAGCGTGCGTCATCTCCAGCAATCTAGTAGTTATATAAATACATAACGGAGTTCTTACCCAAGGATTAGTGTATGAATCAATGGTCAATTTAGCAACAAACACCACTGAGGCAGCAACCGAACCGGAGACAGCCGTAGTCAAGTAGACTTAGCTCAGCAAGACAACTCCCCATGAACTCCAACAAGGCAATAACAAGCTGGAGCGGTGCAACGAGCATAAAAAAAAAGGTCAGAGACACCAATTTATGCACCCACGGAAGCGATAGAGCAAAGAACAAGTGGAGAAAAAATGAAGGTAATTCAATTTAGTCATAAAACTCTACTGCATCTATCATAAATTATTCGTGCAAAAAATTATGTCCACTGTTAATAGTATTGCAAATTTTCTGATCTTTCCTTAAGTGAGTTGTATACTTCTCAATGTTTCCATTGACACTTCTAGATAAAGATTAAGTTAAAGCATCGTCCCAAATTTTGGTGGATCATTAGTATGTTATCTGATCATTTCAGAAGGGGGCATGTGTCTAACCTGAACTTTGCCTTGGTTTGTCCCTACGGCAAGGTGAGTGCCACGCTGTGCCCAACCCACTGAACAAACATTGTCATCCACCCCCAAATCGCATAGCTTGGTGACCTGCACAGCAATAAACTTCTTTACAAACCCAAACAAGAATGCGCGTGGATGGCTGTGGTTGGCTCACCTTGCTGCTGCACGAATTCCATAAGTAGACACAATTCCCCAATCCAACTGCAAGGATATTATGCAAAGACCAATCCACAAGGTTCAGGTAGAAATCATCCTGCAAAGCAGGAGCATCCAGCACCTAGCAACAGAAGGAAAATTCATGTAAGATTTTGAGTAATAAGCTTTCAAATCAGTCTCTTTGTGCACGACAAATAACCGAGATTCTTGGTACAGAGTGGACGAATAATAAAGACCATTTTTTCTCAATTCAAAGCAGCATCAATCGAAGGCATATAAAGAAAACTATGAAATCGAAGGCGCCTCTTCTCACCTTATAAGACGACCTAGGGATCTTCCCGCGGCCAGTGCCCCTCGTCGTGAACACCCCGGGGAACAGCACGCCCTCGTCGTCCCCGTAGGAGAGAAGCACACGCTTAGCATTCCGGGGCACCTCCGCCTTGAACCTGAATATGTTGTCGGTGGCAGGGGACCCCACAGGCGACGCCCTGGCAGAGGAGGAGGAGGACTACGCGGACGCCGACGACGCCACCCGGTCCGGCGTGCTGGGGCCGAAGAGCGCGGCGCAGAGGAGCGCGCAGTAGGGAGACGAGGGCGACGAGCGCTCATCGCTTGGACATACGACAGCTTGACGACTGGGTGCGGCGAGGGCTGGCGGGGACGACGGCGTTGGAGGACGTCGGCAGGTCGCTGAGCGCGACCCGCTTCCTCTTCGTCGCACCACCATCGACGGCCCCCGCGGGCCCGGGAGAACGCTTGGCCGCCGCCGCCGCCGTCAAGCGGGTGAGCCGCGCCGTGGAGGCCGGGGTGCCGTTCCTCCTCCTCCTGTGGCGGCGTGCGAGCGGCGGTGGGGTAGGTTTTTTAGATTTGTCTGTGGGGGGCGACAGAGGCGGAGGTGATGGATTGAGATGGATGTTTGCGAAAATAACTTTCTAGATTTACAGCGACGCCACTGAAAACGATAACATACAAGGATTTTTATATAAAAATTACAACCAGAGGTAGGAGGTGAAAGGAATCTTTGCTATTTCACAATGTACTAAGAACTTTTTTTACAAAAATACATACAGATCACATATTAGCGTGACGTGCATGCAGGCCTCTACCAAGCATAACCAGTTAATGCCACCGGCAAAAGGGGGCAGACCGCCTTTTGGAACAGCGCCAGCTCCATTGGAACAAGATGCTGCCGGTGCCGCTTGCCCAATCAAAGAGCACTCCTTCAAAAAAGACAACATGGCAGCCAACTCGAGGAGCCAAAAAATATTCAGAAAAAAAAGGTAAACATCAACAACGTATATGACAATGGCCTTGTTTAGATCCAATGGTATAAAATTTTGGTGTGTCATATCGGATATACGGACACACATTTAAAGTATTAAACATAGACTAATAACAAAACAAATTACAGAATCCGTCTGTAAACTGTGAGACAAATTTATTAAGCCTAATTAATCTGTTATTAGCAAATATTTACTGTAGCATAATATTATCAGATCATGGAGCAATTAGGCTTAAAAGATTCGTCTCGCAATTTACACGCAATCTGTGTAATTAGTTGTTTTTCCATTTATATTTAATACTCCATGCATGTGTCCAAATATTCGATGTGACAGTATGAAAAATTTTGGCGAAGGATCGGCCTAACTCATATAGATGAAAGAATTTTAACTATAACAATTCACATAATGTATATAATGTATATATAGATACAAGGTAACATTAAAAGAAGAGAGGGAAGTAGAGATAGATAATATTATTTATTTCATATGGATAGTCCATATACATATGAATATCTTTTGTTATTTTTTTTATATATATTAGTTGCATAATGACACTAGGTGGCTCAATAAAATATTATATACCTATGACTACTTTTTCATCACATTGTGTCTAAGGGTGTTATTAATTGATGATGCAACTTCTGTGTAATTGTTGCAAGAGCTGCAAGCCTGCAACCGTCCACATTACGAGCCAAAAAATGTCACGATCAACTAATCACTGCCAATTCACAAAATCTATGGCGCGTCACACTATTTGCCATAACCATATGACAACGCGAGCTGACAAAACAAATAGGCACCATACTCTCCGTTTCTCTCTTATAAGCAGCATCTGCCGTTTGGGCACTACTCCAAGGGAGCAATCGCATAACCAGGACATTACTGTCTATTTGAAAAGATTATCAAGTTTGAGGTCCCGAATCACATTGACTTAGACATATGTCGGCAATGACTAATGCAAATTGAGCACTCACTCGAGGAAGACAAAAACGAGAACCACCAAAATTTACTTGCAATTTGAACACATGATAATCCCTTTCTTGCGGGGAACAAAATAATTCCATTAATAAATCCTATCGAACACCTCTACAACTGTGGAGGTCACCGTGTATCTAGAGATCAGCTATCAAAAAGTCCAAAAAGGAGCAGCCATCAGATGAGACCTACATGCCAAGCATTTACAGTTGCGCCAAAGAAACCTCTGTCGCCTATAATTCTCCATCGGGTAGGACCAATGTCATTTACAGCCAATGGAAGCACAACGTGCGAGATAATGGAAGGATGCTATGCTGGGTTTCCTCTTGCTAAGGCCCTGTTTGGAAGGCATGCATTTTAGTTTCACATGAAACGGTTCAGTTTCCAGAGGAATATGAACATATTCCCGCATACCAATTTACCCAGCTAAACACTACAAAATTTCATGCTATCCACTCTCTTCTTTTAACTGTAAGGAAGACATTGAAGATGCATTCCGCAAACCATCTCTGCGCGACGACCGTTGCCTCCTGTCCCTGTGGGGTAAATTGCTGGAAGCCGATATGTTGGCATTAGCGGAAGAATGGCTACTGTTCCTGGCTGCCGGCACGTCATGGCTGTGCTTGCCTTCATATGTAGTTATCACAGCCTTTGAATCTTGTGAGGATCTTTCAATATGCTTCTTCACATCACATCCTTGGTACGTGCATTTGTAGTAACTCCTACAAAGTTAAAAAGATGTAAATAAACGGCATGTAATCAGTTTAGATAGATTGCTAGAGAGACAAAGGGGGATATCAATAGCACCAAATGGACCTGATGACTAAATAGTTAAAACTTTAGATAAATATCATTTCAACAGCTGTAAACCTGTCCAAAAAGAGCCATCCCAAACTTAAATGTTCTTCAACAGGGCAACTTAATAAAGGACAAATCATAATATGACAAACATGTACAGAGTCATAAAACAGAAAAAGCTCAAGTGCATGTCAGTTAACCTTCTAAATCATATATAATGACCAGCTAAAATAGATAGGATCAAAGCTTGTTCAGAGGTGGCTACAGCCAGAATCGTGCAAAAGTTAGTCCATAACCTGGTTTGCTGAGTCCCACTTATACATTAAAAAAAAGTCCACACCTGATTTTGTTTAAGTACAATTAGACAACATCCAAATCAAACTACATCTGGAGAATCTCGAGTTGGTTTTGAAGTATTTTTTTCCCAAATATGTACAGAAAAAAACATTGAGAATTAGTCACCTAATGCAACATGTTTTTTCTCAATGTTCCTTGTGTTTGCTCAGTTCTAGCTTTATCTATGGTTTCACATTGAGCGATTTCGTTCAAGTAGTTCAAGAAACTTCTTGAAAGCTTCATAGGTAAATTCCAGTCTAGTTTAACCTAGTTTTTCAAGAACTTTTAATCTATATTTCTGACCGGAAAAAATAATTTGGAATGATTTCCAAATATAGTCAACTTTCTACGGTACAAGTAATCCCCCAAGTATAGGAGATTTCCTGATTAACAATTTCCTGATTCTATTCATCTATTTCCTCCGCTTGTGGGCCTCTCCTATATACAGACTTCGCTAAAGATTAATAAAGCAAGAAAGTACTAACTACCTCCATTCCAAAATGTAGGGGTTTTGCCCATGTAGTTGCATGGACAAAATCTCCTATATTTTAGGACAGAGGTAGTATATAGGAAGTTCTAGGCCCAAATATATTGAAGTACACAAGAGAGAGTCCTAGACATATCTTTCACGTGGGTTTACTGAAACCCTTCCATGGAGAGCCAAGCTGCAATTCCCCCACTCCCACTGACTGTCGACAAGTTTGCCAGCTACCCCCATCAAATTGCTCAAAGCCCCGCCATGCTCGTGGTCCTCTCAAGCCCCTTGTCCATTGGTTGAACTCTCTAGCTGCCACTATTTCAAGGATCTCTAAACAACTTCATCAAGCGCCTCCCCAATTTTCAGTATGAGGACAAGCTGCTTTCAGAGAGGGGATATATCATGTGGAGGCCCACCTACAGCCCACCAACACAGGGCTACAAGTGCACCAGCCAGGCAGCCACCACAATATGCCTCCAAGTTTTGGAGATACGTTTCCTAATTAGCTATTTTCCTTATTTTGTTGCTTTATTTCCTTCATTAGTATGTTCCCATAAATTTAGGACCTTTGGTTGTGGGCCTCTCAAATATATGGACTTTGGCTAAATATGAGTAAAGCAAGCATAAAATACCAAAACGTCCAAAATCTCCCTCCCTCATTCTGTCAACACGGCGACGAGGCACACTTCACACTCATCATCCCATCAGCCAAGGCTATTCTCCCAGCTCTACTCATGAAAATCCTTTAATGAAGCCCCACAACAAATCACACTCCAATAACACACAGCATTCATCAGCCATGTCAATAATATTTCAGCAACAGTGCAAATATTGATTTGTACACCATGTTTCTACTACTATAAAAGTAGCAAGTTCTTATCATAAGGCCATATTATGCCACTGAGTTTCATCCACATCTATTACTTGTGACACAAGACCCACATTCCAGTGAGACATCACGGCACTAGACATTTGATGCAACATAGTGGCATAAAATGGATCACCCATTTTGGAATAATAAATGGGTCCAAGATAGCATGGAGCTCTGTACAAAAAAAATCAAGGGATTGCATTGAGCTATTCAGAGTTGCTCCAATATAATGAAAAAACATGGCAGAACATAGGGAACAAGTAAATGTAAATTAAAAACAGAATTACCTTGGGTGAGGATTCCCTTTTACTACTTTTTGACCATACTTGCGCCATCGGTAACCATCATCCAAAAGATCAACCTCACTAGTTGTTTGCACAATGATTCTTTGAGCTGGAGGTGGCACATGTCTGTCCAACAGAAACTAGCATTTATATATTGAAGCTTAGAAAATATCCAAGTAAAACAAAAATGTTTTGTAGAGCAACCACCTTTTGTTCGCATTTCCATCACTAGTAGCTCCACCCTCAACCTTCACTTCTTCCTCGCCTTGATCGTCGCTATCACTTGAACCCGATATTTGCTCACCTCCATCTCCCCTCCTAGATGACAAAGGACCACCATCATTTGATGCCTTGAATTTTCCAGAATAATCTTGGGAGCCCTGTTCTGATCTAGTTGATGCGTCTTCCTTCTCAGGGGAAACATCTGCTTCATTGAGTAAAGCGCCACCATTTTTGGACCTTCTTTTTGGTGGTCGTTGGTGGTTATGCTGGCCTCTATAAATTATTTGAGTAATCTGTCCATCGGATGAGCGCTCCACTTTCTTCTTAACTGGACAGCTTAAATGGGTACATTTGTAATAGCTCCTTGGATATTCCCCACCCTTAACTGCCTTCTGCCCATACTTTCGCCAGTTGTAGCCATCATCAGCAGGTTTATCCTCAGTGAGGGCAGTAGTTTGGAATCCATGTGAAACCTCAGTTGATTCAATGTTGCTATTACCTGTGTGAGATGGCAGAGTTGGTATTTCCCGTGGTGATGACACATTGGCAGAAGAGTTGACATGTCGTGATGCCAACACTGAAGTCGTTGTTGACGAGAACGGGAGTGAGTAATCTGATTGATTAATCATACTGTAAGGAGAACGGACTGCTTGTGCTGTTACATGTGCCAAGGCTTGTTGATGGGACATTTCAAAGTTCCCCTGTGCAAAGAAACATGGTAACATCTGTAAGCTAATACGTTCACATATCTTTATTGGCAAATGTAACAACAAATATTTAGCACGAGTAAATAAAAAGGTGGCAGAGAAATCAAAATTGAGCTTAATTGCCATGGCTTCAAACATTTACTTACAAGAAATAATTGCTCATTGTTATAACAATAGAAGGGAAGATAACTTCAGTATCACTAGGTAAGTTGGCATTCAGGACAGCACAAACACATTTGCAGGCTAATTGGAAGAATTTCATCTCACTTACTACAAGTTATACTGCACTAAAAAGAATATTTTTTAAATGCAAAATAACTAGGGATCAGGAAATATTTGAAAATATTACTTTTGCTGGGTACGTGAGATTGGCTCAACATTGGGAATCAGCAGTAATGTGCTAGAAATTTCAAATGTTACCTGAATCAAACAGTATCAGTGACAACTCAACTTGGAATCTGTCAGGACCTCACAACTTTATGCTGAAGACCACTCAAAGGCTCACTGATCTCAGAGACTTGGTTTATTGTTATTTTACTACTTTCAAGAAGTATAGCTGGTTACTATTCAAGGTGTTATGGCATGGAACGAAAGGATGGAGTTATAGAAACAAGACTTATGGAGAAAAGCAGCAGCTTACACTAACCATAGCAGATATTGCTCATATTCCTAGGATTAGGATCATCTGAATTACCCTGATAAAATTGGCAAAACCACCAAAAGGATTTCTCCCACATTTGCAGGATTAGACCACTCAAAACAAACATTTGGCTGAGATATACACCATCATGTTGATGCCTGAGGCTTCATGGAAGGCATTGGCGAGGCTGTTCAACATCCCTTGCCACCTATGTTCAAGTCATAGGATCCATGCTAGTGATCACCTCTTTTTTAATAAATTTTTACTAGTCTACAGTTCCTGCCATGTTTAAGATATTCCCCTTTTAGATCTATAGCACCAAAAGATTTCAGTTCACTTCAATAGCACTAAAAGTTGCCGTTCCGATTTGTAGGATTCTGTTCGATCTATAGTTAGCTGTCACCACTCACCATATTACTCTTCCCTTCAGTGAAAAGCAGAGCAGAGCATGGTAGAGGCTACAAAACCAACTTTGGATGGTATAGAACCAATTCTGCAGACAAGGCAAAAATACTTTGAGCTAGTTGATCATGTTAATTAGAATGCAATACTAGGATATCTAGAGTAGATACAGTTAAAAGGCAGTCCCATTAGGGCATCTTCAATGCAGAGGACCTAAGGAGGTGCTTAGGAAGAGAAAATAATCAAGCGCCTTGTGAATTGTGCCCTCCAATGCAAGGTGCTCGGAACTGATTCCAATCTGATTCATGCAGGGAGTTGTCCACCTAAATCGGCAGCCATGCAGACTGGTAGAATCAAAAAGTAGTTGGTTCCGTTAATTAAGCACTTGAGCTAGCATCAACTCCTGAAGAAGCATCGAGCGCCTAGGCTTAACCTGACTACGGAAATAATCTGGGTTTATTTTTGTGAGCGCCTCCCTAGCCTACAGAAATTGCTTAAAATCATAGCCAAAATCTAAAAAAAGAAATGTTTTAAAGCATTGACACTGGTAGCAAGTGAGGACTCTTGTGTATCTTTTCTTAAAGAAAGATACGCTGGAATAACTATATCATTTAGTAAGGAATGAGATGGAGCCCAAACTCATGAGTCAAACAAACGATATCATAGACAGTAACTGTGTTTCCCACACTGGTAGGGAAGTAATGAGCTATTTAATTTACATCATCTAGAATTAGCTTATGTCAGTTACGATTATCACCTTCCAAAAGTCTAGGACACGATCATCATTTTGCCCAACTGAATGTAACATCCTTTGATGTCTTTTCTTGAACCTTATCTGCCTGCTTGGCAGAGAAGCAGAACTTCCACTGAAAGCTCCAAAGGATAAGGCAAGCATTGTCCACTCCACTCAGTGTGAACTCATTCAACCTTGGCATGCATTAAACAGCATTGATACTAGGATGTAATAATCCTTGGGAATACATCTACGTCCATGAATCCAGATAACACTACAATGTACTAACATCACTACAACTATTGTAATATGAACATAGTTAGCAAAAGAAGAGAAAAAACATATAGTTAGCAAAAAGACATAGCACGCATCATTTTTTTAGCTACACACAAGGAAATAATTTACCGATTTCAACATTCATAGGGTCAAATAGATCAGGTCACTTGCTATAAATGCTAGTATCACCAAGATCCTTGACATGCAATAGATAATCATTCTATTCTTTGTGCCTCCTGAGCTAGTGCTAATTTAAAAAAAAAGCATTTGCGAATTTCAGATCTCAAACCATGCGCTTACCATACCTGTAAACCCTAATAGAGCCTCATTACATCATCGTGTTGTTACAACCTCCATGATTTCTATAATTGATCAAATACAACCCTCATGATTGCTAACGCGCCATTTGGAACACTTGTATGCTCTTATATTTATAATAATATTTATATTTTTCCAGCATAATTTCAAGCCTTTTTGTCCGTATCTGTAGTTCAGTATGATTGTCCCTAACTCTATAAGATGCATATATAAAGATTTAGTTACAGCATGTAATAGAAATGCCTGAAGACCTTCATCCACATGGTATCATGAAGTCTAACAGAAAACCACAACTATTTTCTTGCCTTATCACTGAAAACAAATAGGAGACTCAATTAGATGGTAATAGATAGCACAAGAAAGGAGAGAACTATATCAAAATCTATCAAGTTGAATTTCCATCAAATGCGCTGCCCAGGGTTATAAGTCTCCTCTCCACATGGAATCATACTATTAGCTAGTCTCCCCTCAATGGCAAAATGATTGAACTGCAGGATCAACCATAACATCTAACCAAGAGAACCAAAGGAACCTGGTCAACAAAAAGAGAACCAAAGGAACTCAAACATTTTACCACGGCACCACCCTTGACCTGTGCCATATATATCATAAACCTATTTTAACTAAGTGATGATGAGCAGAAACATTCCACATAACCCAAAACGCAATCAAATGTAGCCAGCAGCTCAGAGTCATGAGTGGCAATCTGCCTCGCATCCCCTGACCCGCAGCCCAGTAGGCTAACTTACCATACCACGTAGTTATTGGCAATGCAAAAACAGATTTGCTAGAGAAGTGTTGACAGTTTTTCCCCCAAAAAAATTCAGTTTGTAGACCATTGGATCGCATTGAGATTCGTGTGAGAGAGTGGGCGAAATTTACTTTCAGTTTGTAGACCATTGGATCATGTTGAGATTCGCGTGAGAGAGTAGGAAAAAAATTTCACACAACTGCGCAAGGCGGAGGTCGAACCCACAGCCTCTTGTGCAAAAGCAAGATGCGCTGGCCAGCGAGCCCCATGCAGGTTTTTGTTGATTTTATAGTAGTTATGTAAAAGTTATAGTAATATAATTACAACATATTTACAATGTAATTACACTCGAATCATAGTACTGTAGTTACATTGTTTAGTTTTTTCACTAAAAAAACTGTCGAATGTTATCTAGCTACCCATCACCCCGTGCAAGACACTAAACTAAAGTGAGAAAAAACCAGTAAGTAGTACCGCAGCATTCAGGTACCCAGTACGTGCACAGTAGTAGTCAGTACCACGAAATGGCGCTAGTGGATAAACTCACCCGGACCCTGTCTGACTGTTGCACGGCTGTGCGCCTCCCAAACACCCTCACAGTTTCAATAACAGCACGCAAATCTGGATAGGCGGGTCCAACACAATGTTCGTTGTACTAGGATAACGAATCTGTACCCACATCCTAGGTTGAGTTTTTATGGGGCAGAAGGAGCATCAGCAATGAAAATAGGAACTAATACGACAGTACCTGCAAAATATAACTAACTAGCTAGCTGTACAGTAATCGGACATTCAGTTACGAGCACGGAACATAAGACAAAGCACCAAGCGGCCGGTCGAGCAGAGAGATAAGATAAATAAAGCTGAGATTGTTGATTGGTTGGTGGTACATAAGCAAGGACACCAAGCGGCCGGTCGAGCAGAGAGATGAGATAAATAAAGCTACGATTGTTGATTGGTTCGTGGTGAGGATGTTACCGTCGGGGAGAAGAGGCCGGGGGAGCCCCCGAGGAACGCGGTGGGGCTGAGTCCGTGCGGCACCGGGAACGGCGAGGGCGGAGCGGGGGCGGAGGCAGCGGGGGAACCCATGGCGCCGACGAGGAGCTGGGTGAAAGAGCCCTGGAAGGCCGGGGAGGGCGCGTCGGGGAAGAGCGCGGCGGTGAGGGTGAGCGGGCCGGGGCTGGACTCGGCGGAGAAGAGGGTACCGGCCGCGGAGCGCGGGGGCAGCGAGAGCGTGGGGAGCGGCGGCGGCGCGGGCGGGCGGCGGGCGCCGTTGCCGCCGCCCTCGTGCGCCGCCATGGGGGGAAGGAGGGAGAGGGCCGGCCCGGAGCGTTTTTGGGGGAACTTTTTGCGGGGCGTGGTGGCTGTATGCGTGGGGGAAGAGAAGCAAAGCAAAAAGGTACGACGAGTCCACGCCTTCACGGCTACGGCTCTCTCTGCGCTGCAGTCACGAGGCGGAGGCACGCACTGGGAGGCACGGCGCGGTGAAAAGGTAGCACGTTGACTTGGGCCCCGCCGCTTTTTTCGCGATAGGCCTCGCCTCGCCACTTACGGGGTGGGTACGGCGTCCGGAGCCGCTCCGTTGGGGGTACCCGCGGGCAGGCTGCTGCCGCCGGCCGAAACCGCTAATTGGCGGCTAGCCGCTCTCACGCGCGACGCAGTCACATGGCACGCGTGGAGAGGGACGGCGGAACGGTGCGGGGGAAGGGGCACGTGGCCCTTTTTTTCTATTTTTATTTTTTTTCTCTCGTTGTTTTTTGTTTTTTTTCGGGTTTTTTTATTTTTCTTGTTTTTTGGGTTTTTTTACGTATATAAAGTTTGTATATGTGTATTTAATTTTTTATACATAAAAAAATGTCTGCATATATATAAATTATATATATATTGTATATATTACAAAGTTTATACGTACATATGTATATATGTACAGGGAGGAGAGACTAGAGAGAATGAACTGACCGCGGGATCGCACGTCCAGCTGTCAATCAGCGCCCCTCGTTGCCTGTCGGAGTGCTGGTTTGTTTGCTCCCAGCAATTTGGACTTTTAGAAAAACTTATTTTATAGTGAAATATTTTATAGTGAATTTGGACTTATTTTATAGTTTTCACTATAAGGTTTGCCTGTGGGAATTTTAGTTATTTTTTAAAACTTATTATTTTATAATAGACTTTTAGAAAAACTTATTTTATAGTGAAATATTTTCTTAGCATTAGGGTCATTGACACAAATTATGAAGGATATGAGTACTGAGTACCCACATGATCTAAGGATAGGAGGTGAGTCGGATCCATTTATTATGTAATACAGTAAAACTCGGTTGTCATGTTGCTTTATATCCTAGAGAAAATACAAGAAATGTCATTGACAAGAATCTAATTTCAAGAAATACTTTCGACAAATACAAGTTTTATGAAATATCATTGTATAAGCGATTTTGTCCCAGAAATACCATCGCTGTTAGGGTTTCGTTAGTATCCCTCCGTTAAGTGCTATAGGATGAACAGTGCATTTAACGGCGCGGGATGGATGGAACCCTAACAACGATGGCATTTCTGAAACAAAATTGCTTATACGATGATATTTTATGGAACTCACACACATCGATGGCATTTCTTGAATTTAGGTGTTTGTCAATGGCATTTCTTGGATTTTCTCTATATCATAAGGCAGGGTATAGAGATCCGGCTAAATACTACCATGTAATACATTAGCAAACTAATGTTGTGTCCGGTTTGGTGTTTTTCTTTGTAACCCTACCCCCTCAACTTATATAAGATAGGTAGGGAGCCTTCTAAGGTCATAAGCACAATGAGATCGTCGGATCAATACAATATCCGGTGCGAATATAATCCCCAAACAAGAGTAGAGTATTATCTCTCATCGAAAGGACCTAAATCTGTCTAAATCATTGTCTTTCGCGTCCATCCACTTTTAGGTCTCATGTGCTAACCCTTTTATTATTGCCAATACAAAACATCGATAGTTGGCGCGCCAGGTAATGGTTGCGCCGAGTTTTCCATTGAGAAGTGCGATGGAATAACCTTTTGAAGAAGCGCTGAGATCAATCTCAATAAGTTCGATGGCTCCAATCTTTGATTCGGGTTTGTTGTTCCAAATTAAACCTTTATTAGATTAATTTTTAATCACTGTTTGATCTCCTGATATTTTGTGGTTTTAAATTATGGGGTACATGGTACTCGGATACCTCATGTTGGGCCTTTGTGTCAAATAGCATGGAGTGGGCCGAGTGCCCTAGTCCCATATGGCTTACTTGTAATTTAAGAAAGAGATTAGAGATAAGGCAATCAATCTTATTCCATGTAAATAAAGGAGGTAGGTATTCGGATTATGAGAGATAGCCTACCTAATTAGCCGGTCACCTCCGTGTCTATATAAGGAGGACCGAAAAAACCCTAATTGGGGTTGATCATTACACAATATGTGCCACACGCTATACCAATGCCATGTTGCACACACCATGATACAGATCCAATCTATATACAATTGGAGTAGGGTATTACCTCTTACCGAGAGCCTGAACCAGTATAATCTTTGTGTCACCATCTCTTCTTGATCTTGTGTACTCTATAAGTATTATTACCGATCTAGTGAATCGATAGTTGGCATGCTAGGCAGGGGGCACTTGATCATCAATCATCAAGATGAGAGGGCTTCAATCACCGACTCACATAGAACGGATCCGCTGCTGGTCAAGCCACCATCGCACTGCGTTGGCCACCGGTGCACGTGTGCATGTCGCGAACTTCGTTGCCTTGCCGGGTGCCAGGCTAATCGGCCCCATGCGTGGACGTACGCGACCCCAAGCCATCATGTGCTGTTGATGGCGACGTAGCCACATGCCCGCCCACGTTGGATCGCTTGGTCGATGGTCTCTAGTGTGCATGTATGCAGGAGCCGGGCAACCGGTCATGCACCCACCTGATAAACCCTGAGCAACTCTGATACCACTTGATAAACCCTAAACTCCACTCGATACGCTCAGGGATTTGGTTGGCTCGATCTTTCGATGAGTTGAAGATAACTATGATTTGGGAGAAACGTTGACGACCCGACTACAATCGTGCGAGATGTTGTTGTGTTGCGCCTTAGCAATTGATACACCTCTCCGTGGGGTGTTGATCTTGTCAGTGCAGATTAACCTTATTCCTGCAAGCAAATCGAAGAAACAAGTAAGAACAAGATAAAAGCAATCTAAATTGCAAATAGGAATTGAATACAAATGATAAGTTGGAGTTCCGTAACGAGCAAACCGGCGATCTAATCGATCATGGGATTACACGACAAAGTAGCAAAGCTAAACTTTAACCTAAACAAAACCTGAGAAACCCTGAAGGGGTACCTAGCTATTTAAAGGGGTAGGAGGATGACCAAGGGGGTCCCTAGGTCATGCTACACTAGGTTGGGGCGCACCCCACATGGGCCCCACTGAGGCCGAGGTCCTAGATGAAGTTACAAGCCCATAGTCCCAATATAGGTGACACAACACATTGTTTTCATGATTGCGGCTGACTAGGATGGAATTTAGGAATGAGGCTGGATCCATTGGAAAGAGGACTCCAAGAGCTTTCCATCAAGTATTCATGGGCCCAAAATGGAGCTCGTATATATATTTGACGGCCATTGAAATCAGCACTGTAGCAAGGAGTTTTTTTTAAAAATAATATTGTTTAAATGGAAAATTGCAAAACTAGTGGGCCTTTGTAGATAATCGCGGAAATGTGGGCCTGTCGAACCACGACGATTCGACAGGGCCCAATCGAACGTCCGACCGATAACAGGCCGGACCGATCGAACGGCCGCGTTTCGACTGGGCCCTGTCGGCACGCGGCATGTCGACAGGCCGGGGCGCCGGCCCAGTCGAACTCCGGCCGTTCGACAGGCCAGCCCAGTCGAACTCCGGCCGTTCGACAGGCCGGGCCGCCGAACCAGTCGAACATCGGCCGTTCGACAGGCCGGGCCGGCCGGCCTTTTTTTATTTGTTAAGTGTATTTTTTTTTGTTATAAATACAAATTAAATTGTTAAGAGTTGTTTTTAACTTGTTAAAAATTAATTGATGACATATGTTTTATAATTGATTAATTATAATTTGTATGTTGTTTTCATAATTAAGTTTGTAAGTAGTTTTTGTAAATATAATTTTGTTATAATTGATTAATACCCATTTTGAATTGAATGTTTGGAGAAACACATCGGATTTTTAATTTATTAATTTTAGATATATCCATTTTTAATTTAGTAATGTACAAAACTTTTTTTTTAATTTGGTAAGAATTGTTTTTAAGTTGTTAGTAAAGAAATAATGAGAGAAATTTTTATAATTGATTAATTATAATTTATAAGTTGTTATTATAATTGTAATTTATTATAATTGACATACACATTTGTAACTGCATATTTGGATAAACATATCGGAGTTGTAATTTAATAATTTTAGATATATCCATTTGTAATTTATTAATTTACATAACCTTATTTTGTTTATCGGTTATTTTCGGAAATTCCAAAAATCACTTTCGGATAGGGCCAAAAATTTGTAGAAGCGAAAATTGGTTCTGTCTATTTTTGAAAATTCCGAAAATCGTTTTCGGAGGACTCAAAAAATTTTGAATTCACAGAACATGTTTTTAGAAACCGAGAAGAAACTTTTTTTAAGAATTGATGTTGAGCACATCCATGACCATACCGAAACAAGGAGAAGTTGTAGTATAATTTAAACATGATACACCTGATTCCATTGCGGTTACATAGATAAGATTAGATTAGAACTAGAAGGAAGGTAGTGCAAGAGTTGAACACGACGAGGATACAACTACCAACTCGTGCATACTACTGAGTGCAACGAGGCCACTTTCCCTTCCTCTGCGCATCGGGATTCTCCTCCATTGCTGCCTTCGCTCGCCGCGCACGCTCAAGCTTCCGCTCCCGCTCCTCCCTGTACGCAGCAACACTCCTCATTTCCGCCTCAGCCTTGTGCTCTTTTTCTGCGGCCTCCTCCTTGCGTCTCTGCTCTATCTTCTCCTTGCGCTCTGCATCCCATCGCCGCATGTACTCCAACCGCTCCTTGTTTTGCGGCTTGATCTCGGTGTCGATCCACTGCTCAAAATCACATAGCGGTGGAGGGGTCTACAACAAATGCAATGTTTACTAACCAAATAAGTTGTTCAAGACTACTTAATACACCAAATAATTATTACAAAACATCATTTCCTCACCATTAAGTTAATGCGGCGGATCTGAGGTGTTGGCTCAAACTCAAAATTGGCACACATCCAGTATCTCTGCATGTACGTCTCCTCTTCATCAGACTTGGCTACCTTGCAAGGATCACCGCACCAGCACATGGGCACTAGAACACCGCTAGGCAAAGGCAATGGGTTGAAGGCATTTCCAGTCTTCGGGCGATAACTACAAGTTAACAATAAATGAAACGTCCTAACCCGTTAATCTAGGATTCCTCATTTCATGCACAACGAATAACACATAATATCACAGAAACGATTTATGTTACCTTGAGTTGGTAGCTTTTCCACGCCTTGGCATCCTACAGTTTTAAAAAAGAACTATCAAATATTGTACACACCCTTAATACTTCTCATTGTACGGTCAAATATAGTACTACTACAAACCAAACGTGTGCACAACAAATGTAGTTTAAAATTATTCACACTTCTAAGTGCTACATATGTACTCACAAATTTCAACATATCTACTCACAGTGCTATAGATCTACTCGCAAAAAATCAAGGGTCCGCATCTAAGTGCTACAGATCTACTCAGAAATTTCAAATACATGGTAATCACAGTAGTATGCTACACAAAATATAACCATACGTCGGGATATTGTACTAACCTGCGATTGAATAAGCACAGCAACACAGCAACAACGCTTCGTGGCTCTTCTCCTTCTTCCTCACCTCTCTCTTTTTTTTCCTTCAATTGTGACCGGTTGAAATGAGCACTTCCTCAGGCCATTGGATGAAGAGCGCGTATTCGGACCTATGTAATATATAGTGGAGGAAGGAGAGGCACATATCTGTCTAACGTGAGTTCACCAGTAGCGTGGATTTGACAACACGTTCACGCGGCAGCGCAAATTGAATGATTGTGTCGAACAAAGCATCGGCAAAAGCTGAGTCTGGACGCCTTGACGCGCCGAAAGATGATAGCGACGTATCGTAAACGTCTGTCACGGGCCAAAAACTGGTAGGGACCAATCGTAGCCCTCTGTTACGCGCCGAAAGTTTTTTGTCGTTTCGTTGAGTAGATGTAGCGAATGACATGAAATGTTTTCGTGACATATGAGTGCGGCGACCGAATAGAGTTACATACGAAGAGGTAACACTACAAGTCAAGAATGCCCCCCTCTCGCACGCTTGCTAGGCCCTCCCTTCTTACGTTGTCTGATTTGCGCTGTGGGATATGTCAAATTATCAGGTGGGTGCCTATGTCGTGCCGGCTGCTGTGGAGTAGCATCCTCTGGCTGCACGGACTCCCCCTGCTGCGTAGGCTGCGTGACCGGAGGAGCACCGTACCAGTAGTCTATGCCAGCCTACGCATCGGGTGCATCCGTCGCAAAGAAATCGTCCACGAACTGTGTTCGAGGAGAGACAGCAGGAAATGCAGAATGCCCCTGCGAAACCCCGTAGTCGTGACCTGTTGCAAATTAGAGGCGATGCCACATGTTCATAGTTAGTAACCATGCATAAAAATTAAGCGAACGATGATGGTAACTACGATCTAAACAATACTTACTTGTGTGCTGTGTGTACCCTGACTCCGGTGCGCGCGGAGTAACGTAGAGTCCCCAACCCGGTGTGGGCGCCAGGTAGTCCCCTGTCGGCAGGTAGGGAAAGTCTGGCTCCGCATAGGCTCCCTGGGTATCGTACACCTGCTGTGGCTGTTCACGTAGCGTAGGTTAAGATATGGTATAAAACGGAGGTTGAGTACGATATGAACTGCGTGGTAAGCAAGGCAAACGTGTCGTACCTGAGGCCGCGGTGGTGGCATACTCGATGCCGGAACGCCAAAGTCAGACGATCTCCCTGGGCGGACGGGGGGAGGCGTCTCCTGAAGTGAAGGCCGAGCGTGCGAAGGACCGGCGTCGTCGTAGTGGCGACATGAAGTAGAGGAGCGGAACTGATCCACACTGGAGCGTCGTGGTAGTGGTGGCGATCCTGCCCGCCTGGAAGGCTGCACAACATCAGCCGCGCTCCGACAGGAGACACGACGAAGTAGCGCCGCAGCCCGTGAACGGAAACTGCGAAGGACGGACGCCACGTCGTCCTGCCTGACGTGCTGAGGCCTCGTCTCCAATCTCTGTAGCATCGTGTTGGACTCAGCGTGAACCTGTTCCACAAACTCGGCCTATTGAACGAATAGGCAAGGGCGTTAGAACCATTGAACGTGTTCCACATGTAACGATAATGATCGAAAGCAACGACATACCATTGAGTTGTACGCAGCTCGAGGTTGTGGGGCAAACGTGTCCGTGATCGACGCCTGGTGAGGGTCAGACGTTTCCCCTTGTGGCGGAAAACACCTCCAGCGCGTAACACTACGGTACCAACGAAGGTACTGTCCGTACGAAGCTCCGTCGTCTGGAGGTGTTTGGAGAACCAAGTGCTCCGCCGCATGTTCCCACCCCGCAACCGTTGGCACGATCGTCTGAACAATGGTCCCCTCGTGGGACAGACCGAGTCCCTTCCGTGTGTACCTGCGTACGATGTAATGAGTACGTAAGAAACGTATACGATGGGGTAAAACACACTACTTGCCTATAACATTGTCGGACAAGTACTTACTTGTGGAGGCTAACAGCTAGAGAGCGTCCACCTCTCGGAGGGTAGTCTTGGTACATGCCGAGCTGTTTAAGTACCCTTTGCACGTGGTACGGCTCGACGTGCACGTCCAGCACTAGGTGACAAGTGGTCCTCCAGAGCTCCGAGTCGCGCGTGCAGAGCTCTGCAAGACCGTGCGGTGCCCGCTCGACGACATCCCGATGCGTGTACGGGGTCCATCGAACCCGGTCAGGCGTAAGCTGATCGAAGTCCGCCACGAACTGTGTGTACACGCGACGTGTCGTTCCGCTCACCCACCTCGGCTGCAAAAACATGAAATATGTGATTAGTGCCCGTAAATCGAGATAAAGCGTAGAATAAGAAAGTGTTAGGAAAAATGCATTGCAATGTACAATTTACCTCGCGGTGTATCCACAGCGATCCCATGGTGGGACGATCGTCTATGTCTTCAAGTCCAGACTTGTACATCTCATCGACGCCGTAACTTGCGTACGACTCCAGGTGTGGCCTTCCAATGTCAAAGCGCTCATGCGCCCATAACATTAGAAGCAGAGGGCATCCTGTCAGAGAACTGGCCTTGCCGTTCCTGTTGCAAGCATCGCATAGACCAGTGTACGTCGCCGCAAGAACAGCCGACCCCCAACTGTACTGCGGAATCTCCTCTACAGGTAGCTCGGCGATCTGCTCCGCGTAGTGGATGAAGTGCTTGTCCACGGAGTCAGCGTGAGTCCCTGTGAACATCACCCACCCAAACAACCACAGTAGATATGCGAGTAAGTGTCGGCGCACTACCCAGTCTTCCTGATCCTCTGGGAACACCTCCTGGTGGAACTGGTGCAACCAACTCCTCGTGGGCCCATGCCCATCTATGAGATCCTCCAGCGGAGCAGGCACCACTCCACCAAAACTGGCCAACAGATCATCCGCCCATCCAGCGTGGACCTGTGTCGGGCCAACCGCTGCACCCGCTATCGGTAGACCCAACAAAAAAGACACATCCTGCAGAGTGGGTACCATCTCTCCAACTGTCAGGTGAAAGGTGTGTGTCTCGGGCCTCCATCTATCCACCAAAGCACTCAGCAAGGCCGCATCGATGTTGATACGGGGTGACCTTCCACGTGAAGGCTCAACCAAGCGTGCGAAGGTCAACAACCCAGCGGCTCTCAACCTGTTACATGTTACAAAGGAATAATTAGCAATGCGAGAAAATTTAAATGACAGCACGAGGTGACAAATGGTTTTGCACATACCTTGGAACCCAACGAGGATCGATACGCCAATACTGATCCGGTCCCCGCATCTTCAGCACGTTGCAGAACGTCCCCTGACTCAGTCGTCTCGAACGGTGATGTTTATCGACCACCTCGTCGATCAGCGATACGTCATCCCTGGCAGCCATATCTGCAAAATGCATGATTACCAGTGTCGTGAGCAGCATAAATGAATTAAAAAATGACAAAATGCGCGTGCAAATTTATGCAAAGCGAAATTTTAATAGCAGAAGTCAAATACTGATAAAATGATGTGGACACACTGCAAAACTTTAAATGAATACAATGTTATGCAACGCGATAGTATCATCGTACAGGTTACATACTAACAAGTTCAAGTGAACACACTGTAGAACTGGTAAATACAAAAATTACAAGACGAATAACTAAGGATTATTTCTCGAAGTCGACCTCCGCCCTGCAACACGCCGAGTATCGCCACCTTCTGCATCTTTGCCTACGTCGTACATGCTGCAATCTTTACGGCTATGGTCTCCGCCGCATACAATGCAAGCCTTTCGACGTCGCGAACGGGTGTTCGTTTCAGCTTCATCCATGTGGTTCTTGATTCGTCGGGTCTTGCGACGCCCCTTCGTGGCAACTAGCAAATTTGAGTCAGGCACCCACTTGGCTTCCCCTGGGGGTGGGCGAGTGAAATCACATACCGCACGCCAACCACGCAATTCACCGCGCCAGGTCTTCTCCCATGCTTCCTTACTAAAGTAAGGCGAGACGAATATGTTAGCATCGACACCACCTTTTGCGGAAGCGGCAAGAACATGAGAGCATGGCAGATGTCGAAGAAAAGGCTTGTTGCAGTTGCATTTGCAAGCATGATAGTCTGGCCACAAGGTGCACTCCAATGTGATGTCCGTACTCCCAATACCGACACCACTCTTGTCACGCAGGCGTACCTCAAACAGCAACTCCCTATTCCCAGCAGGCCAGACCCTGTGCATTCCGCCCTTCTTGCTTTTCTCCTCCATGTACAGTGTGATAGCGGGGCTATACCTTACATGAGGATTGGCAAGGTTAAGACTAGCCATGGCGTATCTTTTACAAAGATACTTCTGTGTACCCCTTGTGATACCCTCCAGGATAGCAACAAGTGGTAAAGGACGTGTATTTTTCATCACCCAGTTGTACACTTCAGCAAGATTTGTTGTCATCACACCATACCGTGAACCATTGGTGTCATACAACAATGACCACTTTTCCCTTGGCTCATGCTCTATCCAGTCAGTGAAGCACTTTGTAGCCCTCCCCCGCTTCCTACATCGAGTGACAGATGGTGATTCGTTTGGAACGGGATCCAGGCCTTCCAGCTCGTCTTGTCGGGCAACAACTGGTTTTTTTCGAACCTCTTGCATGTGAGTAGTGGTCAGCCGATCCAGCTGTTCCCATATGGCGTCGAACTTTCTTTGCTGATTCTGCTTGCACAACTTTTTGAACAGGTCCATTAACCTCTTGCTCCTGAATTGTCTGTAAAAATTTGCACCGAGATGTCGCATACACCATCTGCTATGCAAATCTGGCCAGGAAACCTCATCAGTTACATCTTCCTTTAGCTGCTGCACCGTTGATAGAATGCCGGCATGTCGGTCATGCAGAACACACACATTTGGTCTGTTTTGAACAACACACCTTTTAATGTGACGCAGGAACCATAGCCAGCTCGATGTGTTCTCACTTTCAACAAAAGCGAAGGCAACAGGGACGACATGGCTATCAGCGTCGACTCCGATTGCGGTTAAAATAGTTCCCCTATACTTGCCTGTCATAAAAGTACCATCAACACATAGCAACGGAATGCAATTTCGGAAGGCCTCTATCATGCACCCAAATGACCAAAATGCACGACGAAGGACGTTTTTCCCATTGTCAGCAACCTCATCAAGAATAGCCATATGTGTGCCCGGGTTTCTGGCCTGCAACACCTCCAAAACTGGGGGAAGGTTGTGGTATGAATCTTCGTAACTTCCAAATCTCATCTCCAGTGCTTTCTGCTTACCCCTCCAAGCCTTGTCGTACGATATCTCATACCCGTACTCTTTCTCCACGTCATGCATTATTGTGAACGGCGACAAGGAGGTTTTTTTTAACAACCTTCGAATAAACCATTTGTGCCACGAATGCAGCCGTCATGTTCCTGTGTACCAAAGGGGTCTTGTCCAACAAACATGTATGCTCCTCAACCCTTGAAGCTACCCATAAGTTGTCATGTTGTGGCTTGTAACCATGCACTCTCCAAGGGCATCCGGGCTTCGTGCACTTCACGTCATACGTCGTCCGATTTGAAACCTTCACCCTGAACTCCCGCTTCTGCAGAAAAGCCCACCTTTTCACCGCGTCTTGTAGGTGCCCTTTGTCGTGAAACATCTGTCCAACTTGCACCTTCTTACAATCATATCGCCAGTGGGCATCTAAACCATCGTTAAGCCCCAGACGGCTCATCGATATGGTCGTCCAATCTTCAGGTACGTTGGCTTCCTCGTCCCACTGTGCTGTATCTTGCCCTTCCATCACGAACGAAATATATTCCTCGTTCTCCAGTTCCATTTCTTCCACTACCGCATCGTTCTCCTCCGCAGCATCAACAGCCAAAGGTGAGTCCGGCTCATCATCATCCAACTCGTTAGGCGGACGATTGCCACCAGGCACAACTAAATCTACCGGTGCAGTAACCTCCTCCACTGCATCCTCTTGCCCACTCCTGTAAATATTAATCTCTTCCACGATATGAGTTTGATCCACCTCCGTGCGGCTGGTCTCGCCGGTTCCAACAACATCTGTTTTCTTTTGCACCAATATTGCCAGGCTATAACTTTTCTCTCTTACTTTAGCCACAAATTTTCTCCAACTCCCGGTAGATGCAAGGTCTACTACCCTCCACTGCCATCCGTATTCACCCCTTACTGGCCACATGGCTTTTATGATTAATTTCTCCATCAAAGGATCTATCCCGAACATATTATGCAGCCACTCTAGCACATCGTTCAAAACCAACTGGCCTGGTGTATTTAGGGTAGTATCAACGAATGCATATACGGTCAAATCGACCCCGCTATCACAAAGTTGTATTGGAGCGTCGCCATAATACACCCGAACGGGCATATCACCTGACATCCTGAAATAGCATGCCAATTGCTATTAATACGCTTACCCGAACGGCAACATCACCTGACTACCCATAAAGTGTCGCATGCTCTATGCTTACATTATTGCTGTAACGTATTTTCAACTATATCTCGTTACTTCAATATAAGTTCCATTCGATTTTAACTAATAATAAAAGTATAATACCTCCATTCGATTTTAACTAATAATAAACGTATAATACCTGTACTAACATCCAACAATAATTAACCAAAAAAATTACCGTCGTCTAAGGGATTACAAATTTATACCTTCGCTGTCGGTCCTCTTTCCTGCGTACTTGCGCACGTCTCCTTTCAAACCGCGTAATTATTCCCTTCGGCCGAATGGCACAGCTCTGCACTAATTTTGACTACTTAAATATAACATCAAATTGCTTAACATTACAAAATTGCTAATCACCTCAGCAAACATATACTAACTTTAAATTATTTGCAACATACAACTAAATAACTGTATATACTAACATTAAACAATGACAAATGGTTCACACATTATATATACTAACATTCAACAATGTCTAACGATTTACACATTATACGTACTAGCATCGAAATAACAAATAACAAGTCTCGTAATAGCATTGATATTTACAACTTAACATAGGGATTAATTATACCTTAATCACCGCAGCTGCTTTTGGGCGTCACCTTCTCTTTCCTTCTAGTGCTGCTACCTTCGCAACGATGACACACCACGGCAGCAAGCACCGGCGGTGGACGCGACAACAACCTTCGCACTCGGGAGAAAACAACTGCTCCCAGCAGCAGCAAGCAGCAGCGAGTGAGGAAGGAGAAGGCAGCAGCACGCAGCAGGCAGCAGCAGCAGCAAGCAGCACTCGCAGCAGCAGCAAGCAGCAGCAGCAGCAGCACTCGCAAGCAGCAGCACTCACAGTAGCAGCAGCAGCAGCAAAGCAGCGAAGTGAGGAAGGAAAACAGCAGCAGCGAAGTGGTCCAGAGGAAGAAAGGAAGGCAGCAAGCAGCAAAGGACCTGTCGAACGGCCGTATGCCGACAGGGGCAACGTGTCGACCTGCCGCTGGTCGACAGGCGCGGCGCGGGTCGCTGTCGGCCGCCCGTTGTTCGACAGATCTGGGCCGCGCGCAGTTGGTGGGCCCTGTCGAACTGCGGGAGTTCGACAGGCCCCCTATCGATCTGCCGCAAGCCGACAGGCCGCTGTCGATGGGCCCCTATTCGACATGTCGGGCTATCGTTTCCCCCCCATTCGACAGGCCCACATTTCCGTAAATTTATGCAAAGGCCCACTAATTTTGCGATTTTCCATTTAAACAATATTATTTTTTTAAAAAAAACTCCTGTAGCAAGTGGCCGAATTGGATTCCAGAACTTGGACAACTTGATCTTGACATCTTTCTATTGAGATATGATGTGAACAACGGTTGTATCCATAGTAGCCATGGTCACATCATCCTCCCCTTGTACATGAAAAACCGTTCTCGGTTTTTCCATATGGTGCTCTTCGCGTAGTCCATTTAAAACAACATGTTTCTTACAATCAAAACTAGAGAAACTCGAAGTAGTATGATTAGCAATAATATGTCCCTTTAGCTTGAAATTTTTATTCACCGATACAGAAGGTTCTAAATCTGATCATATGTAAACTTTATGTACCAAATATATTCCTCTATTATTATATTGCCCAAATATATGGAATATAGTATTAGTTGGACATGGCAAATCAATAGCAAATAATTTCTTCTTCAAATTATCGAGCTCATAGAAGTCATCAAATACATAGCCCAAAGTACTTAAAAAAGATAGCAATTCACGTTCCTCAACTTCATTAGCAATGTAAACAACATGCTTAAAATCAGCAGACAAAGAACTAACATTAGAAATAGCATGTTCATTCACTAGTTGTGACATTGATATAAGTGAAGCATTATCACACAACTCTTCTTTATCACAAGGAATAGCAAACAAATTAACTTGTGACAAAGGAATCTCAGCAATTGGTTCCACTAATGGTTGCTCGACTATAGCATGAAAAGTGGACATGTGTAGCTCAACTTGAGAATAATCACCTTCATTTATCTCAGCACCATTTATTTTATCTTGCAAACTTTCTTCAGACATCACAGGTGTTTCATGCTTCTCCTCTTTCTTTTCAAGTATATCATTCTCCTCCTTTTATTAAATGTTTTGAATTCCCTGCAAAATGTTAGTAACAAGAGACGCAAAAGATTGCTACTCTAATGTTTGCACATCAACATTGTACAAGGATATAGGATATTCAGAAACAGGAGCTAAATCACATTGTTCATTATTTCTCGCATTTGATATGATTTGACTCTCGATGCTACGAGAAAGCATGAAAAGGTGTCCAATATGATTATATGTCACATTAGTAAGCATAACCTGAATTTCAGAATTAAGCCCCTTAAAAAATATATGCATTGTGTTCTCATTGCATTCTTTTAAACCACTGTAGATGATACAAACTTTAAATTCATAGATGAATTCTCTAACAGTTCTATCACCTTGTTTCAGATGTTCTAGTTTCTCAAGAAGAATATATTTGTAATAAGAACTCACAAAACACTTTCTCATCATGGTTTTGCACTCATCCCAGGTTTTAGCTTTATTACTAACATGACTCCACCAAAATAATGCAGAAGAGGTAAACTTATTACTAGCAGCCTTAATCTTTTGAGCATCAGAAAAATCATATTTATCAAATTCGTTGTCTACTGCTAGCTCCAAATCAACATAAGCAATAGAATCATATTTACTATCGTAGAATGGTAACTTAGATTCAACTCGTGCAAAATTATAGTTAGGTACCTCATATGAATCACGTGGAGAAGTCGTCATATCTCGTCGAAGGTGAAGAAGTCAATGTTGAGCATCTCGTATCCCCTTACGTAATCCTTCCATGGTTAGTAGCAAACAAGAAACACACACAAGAATATGCATGCTCCTATCAACTACTAGGTAGTGGAGGTTCAAATATCACACATACTCAAGCTTTTAACCAAACTCTTACAAGATCTTACCAAAGCAAGCGAAATGGTGACCACACCGACTTAACCTAGACCCAATGGAGGTTGGATGTATCGATGCCTTGGCAAACACTTGTTGTACAACTGCAATCAAATCTTTGGAGCTCTGGGTAGGCTTAAATATGTGGCAAAGGAATAGCAAATGCTCAAATCAGAGAATGCAAAGTTGAATATTTGTTCAAAGTCAAGTACCGTGCTGGTTCTAGGCTAGAACGTAGTAGAGACACGAGCCTAGACACAAACGAACCAGAAGATAGCATTAGAAACAACTCAAGCATAACTCTGATATACAAAAGAAAACTCAAAGATAACAACTGATTTTCTCTTTTCTTTTTTTTTCTTTCTTCTTTTTTTTCTTTCTTTTGTTTTTTTTGGTGCGGCTTTTGTTTCTTTTTTAGCACCTTTTTGTCTTTTTTTTATTTTTTTAGCAAAAACGACTCAAGGACCTTAATGCAAGATTATAGGAACTCAAATGTAAATATAAAAATTATAGGGACTCAAATGTAAAAGTCCAAACCCTAAAATTTAATCTATACGAAAGTGGAATGCTCTCGTCCCACAGGTTCTGTTTTTGCAAACGGAACTTGAAACCGACACCGAAACAAAATTTTACCAAAGTATTTGACAACTCGGATGCGGACAAACATGAGAGGGAGGGAGTCGGACTCATAGAGGTGCAGTCTCTTTGTGGAGAAGGATGCAATCCGGACTTGCAAGAGATAAAAACAGAAAACTGATCCAATCTACTATTTCTTTTTGGTGGTCTCTTTGTGGAGAAGGACATAGTTCGGACTTGCAAGCGATAAAAACAGAAAACTGATCCAATCTACTATTTCTTTTTGGTGGTCTCTTTGTGGAGAAGGACATAGTTCGGACTTGCAAGAGATAAAAACAGAAAACTGATCCAATCTATTATTTCTTTTCTGAACCAAACAGAAACCAATCTAATCTACTCGTCCTCTTCCTCCTTCACGTCCAGAACATAAACACACGGGCTGAAATCCTAGCAACCCTAGATATAACTCCAAAACTGACCGATAAAAACATCTGAAAACTACAAAAATCGAACTCTGGCGGCGAGACGATTCCGTTTTTGAGGGTCCCGACAATAAAAAAACATGGCAGCGATGGCGGCAGTGATGACAGTGGTACTAAACATGACCAGAACTCAAAACTCTAAACGGACTAGATGCTAAGACCAACAACATGACTCGATGATGCAACGCAAAACTCTACAAAGCAAAAACTAAAAAAAAACAATGCAGCGGCACAAAGATGGCTAGGCAATGGATGCAGATTTTTTTGTATGGCTATTTTCTGGTTATAGGTAGATAAAAACTCACCGATCAATGAAAGCACTGATACCACTTGATAAACCCTGAGCAGCTCTGATACCATTTGATAAACCCTGAATTCCACTCGATACGCTCAATGATCTGGTTGGCCCGATCTTTCGATGAGTTGAAGATAACTACGATTTGGGAGAAACGTTGACGACCTGACTACAACCGCACGAGACGTTGTTGTGTTGTGCCTTTGCGATCGATACACCTCTCCGTGGGTTGTTGATCTTGCCGGTGCAGATCAACCTTATTCCTGCAAGCAACTTATCGTGTAAGAACAAGATAAAAGCAATCTAAATTGCAAATAGGAATTGAATACAAATGATAAGTTGGAGTTCCATAAGGAGCAAACCAACGATCTAACCGATCACGGGATTACACGACAAAGTAGCGAAGCTAAACTTTAATCTGAACAAAAACCGAGAAACCCTGAAGGGGTACCTAGCTATTTAAAGGGGTAGGAGGACGACCAAAGGGGTCCCTAGGTCATGCTCCACCAGGTTGGGGCGCACCCCACATGGGCCCCACTTGGGCCAGGGTCCCAGATGAAGTTATAAGCCCATAGGCCCAATATAGGTGACACAACACATTATTTTCGTGATTGCGGCTGACTGGGATGGAATTTGGGGATGAGGCTGGATCCATTGGAAAGAGGACTCCAAGAGCACAGAGCTTGTATGCATATTTGGTGGCCATTTGAAATCATCACTGTAGCAGGTGGTCGAATTGGATTCCAGCACTTGGACAACTTGATCTTGACATCCTCCTGTTGAGATATGGTATGAGCAACGGTTGTATCCATAGTAGCCATGGTCACATCACCACCTCTAGTGTGCATGTATGCAGGACAACAGGAGCCGGGCAGCCGGTCACACACCCACCACGATCGCATGCTGGCATGAATGCACGATCAAACAGATCGGTCTACATGCATGACATGCCAAGGACTAGCATGAAGCAAGGAAACAACACATGCATGTGCTTCGTTTTTTGCATGTACATTTACAAATGCGCATTTAAGCTGTGAATGCTAATGAGATTGTTTCCTCCTTTGTTTGCATGCACGCCGGAGATGTGACTATACATGTGGTTGCTAGATCGGTTCAGGCTCCTGCGACAGGCGCACAGAGCGAGTGTCGCGGATTTGGACTCGGTCGATTTGTTCTCGTTGGCTGACGCCACACGCGCCACTCGGCCACATCCGAGGTTTCGAGTGGTGACCACGTCTCTACTCTAGCCGTCTCAGCGCCGTCAAGTGGCGACCGCGTGTCCCCATGTCGGCCGCATCCCCCGTCACTGTCGGGCTTCATCGCTTGCTTGGTCAGTTGCTCCCGTGCCGCTGAGTGGAGACCTTGTCCCGACTCCGGCCGCCTTCACGGCCGACCGACTCCTTTGACGTCGCCGAGTGGCCTCATCACCTCTACGGCTGCTCTTGACTCGTGGGATGCCAAACAAGCTAAGTCGCTTTTTATATAATATTTTCATCAGAGTAATTTATTTGTTTTTGACTTACTGCTAAACAGAAAGTCGGGGCTATACCTCATAGGTGCCCATACTGCATATCATGTTTTTCCTCTTAACGATTGCAGAAGTAACTGAGTAGCACACATTCTGATCCGTGAAGCTCTGTTTCCTCGCACGGCTTACATGGTCAAGGTGACGCCTAACACCGTACACCCGAGGGCTATGCCACTCGCTGCGCATTTACACGAAACGGCTACGCTCCACACCGTATGCCTGTGGCAGAGTGCTTAAACGTAAGGATTTAACTACTTGGGAAAATTAATTTCGATAAGAGGAGAAACAAATATTTAAATGTATTTAAACATACTTGTAGTCTTCTTGAGTGGATATTTTCTATACAATATACTCCTTTTATGTGTTTTATTATGTAAGGGCCCTCGTCAGGATATGCGCCACAGAAACTCGGGACAATGCGCCCATCTCCTAAGCTTGAAGAGTGGACCACGCCACTGGGTGAGGTGTACCCCCGAGGGCTGCCATACTCGGCTACCACGTCGCTATGTGAAGCAAACTCCCGAGTGTTGCCTTACTTGGCTACCACTTCGTTGGGTGAGGCTTGCCCCCGAGGGCTACCTTACTCAGCCACCACTTTGGGGTGAGGTATGCTCTTAAGCTGTTTTACTCGAGCATCACTTTGCTCTGTGAGGCACACTCCCGAGTGTTGCCTTACTTGGCTCCATCGCCACCTATTGGGGGTTGCAATTCCACACCGACGGCCTCCGCCACTGGGCGACCTCGTCCCTGTGCTGGCCGGCTCTTCCGCCACCGACCGAGGGCTGCGTCTTTAAGCCAGCTACCTACACTGCCGCCGGGCGACCTGGTCCCTGTGGCTGGCTCTTCCACCACTAACTGGGGGCTGTGTCTCCAGGCCAGCTACCTATGTCACCGTCCGGTGACCTCATCCCCGTGCTGGCTGGCTCCTTCGTCGTTGTCTAGGGACCATGTCTCCATGCTAGCTGCCTTTGCCGCCACTAGGCGGCGACGTCCCCGTGCTGGATGGCTTCATCGCCACCGACTGGGGGTTGCGCCTCCACGTCGGCTGCCTTCGTCGGCGACCGCATCCCCGCGTTGACCAATTCCGCTACCTCTGATAGCCTTCTTCACCTCCTCGGTTGGTCGGCTTGGTCGTTGCCACAAGACGACCCTACCTCTATGGCTTGGCTGGTCTCGTTGGATGAGGCAAATCCCCTAATGGCTGCCTTATTCAGCCACGTGCCATTGAGAGCTCTTGTTCTTGACTCTCCACTTCGTTGATGCTCAACTAAGTACAGATTCAGGGGCAACTGTGGGGTACACGGTACCCGGGTACCTCTTGTTTAGCCTTTCTGTGAAATAGCATGGGGGTGGGCCTAGTGCCCTAGGCCCATGTGGCTTACTTGTAATTTAATAAAGAGATTGGAGATAAGACAATCAATCTTATCTCATGTAAATAGGAGGTAGGTACTCGGATTACGAGGGATACCCTACCTACCTTAGCTGGCCACCTCCATGTTTATATAATGAGGACCAGGAAACCCTAATCGGGGTTGATCATTACACAATACGCGCCACGTGCTATACCAACGCTGTGTTGTGCACACCTCGATACAGATCCAATTTATATATAACTGGAGTAGGGTATTACCTCTTACCGAGGGTCAAAACTAGTATAATCTCTGTGTTACCATCTCTCCTTGATCTTGTGCACCCTATAAGTATTAATGCCGATCCAAAGAAACGACATATATATGCAACTGTGGAGATCAAGACGAAGCTTCGTTCACACTTTGTGTTGATCCAAACACCCGCACATGGTCCAGCAGCAGTCGTTACGCGTGGAGGAATGTTGGTTACAAGGAGCGCACGTGCCTGTGTTGACTCAATCAACAAACACAAAATACTTAATCATGCCATATATCGATATATATATGAAGCTTACATATCTTGCCACTTGATGACAAATTAATTTGCTATCTGATTTCTTTCGCATGCACTTATGTTGATGTTAACAGCAAAATTTGGTAAGGATATGCCGAAGATTGGAGCTAGATCCGAAGAGAATTTGAAGGAATAAAGGTGTTTCCAGAAATGAGATAGCGCATTGACTGGAAGCCATATCGGCCGATATGGAGTTGGACTTGGTTAGCCGATGGCCGATATGGAATCAGATTCAGTCAGCCGATGCGGGTAGCCTAAGTTTGTGTTAGGTTCGGGAAGAGCTTGAAGATATTGCCAATCAAGGATCGGGTCCAGAAAAGACAATTATATCTATTAATTAGGAATAAGAGTTAGTTATTTCTTTTTACAAATTCATTGTAAGAGTCCACCTAGGACTTTTTTGTTTCGGCAAGTTTTGAGTAGTGTCCAATATGGATAATGTTTGTATGTTCAGGTATAAATATATGCCCAGGATCTTGTAAAAAATTAACAACACTTCATTACACTCTCGGCGCATCGCCATAATTTTCCTTTACTTTTGACGAGTTCTTGTTTCGAGTTGGGCTGCATTGGTTTCGATCTCCAATAAGAGGTATGGCTTGTCAATAGCGGCTTGTATCGGCGGATTAGCGCATCGTTTTAGATGTTCTAATCTAACCTGTACAACCGCTAGTTATCATATATCTTAGCTAGTCTAAATCGATGGTTCGATTTACTTGTATCGGCCAGGCCTTACTTAAGGTTTTGTCGATATCGGCTAAATCGACTAATCGGCTTAGATTAGCTAAGGTATCCACAACCCTAAAAATCAGTTAAAAGCTTGATTGTTTAGACTTTATGCTTCTTTTCATATTTTGTGCTACGTCAGCCCTAGTCATGTTTAGAATTATAAAATCTAACCTGCTTTTTGATTGCTAATAAGGGTAGAATCGGGGTTTCAGCCGATCTTACCTGATATAACTATTTAGCTTTGTTTGAAATTCTTTTAATTATACTTTTCATGTTATATTCGCCCCTTATACAAGTGTGTCACACTATTTAAATATATCAAGTTTGCCCTTGATATATTTAATTAGATTGACATACTTATATAAGGTTGTATCAGAGTATTAGCTGATACGGTATCTGTTGTAAACCTAAAGTGTGGTGTCATCGGCTTTGACTTAATCAGATGTATTCTTTGTTCATAGATTACATGTTTGATTACATCTACAGCCGATGGAACATATTTTAGCTTAATTATATCTAACTTACACCTCACAGCTGATTCGGTCAGATCGCATCGGCTAGGTTTATGCGATACTTCCTCGGCTCATCAGCCGATCGGCTATTATAGTTTAACTGGTTTTATTGTATATCTTGTTGGTTGCAGGATCAAACCAACTAGCACGCCCTGAACCCGATTACAAAATTTGGACCTACATTGGAGATAAGCAGATCTCCCAGGCCGCCGTGTTTTCGCATCAACAGCCGATCAAGCTTGACCAGCCGTCCACACCCTGGCAAGATGGGTTTTGTCCATGCAGCCACAATATTCTCGTACAACATGGAGCAGCTGACTTCGTCGGACTATTGATGGATGATTTTGTTTTCACTATCGGTTGGCTTTGTTGCCGTTAACTGGTGTCTTCACGTTCACGGTTGGCCCACGTTGCTGCAGCTGATGAGTGTCTTTGTCTTCACCACCGGTCGCCTTCAGCATCACCAATTGGTGTCTTTGCCTTCATGGCTGGCCTACGTCGCTGCCGCTAATGGGCATATTCGTCTTCACCATCGACCGTCTTCGCCGCCGTCGATTGGTCTCTTCGCCTTCACGGCTAGTCTACGCCACCACCGCTGATGGGCATCTTTGTCTTTACCGCTAGCCTCCTACACCACCGACTAGTTTCTTCGTCGTCATGGTTGGACTCTGCCGCCGTTGATGGGTGACATCGTCTTCACCGCCAACTGCTTCCGTCGCTACCGACTGTTTTGTTCGCCACCACAGTTGGTGGACTCCACCGCCGTTGATAGGCGACATAGTTTTCATTGCCGGCTGGCTTCAACTAGTTTCTTTGTCTTCATGGTTGAGCGACTCTGCCACCGTTGCTGGGTAACTTCGTCTTCACCACCGACTGCCTATGCTGTCATCGACTGGTCTCATCGTTTCCACGGTTGTGCGACTTTGACACTGTTGCTGGGTGACTTCGTCTTCATCATCTTCATCACTGACAACCTCCGCTGCCTCTATTTCGCCAGCTGTGCTACTTCTCCAATCTCAACATCTTGGCATGTGTCACCAGATACGATGCCACGCTAATCTACTACAACAAGTAGTGCTGCAATTCTCAAGCTTTCTACTTGGAAATCTTCAATGCATATCTTCACTCAAGCGATGGCTACTTGATGACAAGAAGCTACAATTCTTCACTCTATGTTCAATTGTTTCCTAACTAAGCATAGAGTTGAGGGCTGTACAAACACAAGACTAAAATTTGACCGGTGTTATGTCAAGATGAAACAATCAATTAACCAGATAACGAGTTCTATGAAATCTACTTCGGGAGTCATTAGCTTCGTCTTCGCTTCAGGGCGAGTGTTTCGCTTCAGCAACTCCAATGTTCTCTCCGACAACTTCAGCAAGCTTTCCTTCTTTGACCTGGGTTCGAATCAGTCGGAGGAAACAACAAATCAACCATATCCTGTTCGAGCTCCTGGACATTGCCATGGTCTACTCCAAGTTTCTAAAGTTCGAGATTTAATCTACGGGTCCTGGTCAAATTTGGCTCTGCCTTCTGGAGTTTAACTTGGATGTGACTTCGAGCCTCTTGAGTTTGGGCCTAGGGAGATTGGAATCATCAACCAATCAACTCAAATTTGATGAGTTGGACAACAATATCAATATCTACTTTCCTCCATGTGAAGCATATCCAATAGCTACAACACCAAGTTGTACTAACATCGTCTTATATCAAGAGGCGTTGCATTAATCTCCATCACGCACATGTTAACGTCAAGAAAAATACTCGATCTTGGACATCTTCTCAACAGTTTGATGGATTATTTTCATTGATGTCATCATCGACACCTTCGCCATCGGCATTACCTTCATCGCTGGTCAACTATTGTCAACCAGCACTATTGCAACAATAAGCCATACGGTTGCTGAATTTCTTCCTTAATTAAGCTAGCTGCCCCCACCACCACCGACTGGCGACCTCGCCTCTACGTCAACCAACTTCATCGCATCACTAACAGTCGACCTCGTCTCTACTGTCGGTTGCATCCGCCATCAATTGACTAGTGACCTCGCCTTCATGCCGGTTACATCAGTCGCTACCAATGGAAAACCTCGACCGCAACAGAAGGACAAGAGACATGCTCGGGGGCTCACCAACTCAAGCGCAAGAATCACACCCTCGTTCCCAACTCATTCCAGATACACGCAATAGGAATTCGTAATCATGAGCCTATTTCCTACGCTCAAGGTCTGGATCGATCTTTATTCCCCACGAGAGCCACCAGTTGAGTTCTTGTGCTGGTTAGGATTCAATTATCACTTTTACTTGGGTATATCCCATGAGGAATAACCACTCAGATTAGAAGCCACTCGGATGAGATGCACTTGTTCTACATTACCCGAGAGATTTGTCACCTGGGTGAAGGCGAAGAGTTATACATCAAAACAACTTAAGTGTATCGGTGGGAATTTTTGGGCCAAGGTACAATATGTTCACAGCCAAAGTTTTCAGGTGTGGTGGAGTCATGTGTCTTATAGGGACTTAAGTATATTTGTTTTCTCGATATGCACACGGTGTGAATCCAATACCTTAAAATTTTCTTTACTTGCTACAGAAAGGCTATTTATTAAAAGTCATTGCTATGCGATTTTTGAAGGTGGCCAATAGCATGCTTTCATGGCTTTACTAAACTGGATTTTTCTTCATAAAAGTTAGGTGCTATTTGGTATCATTTTTTAGATGTGGTTGGCCTAGTGCTACGTGCTTTCTATTTTTAAGTTACGTTGGACTGGAGCTATGTGCTTCATATTTCCAAGATGTAGTCGGTCTAGAGCTATGCGCATCTGTTAACAGCAAATTTTCGTAATCGGCCCGGAGAAGGGAGAAGAAACCGACGCGGAGAGAAGGGCTGGATTGGAGTCAGACCAGGTTTCGTATCGGACTCGGTAGGCATATCGGACTGGGAGAGGCGTTACCAGGAAGAGCGTATCGGCCGATACGGATTTAATATGGTCATTGGCCGATAGAGGTTGGAAATTGACAGAGTCAGCGTGGGCTTGGTCTGGGCTCGAGGTAAACTTCAAGGTGGTTGCCAAATAGAGATAAGGCTCGGTTTTAGGCAATTATATCTTGTAAATCAAGTAGGTTTAGATATAATTTTGGGCAAGAGTCTACCGCAAAGACTTGTTTGTTAATTAGAGATAAGATCGTGTCCTACACGGACCGTGTTGTAATCTCGGGTATAAATATCCCGGTAGTTTGTACATAGAAACTCTCTCAATCAATCACACAATCAACCAAGTTTAATCTACCTTCGGCGCATCGCCAACCCTCGCAAGAGGTTAACTTCCGACGTGTTCTTGCTTCTCCAGAGCAGAGGTAAGAACTCGTACCCGACGATCTACATCGTCGTGGCTAGCGTGTCGCTTTAGGCACGTTAAGCCCTGGCGATGTGATCTTCGTTTATCGTGTGTTAGCTAATCTTGATGCGGTTTTCTAATTTTATCTCGCCAGCGGCTAACTCGTTTTGGGGTTTATTGCCGACGATGATCGAATTAGCTTGCTCGTCTAGATTATCGAAGGCATCTACCATCCCCAAAAGCGATCGACGACTTGATTTTCTTTGTGTTAACTCTCGATCTACACTCTGAGTTGCTATCGACCTTAGTCGTGTTTCGAGGTTTAACCCAAAGCCTGTTTTCCGATCGTAATTAAGGATAGTACTGAGGTTTCAGCCGGTCTTACCTAATGCATGTGACCGGCTATGTTCTTGCATGTGTTTGCCACCTATACAGGCGGATTGGTGAATATAAGCATATCAGTTACAGGGTATTCTTAGGATGTCTCTCTGTGATTGGTATATTTATATTGGCCGATTGGCTTGTATAAGTTCGCACTAGAGTATTAGCTAGTGTATTTATCTTTATGCAACCCTCATCGGCCGATTCCAGTAATTTACTATAAACATATTAACATGGGCCGATGGGATTAGATCTGTTTCATCAGTTACTTCATATTATTACTGCAAGTAAGCCGATATAGCTTTGCCCTATCGGCCAGGCCTCCATGATGCAGCATCGGCCTATCGGCCGATCGGCCATCGTTTCTCACATGGTTTACTTGTTTATTCTTGTTGATTGCAGATCAAATCAACTGGCACGCCCTACACACACCTAGGCAAGCCATTGGACCTGTACTGGAGCTAAGCAGACCTCCCAGGCCGCCGTGGAAACGTGGAACCCGTTTTTTTGCAAGGCGGGTCTAAATTCTACGCCAACACGCTTTTGGCACGCCTGGTGGGACCAGAAGAACGCAAGCTTCGCAACAACAAGAAGACCACTGCAAGATGTCAAAGCAGGCTAAGATCTCCGAGGAGAACGTCATCTCCATGACCGTTGACCAGCTCAATGAAGAGCAGAAAGCCGAGATGGAAAAGCTGGTCGAGCAGTTCCAATACATGTACCTGTAGACATACTCTAGGACTCGGCAAGGCACCCTTATCCAAAAATCTAAGGTGGTAATGCCGGGCCCTGGAGATGGAGCCCGCACGTCGGCGGCGGCACACGACCATGCCGTCACGACCGAAGAAAACGCTGCGCCGACGTTGCAAGACAGAATCGACTCCGCAGTTCATTCTGCGCTAGTCAACCAGTCGGGGATCCTGGTGAATACGTTGACCAATACGGTCAAGTCGATCCTAGATGGTTCAATTCACCAGTACAAGCCTCAAGGGCCGATTTTCTTGCCAGAAAATAAGTTCCCTGCTTATCGGACCTTGAGGAACGACCTGAGCACGGCTCCACAGCTGACGGCGCCGATGCCACCTCCATCGGCGCAACCGACATCAACCTTGCCGCTGGTCCTCACCAGGCAAATGGGAGGAAGCCCTTAGCACATCACGGAGGAACAGTATGCACAATGGACGAAGGGGAAACAACCAGTGATCGAGCCGATGCAGCAAGTTCCACTCAACCCGCCATCGGCCGGACAACCTCAGATCCCCATGTCTGGCAACCCTCCGCAACCAGCTACGTACAACGCACCGCAAGGCTACCAGCAGTACACCGCAGGGCAGTACGACGCACAGAACCTGAATCACCACTACCAACCATACTCCCCCAGGCAATATCAAGCAGAGGGCCTGCAGCAATCTTACCAGCAAGACCTCCCGCATCGGCTCGCAGGATACTGGGCCGACATGATAGCCGAGGTGATGCGAGATCAGTTCGGTTTGAAGCCCAAGGAGAGTTCTATGGTGTATCGGCACCCGTACCCCGAGGAGTTCGATAGAGTGCCATTGCCAGGCCGATACAAAATTCCGGACTTCTCCAAGTTTTCAGGGCAAGACAACGTCTCTACATACGAGCACGTGAGCCGATTCCTAGCATAGTGTGGGGAGGCATCGTCCATAGAGGCGTTGAGGGTGAGGTTTTTCCCTCTGTCTTTGTCGGGGTCAGCATTTACATGGTTTTCATCTTTACCCTGCAATTCCATCAGAGGATGGATAGATCTAGAAAAGCAGTTTCACAGATACTTTTATAACGGTGTGCAAGAGATGAAACTGTCTGATCTTACTGCCATCAGGCAACGGGTTGATGAATCGGTCCCAGAGTACACTCAAAGATTTAGGGACATAAGGAATAGGTGTTACAGCCTCAGCTTGACCGATTCACAGCTCCCCGACTTGGCGTTTCAAGGATTACTGGGGCCAATACGAAAGAGGTTCTCCTCTCAGGAATTCGACAGCCTAGCATAGCTAGCCCAACGAGTATCGGCCCACGAGCAATGATTCTAGGAGGCAAAGAAGTTCGCAAAGAAAATCAATACAGTCTATCAGTACGCCTCCGACGAAGATGATGAAGAAGACGCCGATGTCGACCTGGCCGAGTGGGCCCGGATGAAGAAGCCGACAGCATGCCAGTGGGCTAAGAAGGGCGACAAAGAGGATAAATACGACTTCGACATCAACAAGGCCGATAAAATATTTGACCTACTCCTGCAAGAGAAGTAGATCTGGCTGCCAGTGGGTCATGTACTGCCATCGGCCGAAGAAATCAAGAAGAGAAGGTATTGCAAATGGCACAACACATATTCCCATCATACCAACGAATGCAAAATCTTCCGACAACAGATACAATCAGCCATCGAGCAAGGTAGGATTAAGATCGATGATGCCAAGCGGCCGATGAAGATAGAAGAACACCCGTTCCCAGTCAACATGGTGCGGGCGGACAGGGCCGACGGCAATGGCCATCGAACCGGCAAGCGACCTCATCAGACCTCCGAGGGCCTGATTAGAAAAAATCAGCGAAGGTGGGAGGAACAAGCACCGGATTGCGCCGATCAAGACAACTCCTATGACCCTCATTGGGAGTGTGAATTTTTCCGTTTTTGCTGAAATGAAGGAATGAGGTTGCCATCCATCCAAGAGTGCCCTGCATGTAATGATGTAGAAGACTCCTATCAGGGCAGCTCGAGCAAGCAAATGCATCGGCCAAGCAAGCAGAGAAAGTCTGTACACGAGAGGCTAGGGCTGATGCACCATGATCATCAGACCGAGGACGAGGAGCAAGTCCAGAACCCCCAGTGGTGCCCAAGCGACGTGTTTAGCAAGACACAAAAACGGCGGGTTCAGAGGCTGAGGAGGAAGGAGCAGATCCAAGAGCAACAGGCGACAATAGCCCATCGGCCGGCTAAGACCAAGAAGGAGTGGAGAATAAAATCAGCGGTGGCCAAGGCCGACGAGGGCACCTCCAAATCAGCTCAAGCTCCTGCGTCCGCAAAAGGTAAAGGCATAGCATCGGCCTCTGTTAATATGGTTTTCATATTGCCAGCGAAGTACAGCGTGCAGACGGCCGATGAAGCGGTAGCCGACGACGAGCAGTTCTCGGCTAAACTATAGTTGTCACCTGATCAAGCCGTGTTCGACAAGCCAGTCGACGCCAGCTACAGGCACCTCCGGCCGTTGTACATCAAAGGGTTCGTTAATGGACGGCCGATGACGAAGATGCTGGTCGATGGCGGCGCGGCGGTAAACTTAATGCCGTACACAACCTTCAGGAAGCTTGGAAAAGTACCTGAAGACCTCATCAAGACCAACATGGTGCTGAAAGACTTTGGTGGCAACGCGTTTGAGGCGAAGGGGGTACTAAACGTGGAACTCACCGTGGGCAACAAGACGATACCCACCACCTTCTTCGTCTTCGATGGAAAGGGTTCCTACAGCTTGTTGTTGGGACGGGATTGGATCCACGCAAACTGTTGCATCCCTTCAACAATGCACCAATGCCTTATACAATGGCAAGGGGACCAGGTCGAGATTGTGTAGGCCGATCGGTCAGCACACGTGGCCAATGCCGATCTCGCAGTTTGGGAGATGGAGGGAATCGACTGCTTGTCCAGACGAGTTTGGGACGCCGATTTCCTCAAAGTAACTGATTGTGATATCGAGACGATTGAAGATCAAGACAAGCAGTTGCTTTAACAAAGATGCGCCATCCACTGTTCAAGATAAGCAAGCTAGTCCCTATACACATGATGCGGTGGATGAGCTAGACGGGAAGTTGGGACAAGGCTTTACGTCGACCGATGAACTCGAAGAGGTTGACGTAGGAATAGGTGATAGACCTAGGCCGACGTATGTAAGTGCTAATCTGCCAAGGGAATATAAGAATAATTTGGGAAATCTTTTGAAAGAATTCACGGATTGTTTTGCATGGGAATACCATGAGATGCCAGGATTAAGGCGATCGATCGTAGAACATCGGTTGCCTATCAAACCAGGGTATCGGCCATTTAAACAAGCTCCAGGAGATTTAAGGCCAATATGCACGAAGCTATCAAGGCAGAAATCACAAGACTTTACGATGCCAACTTTATCAGACCCTGCCGATACGCGGAGTGGGTCTCCAACATAGTTTCAGTGATGAAGAAAAACGGCAAGCTCAGGGTGTGTATCAATTTTAGAGATCTAAACAAAGCAACACCAAAGGACGAGTACCCTATGCCGTTGGCCAATTTGCTAGTTGATGCTGCGTCTGGACACAAGGTTATCAGCTTCATGGATGGGAACGCAGGCTACAATCAGATTTTCATGGCCGAGGAAGATATCCACAAGACAGCCTTCCGGTGTCCGGGGGCAATCGGCCTGTACGAGTGGGTTGTTATGACCTTCGGCTTGAAAAACGCTGGGGCTACTTATCAGAGGGCCATGAATTATATTTTTCATGATCTTATTGGCTCTTTGATTGAAGTGTACATCCATGATGTCATCGTAAAGTCAAGAGAGTATGATATGCACTTGGCCGATTTACGCAAGGTACTTGAAAGAGCAAGGAAGTATGGTCTCAAAATGAACCCTAACAAGTGTGCCTTTGGCGTATCGGCCGATCAGTTTTTGGGTTTCTTGGTCCACGAAAGAGGAATCGAGATTACACAGAAGAATATCGACGCTATAAAGAAGATCAAGCCTCCGACGAACAAGACCAAGTTACAATCTCTGCTCGGCAAGATCAATTTTGTCCGGCGCTTTATATCGAACCTGTCAGGAAGAATAGAGCCGTTCACTCCGTTATTGAAGATAAAAGACGATCAAGAGTTTACATGGGGTGACAAGCAGCAAAAGGCGCTGGACGACATCAAAGAATATTTGAGCTCCCCACCAGTTCTAATTCCTCCACAGAAGGGAGTTCTGTTCAGGCTGTACCTATTGGCCGATGAGAAGTCTATCGGCTTAGTTTTGGTTTAGGATATTGATGGCAAAGAGCAGGTTATTTTCTATCTCAGCAGGAGGTTGCTGGATGCCGAAACAAGGTACATGCCAGTGGAGAAACTATGTTTGTGCTTATATTTTTCATGTACTAAATTGAGGCATTATTTACTTTTCAATGAGTGCATTGTGGTAAGTAAGGCCGATGTGATGAAATACATGTTATCGGCCCCCGTGTTGAAAGGAAGAATTGGGAAGTGGATTTTTGCCTTAACAGAGTTTGACTTACGGTATGAATCGGCCAAAGTGATCAAGGGACAAGCCCTGGCCAATTTTATTGTTCAGCATAGAGACGATTCAATTGCATATTCAGATATTGTGCCATGGACATTGTATTTTGATGGGTCTGTTTGCAGACATGGATGCGGTATCGGCCTAGTCATCATATCCCCTCGGGGGGGCAAGCTTCGAGTTTGCCTTTACTATGAAGCCTTATTATACCAATAATCAAGCAGAGTATGAGGCTGTTCTCAAAGGTTTGCAGTTATTACAAGAGGTTGAGGCCGATTCCGTAGAGATCATTGGTGATTCACAGTTGGTCATTAATCAACTTTCTGGGGAGTATGAATGCAAGAATGATATTCTCAGGGTTTACAATGAGGAGTGTAAGGAGTTGTTACAAGCTTTCAAGATTGTGACGATGAGGCATATACCCAGGAAGCAGAACTTCGAGGCCAATGACTTAGCTCAGGGGGCATCAGGATACAAACCGATGGCTAAAGATGTTCAGATTCAAATTGCTACCGTGGATGCCGATGACTTGAGGTTTGATATCATCGAGTATTTGAGAAACCCTTCTCAATCGGCGTCACGAAGAATGAAGTATAAAGTTTTACATTATGTCTTATTGGACGATGATCTATATTATCGGACGATTGATGGTGTCTTGCTCAAATGCTTGAGTCTCGAAGAAGCCAAAGTTGTTATGAGCGAGGTCCATGAAGGGATTTGTGGGACACATCAATCGGCCCATAAAATGAGATGGCTTTTAAAGCGCGTTGGATATTTTTGGCCGACAATGCTAGAGGATTGTTTCAGGTATTATAAAGGATGTCAAGATTGTCAGAAATTTGGAGCAATTCAGAGAGCACCGGCATCGGCTATGCATCTAATCATAAAGCCGTGGCCGTTTCGTGGATGGGGAATAGATATGATCGGCCAGATAAACCCGCCGTCAAGCAAGGGACACAAATATATACTAGTGGCTACAGATTACTTCACAAAGTGGGTTGAGGCCGTTCCCCTTAAGAAGGTTGATTCCAAGGATGCAATTCAATTTGTCAACGAGCATATAATATATCGGTTTGGACTACCACAGACATTGACTACAGATCAGGGATCAATCTTCATGTCCGATGAGTTTGTTGAATTTGCCGATAGTAGGGGCATTAAGCTATTGAATTCTTTTCCATATTATACGCAAGCTAATGGGCAGACAGAAGCTTTTAACAAGACTTTAATCAAGTTAATCAAGAGAAAAATTGATGAACAGCCAAGACGGTGGCATACCACGCTGGCCGATTCGCTTTGGGCATATCGGATGGCTTGTCATGGTGCAACTCAAGTGCCACCTTATCAGCTGGTTTATGGGCATGAAGCTGTGCTGCCATGGGAGACCAACATCGGCTCAAGGAGGATTGCCTTGCAAAACGACTTGACAGCCGATGAATACCATAATCTTATGGTCGATGAGCTAGATGACTTGGCACATGTCCGATTGCGGGCATTAGAGAAAATAAAGCACGATAAAGATCGAGTTGCTCGTCATTATAATAAAAAAGTTGTTGCCAAGTCGTTTGAAGAAGGGTATCTTGTTTGGAAATTAATAATGCCGATTGGTTCTAGAGATAATAAATTCGGTTGGTCGCCTAATTGGGAAGGTCCTTTTCAGATTCATCGATGTGTTCCCCGCAATGCTTATCTGCTCAGAGGATTAGATGGAGAAGTTTATGGCAGAGCTCTTAACGGCAAATACTTAAAGAAATATTATCCAAGCGTATGGATCGACTCATGATCGGCCTTCCAGCCGATTTATGATCACAGCCGATGTACGATGCATCGTCTTTAGATGGCCGATATATACTATCGTCCTTAGTTCAAATTTCACAACATGAGCCCTCATCTTCTAAAATTTGGGGGGCATAGATATAAGTGCGAGGATTCAATTTTTCAAGATTGTTAGATTGATTCAAGATTGTTAGAATTATTCAAGATTGTTAGATTGATTCAAGGATTCAAGTTTATGGGTTTCAAAATTTTTCAGACTTGGACTTTTTCAGATTGAGATCTAATTTGGCTGATTGGCCAATGAGATTAATTACAATATAAGAATATCTGTCTACAAGAAGGACACAAAATATATTACATCACCCTATAAAGTTTGCAATAGCTGCAATGGCCCTACGGTGGATTTGATCAATATCTTGTATGGCTTGGGCATCATCGGCCACCGACTCTGGAATCGGCTTTAAGGATTTGCTCAGGGTTGCAAGGTACTTGGCCGATGCCTTCAGCTTTGCTGTTTGATCTTCTATGGCCTTGGGTGATGCAGCTATTCCGGCTTCAACTTCTTGGATTTCTTTGCGCGTGGCTTCTAGCTTCGATTCTAGATCTGCTTCAAGGCGGCGGAGTTCTTCAAGTCTGTTCTTCAAGACAATCGGCTCAACAGCTAGCTCATCCAACCTAGTTTTGTCAGAATTGACTTGAGCCTTGCTAGCGGATAGGGCCGGTTCCAGTCTCTTACGTTCCTGTCGCTCCGCGAGTCTTTCTTTTGCCTTGTGAAGCTTGAATCGGTATTGTTCCAAGAAGATGGCTGGTGTTAGGGTCTCCATCAGGTCTTCAGGCAGTTGATCTTGAGTTTCTTGTACCCTGACTCTGATGGGAGTGCAATCCTCCACCAGGAACTCCAGTGATGATTCCAGCCGATTGACAATATTGGACAGCTGGCTCTTCAGTTCGTCAGAGATCGACGCCTTGGCTATGATGGGTGGCTCCTTGTCCTCATCATCAAGAAATTGGCCGATATCAAAAGAGAACATATCGGCTAAGTTCTGCAAATATCAATATAGGGCAATGTTAGCCTAGTTAAACGGGAATCGGCAAAGGGGATCAAAATGACCTTGGTTACCTGTGTTGGAGCATCGGTGGTGCTTGCATCGGCTTCCTTTTGTGGTCTTTAAAGAGTAGGAAAGGGGGTTGGCCGATGTGGTGCAGGTGATGGAGCCCCTGGCTGGAGAAAAGCAAGAAGATGGTGAGCAGATCTATGTTGTTAGAGAGACAATGTAAAATTAACTCTTACCGAAGCAATCGGAAAGGGTGGTGGAGAAGGAGAAGGAGTTCTCAATCGGGCCTTGGCTCGTTCATGCCTTTGCAAAGTTGCCTTTTTAGTTCTTGCTAAAGGGGCCGAGTGAGTTCGTTCCTTTAACAAAGACGATGCAAGAACCTGCAAGGGATTAAGGTGTAACATACCAATAGAAGGAGATTACATAAATTCAAGGAAGGAAATGTGTTACCTTGCGGATTGCATGCCTAGTTTTCCTTGGCTGGGTGGTGTCGGCTTGGTCATCGGCTGGTGGGATTGCGATGGTCTTGGCCGATGGTTCCTTAGTGGTCTCGGCCGATGGATTTTCTTCTTCAGGCGCATCGGCAGCTGCTGCATCGACCTCTTCCTCCATCACTTGTTCATCAAGGAATTCTTCCATGGAGGGGTCTAGTTCTTCAAGATCGGCTTGATCGTCAGTCTTGGCTTTCTTGCTGGTTTTTTGGGATTTTCCTTTTGCTGGCGCTTTCCGCTTGGGGTTTTCTTTGGTCATCGGCTCTTGGAGTAGTGATGATACCTTTGGGGCAGTAAGGCCGATGATTGACTCCAGAATAGTTGATCCTGATGGAGCCACAGCTTGAGCATAAGAAATTTTCTGACCACTATTGCTCACGGATGGAATCGGGTCGTCAGGGACTTGAGGGCTGATATCCTGGATGAGCTTCGTTAGATAAAATCTGGCCGATTGGTGGAAGATATGAGCAGCCCATTCTTGCCACCATGCTTGGAAGCTAATGTGGATGAAGGCGCTCAGATGCAATTGGTCGCAGTCACCCAGGTTTGGGATTTTAATCTCCAGTGCTTTACTCATGATCAGCGTTGATGACACCGTGCCTCTGCTTTCTAGGAGTTTATGGAAATGTAAGCCGATGGGGAGTTGTCCAAGCCCGCACTGTCTAGCAGCCACCATGGGATTGTAGAATTCATAGGACAGGCTGGTGCTTCTTCCTTGGAATATGCCTACTGGGAGCAGGCATGGGGTGATGCTGATCATAAATGATTCCCGTGACTCCATGTCGTCATTCACCAGGTCCAAGTGGAGATCATCAGGGAGTTCAAAATCCTGGTCTGAGGTGTAGATGAACATGTCCATCTTAATTGATGGGGGGCCGGTGTAGAATCGGATGAACCATGTGGACATGTCTTTGGCCGATTGATCTGCTCCAGGATAGACAGAGGCCGCTTCTCCAAAAGACATGCATCTTCTGATTCTGGGATCTTCGTGATCGGCGTACTTTGAGGGGAAGCAGGAGTCTGATAGTGGAGGCCAATCGACTATGGTGTTGGTGTGGATAGTTAACCAAAGTTGGATAAACCACCATGGTCCTCCATGAGCCACAGTTTGCTTCAACATCAGATCTTGAGTGACAATATGAAGTAGCCGATAGACAGCTCCCAGGAGATATCGGCCAAGAGGGATTTGTTTCTTATCAACTAGAGCTTGAGCGAAATGTTGACAATTTGTAGTGGGACCGCAGGTTGATCCACAGAAAACAAATCTTTCCAACCATAGTGTCAGGAAGGCCACGTGTTCCCTTTCTGAGACTGATCCTTGTTCCATGTGCGCAGAAATGTACCCAGACCAGCCTCTGATTTTCTTGGTTTTCAACTTATGGTTGCTGTTTGTCAGGAGACTGAAGGGGTTGATCTCAGATTGAATGTCTAATCCTGTCAGCAGCTTGACGTCAATCAGCGTTGGGGTCATCGGACCTTGCCGGAACAGGAAAGTGTTCAAGGTGCTAGACCAGAAATAGGTGGCCGTTGACATAAGTGGTTCATTTTTTTTGGTATCGGCCAGGGACAGAGTGATGCATTGGCCGATTCCTATTTCGTCCCAGTGAACCTGCTTGGTCGCAGCAATCCTCTTGTGCCAGGTTCTGTAGCCATTGAGCTTTGACGGCCAGGATCTGAAGGTGTGCTTCCAAGAAGAAACATTGGGTTTGGCTTGTTTGAAAGGAACTCTGTTGGTCTCTGCGTTTATCAGCCAGGTCGGGTCACAGTTGCCCATGGGGCCTAGAAGGAACCGGTGGGATTTGTCGTTGGTGGGGATTAAGATTTGATCTTTGAAGACCTACGTCATATGAGTGGTGATATAAGGTAATGACCCGGGGGGCAAAAAGCAGAAACCCTAGTTTGAAGAAATCGGCGAGAAAGTGAAAATGTGGATTTAGAAAGGATTGACTCACCACGAGGATCTCGGAAGCGTAGAACGGTGCGGAAGCCATTGTTGCTGTCGAGGAGGTCGCTGTTGGAGGGGTCGGTACCAGGGAGACGCCGAGGAGTCGCCGGAATTGCGAGGTGCAAAGGGATGGACGAGGAATTGCGCAAGAAAATCGGCGGCGAGAAGTTATGAGCCTGGATCTGCGCGGTTTTCAGACGAACCCTAGCAAAGAAGTCGATGGGTTCTTCGGAGCTAATTCCGCCACATTATATAATGAAGCGGAATTGGGGGGCATGTGTTAACAGCAAATTTTCGTAATCGGCCCGGAGAAGGGAGAAGAAACCGACGCGGAGAGAAGGGCTTAGAGTCAGACCAGGTTTCGTATCGGACTCGGTAGGCATATCGGACTGGGAGAGGCATTACCAGGAAGAGCGTATCGGCCGATACGGATTTAATATGGCATCAGCCGATAGAGGTTGGAAATTGACAGAGTCAGCGTGGGCTTGGTCTGGGCTTGAGATAAACTTCAAGGTGGTTGCCAAATAGAGATAAGGCTCGGTTTTAGGCAATTATATCTTGTAAATCAAGTAGGTTTAGATCTAATTTTTGGCAAGAGTCTGCCGCAAAGACTTGTTTGTTAATTAGAGGTAAGATCGTGTCCTACACGGATCGTGTTGTAATCTTGGGTATAAATATCCCGGTAGTTTGTACATAGAAACTCTCTCAATCAATCACACAATCAACCAAGTTTAATCTACCTTCGGCGCATCGCCAACCCTCGCAAGAGGTTAACTTTCGATGAGTTCTTGCTTCTCCAGAGCAGAGGTAAGAACTCGTACCCGACGATCTACATCGTCGGGGCTAGCGTGTCGCTTTAGGCACGTTAAGCCTTGGCGATGTGATCGTCGTTTATCGTGTGTTAGCTAATTTTGATGCGGTTTTCTAATTCTATCTCGCTAGCGGCTAACTCGTTTTAGGGTTTATTGCCGACGATGATCGAATTAGCTTGCTCGTCTAGATTATCTAAGGCATGTACCATCCCCAAAAGCGATCGACGACTTGATTTTCTTTGTGTTAACTCTCGATCTACACTCTGAGTTGCTATTGACCTTAGTCGTGTTTCGAGGTTTAACCCAAAGCCTGTTTTCCGATCGTAATTAAGGATAGCACCGGGGTTTCAGCCGGTCTTACCTAATGCATGTGACCGGCTATGTTCTTGCATGTGTTTGCCACCTATACAGGCGGATTGGTGAATATAAGCATATCGGTTACAGGGTATTCTTAGGATCTCTCTCTGTGATTGGTATATTTATATTGGCCGATTGGCTTGTATAAGTTCGCACTAGAGTATTAGCTAGTGTATTTATCTTTATGCAACCCTCATCGACCGATTCCAGTAATTTACTATAAACATATTAACATGGGCCGATGGGATTAGATCTATTTCATCAGTTACATCATATTATTACTTCAAGTAAGCCGATATAGCTTTGCTCTATCGGTCAGTCCTCGATGATGCAGCATCGGCCTATCGGCCGATCGGCCATTGTTTCTCACATGGTTTACTTGTTTATTCTTGTTGATTGCAGATCAAATCAACTGGCACGCCCTACACGCACCTAGGCAAGCCATTGGACCTGCACTGGGGCTAAGCAGACCTCCCAGGCCGCCGTGGAAACGTGGAACCCGTTTTGTTGCGAGGAGGGTCTAAATTCTACGCCAACAACATCATATTTTATGTAGTCGGTATATCGCTCGGGTCATGTTACTCGGGGATTCACATCGCATATGCTATAAATTGATATTAAGTCATTCAATTGACTAAGATTATAGTTCTTGGCTATATGTTTAGTTGTTTCGCAACTAAGCATATAGTCGGGGCTACACCTAATAGATATGCTATTCGATGCACCTTTCTATTAAAAATTTTGGACGAGCCCTGCATAGCCTCTTTGCAAGATATCAAAAATGGAGGACTCAAGAAGGAAGCACTCGAGAAGCCTTCCCGGGGAAGATTGAAGCACTTAGTTTTGGTCATGAACCACGGAGAAGACTACAACTTGACCTTGAAGGTCTCGGGGACTACTGTGGAGGATATGGGTACTAGGTACCCACATGACCTGCATATCTCACTAAAGTTCGGAGGTGGGCCAGATCCATGTATTATGTAATAGAATAGGACTTGGTCACCATGTGGCCTTATATTCTAAGGCAGGGTACAGTGCCTCGGCTGAATACTACCATGTAATAGATTAGGAAACTGATGTTGTGTCTGGTTAGATTTTTCTCTTTGTAACCCAGTCCCCCCAATCTATATAAGGTGGGAAGGGATCCCTCTAAGGGCCTAAGTATAATCAGATCGTCAGATCAATACAACATCCAACAGATACAATCCCCAAACAGAAGTAGGATATTATCTCTCATCGGGAGGGCCTAAACCTATCTAAATCCTTGTCTTGCGCATCCATTCACTTTTAGGTCTCGTGCGTGACCCCCTTTTATTATTGCCGATACAAAACATCGACACCGATACCCTTGCCCCTCTATAGAAGCTAAGTCACTGATGTAAAGGGGGTCGGTGCCAATGACACTAGTGTCGAGGACCTATTTGCAAGCATCATTGGCGTTGACCCCCTTTACATCAGTGACTTAGCTTCCGCATGAGGACGAGTGTGTTGGAGCTGAGACGTTGGAGCTCGACACCAGGGTCACCGACACCAAGTAAAAGGTCTATTCTTGGAATAAGATTTTTAGGATTTATTTGTAAAATAAGTTTTGAAAAATGACTAATCTGTAAAAAAAATCATGGGAAAGGGAAGCTGGGAGTCGGACTTGGACAGTCGGATCAGACACCAAACTACAAGCATGTCTAGAGCAATATTTTTAGAGTTTTCAAGGGCTGCAGCTTCTACTAAATGCGCATGGTTGGCTCATATCCAACGTGCAGGCAACGTCTTGTTTGGTAGGTTGGATCGGCGTGCTTCTTGCATGCAAATTACATCAGCGCTGACAGGACAAGAGAAATGCGTTAGCCAAGCTTTGCTCCTGAACCACACATGCTCGATGCAGTGCACTTGCATCCACGTGTATAGCCTCCTCGCTGGGGTTGTAACAACCCGCCTTTCAGAAGCAGCCCATCCTATCGGCGGATGGGCCCATTTATGCATATCACCCCACTTATACTTTCGTCCTCACTTCGGGTAAAAGAGTCAACCCGGGAGTGATATGGTTGGAAGGACAAGCACTTGTAAATTGGTTCCACTCTTGTTAAACTAGTGTTGGTGCAAAATACGTCACGACACCCAAAGGCTTGAGAGATCCTATTAGCGCTAGTGTTGGTTCTAAAATCGGGTTCAGAGCATGCCAGCTAGTTTGATCCTATAACTAACAAGATGTAAAAGTTAAATTATAAGGCCGATTGGCCAAAGGGCCCATATGAAATCCTGTGCCCAGCCGATGCTGGTGGAATTTCAGATCAATGGCTATGTAACCGATCGAATTTGGATATATGAAATACAATGAATTAAGCAATCATTGACTGAAGCGATATACAATATAATTGATAATAATCTTCTTTTATTAAAAACAATCTTAACAGATCGGACCTAATCAAGACAGCATAAAATTAAAGATAATAAAATAGAAACTAAGTAATATACAATATCTTGAATATTAACCGATGCAGTAGATTTAGCAAATCAAAACCTAGTAGATCGGACCCAACCGTGATAATATGAGATTGATTATAAGTTTGATAGATCTAAACAAGTTGATAAATTATGTTGCAGTGTGATTGATATATTGAATTTAACTAAGACAGCAAAGCAATCTAAGAAAGAGCCAATATATCAAATAAGCAATGAATGCAAGAACTTAATTAGAATATCAGAATTAACCGAGAAAGTACTAATTACGATGATACAAGCGAAGTTGATGGAACTTACTTGTCGCCGGAGATCAAAACCGATGTAGCCCAACTCGAAACTAAGAACTCGTCGAAACTAGAACTAAGGTGGCGATGCGCCGAAAGTTGTATATTAAACTGTTGATATTTAGGACCCCGGATGTACATATTTACACCCTTGGGTAAGTTCGATTTAGACACGATCTGATCGGCTCATGACTCTATCCTTACAAAAAAAGGAAACTAACAACCCTTCCTTAATATGATAGAAAAAATAGAAACAATCCTAAAACAGACTGTGTCTGATACTCTTACCAACCATAGCCACTAGAATCACGACGTTAAATTCTCCTCTTGACTAGGCCTTGACTAACGGGAATTGCCAAATTCTGCCTTCACACATGCCCCCAATTTCAGAGTAGATATATATGCTACGAAATCCTCGCATGAACCATTAAACTTAACTTGCCCACCAAGCCTCCATCAGCCAACTTGCTTGACGCGGCCCTCCAAGAGTTGCTAATAAAAACCCTTCGGTTTCACCTTTCATCATTGTTGTTTGTATTTGATACGGTCACAGATAAATCCATTAGTGCACGGATACCGCTGTAGCATTTCACACGGGAGTATTCCATGGGTATCGTTATTTGTTTTTCCGCAGGGAAGGTGGTGGTGTAAGGAGATAGAATTCATACATTCGTAATCAAGCTATAATTAATATACCATAGTCTAAATAGGGGTTAAGATAATAATGACAGTTGGGTAGTGTGACACACAGGAGATTTATCTCTATAATAATATAATGACTTAGTAAAGAAGAACAAAAAAGAGCTAAGGTTTATATGTACTTTTGTATTACTATTGTTTAGTGTACACTTAAACATACATGCTTGCAAGGCTAAGACTTAGTTCTAGGCACCCAGGTACTACCGAGAGACCACTTCTTGCTGGTCTGCCAATGTGGTTATGGCATTTTACGAACTCTTATGCCATACCCGGACGTGGAGGAATACAAAGGACGGACAGAGCTATCACCACTTGCCACCTGCCTCTCTTTTCGTGGGGCATACCCGCATCCAATGGTATTCAACTAACCTAAGCACCATGCTTATGTTAATAAATAATGTTACTAATTTTCCTGGGACTCCCACCCTTCGGATGAACAAATTAGAACTAGTGCAGCCCGTTAAGATTATTGGACCGTTACCGTGGCATAGATCGACTAGCCTAATCAAGTGGTGAAGTATATTCTATTCATCACACACATATCTCGTAAAGTAGTACATGAATTATGAACACAAATAAATAAAGAAGATAATTCTTTTATCACAACTATAGTCTTACAAGAAAAGTAAAATACTAAAGACATACCAGAATCTCTGAAGACTTCTCTTATCCTAACTCCACTAATACTATAGAGAATACAATATAGATAGAGAGAATTGCTCCTTGTGTGCGTGTTATGAAGTAGGAAGCTCTCATTAAATAGCCTTGTAATGGTTGTTGTATGGCGGTTGTAGAGGTTGGTGCAGCTATAACCGTCATTAGGGAGGGCTAGGATGTTGCCACGTGGAAGTTGGAGATGAGGGGAGCCGATGGCGGTTCGGTCGACCCCTGGGCCCCACCTCTCTCGACCACCTTTCACCTTTCACGTGGAAGTGTGTTTCTTTGTATGCCGTCTTATTTCTCCTTCACTTTATTGTATATTCCCTGCATCCATAGTATTTCTCCAATACAAGTGGGACTATATTATTCAATACTAATATACGTGTAAGAAATGTTGGTTCTTTCTTTATTTATTGATGTAGTTGATGGTCGAAATCAATACTTAATGACCGTCAACAATTGCCCCGTCACATCCTTCATGCTCCACGTTGGCAAGCTCCAAGAACTCTCTCTCTCCTTGTTCTCCGACAACCTTATCTAGGCAACATCCGCACCAAAGAATTCACTCCGCATCTTCAAATGGCTTCATCAAGCGTGGTCCTAGAGGTAATAATCTCTTCAATCTTTATTTTCCCCCACTCCTCTCCACATTGTTTAGACTGAATCCAACCTTGCCTATGCTTTCTCTCCCGTGTTGTTTGTGTTCAATGGGTCTTCTATTACTTGGGTTCCGCAATGTCGTGTTACTATTTTAAACCATCGAGCCTTCTATTACTTTGGTCCAATGGGTGGTGAAGATCCAACAGACTTTATCAATGCAAAAACTAAAAAGATCCCCTTTAAAAGTTCTAGCATGGCCACCATAGATTGTCTCAATAGTTTTAGATCTTGTCCATCAAAGTTGATGGGTTAGCGCAACTAGTATGAGTGTATTCTTGCCACCAAGTACAGTCTATGGAATGATGATGTGACCATGGCTACTATGGATACAACCGTTGTTCACATTATATGTCAACAGGAAGATGTCAAAATCAAATTGTTCAAGTTCTGGAATCCAATTCAGCCACCTGCTACAGTGTTGATTTCAAATGGCTGTCAAATATGCATACGAGCTCCGTTTTGGGCCCATGAGTACTTGATGGAAAGCTCTTGGTGTTCTCTTTCCAATGTACCAAGCCTCATCTCCAAATTCCATCCCAGTCGGCTGCAATCACAGAAGCAAGGTGCTATGTCACCTATAATGGGACTATAGGCTTGTAACTTTATCTGGGACCCCGGCCCAGGTGAGGCCCATGTGGGGTGCGCCCCAACCTAGTGGAGCATCACCTAGGAACCCTTTTGGTCGTCCTCCCACCCTTTTAAATAGATAGGTACCCCTTTAGGGTTTCTTGGGTTTTGTTTAGATTAAAGTTTAGCTTTGCTACTTTGCCGTGTAATCCCGTGATTGGTTAGATCACCGGTTTGCTCATTACAGAATCCCAACTTATAATTTGTATTCAATTCCTATTTGCAATTCAGATTGCTTTTATCTTATTCTTGCTTGTTTCTTCGATTTGCTTGCAGGAATAAGGTTGATCTGCACCGGCAAGATCAACAACCCACAGAGAGGTGTATCGATTGCTAAGGCGCAACACAACAACGTCTTGTACGGTTGTAGTCGGATCGTTAATGTTTCTCTCAATTCGTAGTTATCATCAACTCACCGAAAGATTGGGACAACTAGATCCCTAAGCGTATCGAGTAGAGTCAGGGTTTATCAAATGGTATTAGAGCAGCTCAGGGTTTATCAAGTGGTATCATAGCTTTCATCGCTTGGTGAGTTTTTATCTACCTATAACCAGTAAATAGCCATACAAAAAAATTTGCATCCATTACCTAGCCATATTTGTGCCATTGCATTGTTCTTTTCAGTTTTTGCTTTGTTGAGTTTTGCGTTGCATCATCGAGTCGTGGTGCTGGTTTTAGCGTTGGTACGTTTAGAGTTTCGAGTTCTTGTCACGTCTAGTACCACTGTTATCGTCGCCGTCGTGTCATTGTTGTCGTCGGAACCTATGAGAACGGAATCGTCTTGTCGCCAGGGTTTCTTTTTCCAGTTTTAGAAGTTTCTGTCATCTAGGGTTTGCCATGCTACCTGTGCTTGTGTTTGCCGTGCATGTGTGTGCGAGGAAGAAGGCAGGATATAATAGATTGGATCTATGGAGGTCGGTCGATTTGTTGTTTTTAGTGCCCAAATTCCAAACCGTGTGGTTTCCATCTGAGTCCAAGTCCCACACGTGGCAGTCCCACCTCTTGGGGCCGAGACCTACGAGTTCCATTCCCTCTCCTCTCCTTTCGGTTCCAATCTATTCCGTAACTTGGTAGACACCTCGGTGAAAAATTTTTCAGTGTTAGATTCATGATATGATTGCAAAAACGGAACCGGTATAATTTCAGCATTCCATTTTTGTATAGTTCAAATTTTAGGGTTTGGAATTTTACATTTGAGTCCCTGTAATTTTCATATTTACATTTGAGTCCCTATAATCTTGCATTCAGGTTCTTGAGTCGTTTTTGCTAAAAAAATCAAAAAAAAGAAAAAAGGCAGAAAGGTGCTAAAAAAAGAAAAACAAAGGCCGCAGCAAGAAAAAGAAAGAAAAAGAGAAAGAAAAGAGAAAATCAGCTGTTATCTTTGAGTTTGCTTTTGTAAATCAGAGTTGTGCTTGAGTTGATTCTAGTGCTTTCTTGTGGTATCGTTTGTGTCTAGGCTCGCGTCTCTAGTATGTTCTAGCCTAGGATCAGCACGATACTTGACTTTAAACAATTATTCAACTTTGCATTCTCTAATTTGAGGATTTGCTAGTCCTTCGCTACATAGTTGAGCCTACCCAGAGCTCCACAGATTTAATTCCAGCCATTCAGTAAGTGTTTGCCAAGACATCGATACATCCAACCTCCATTGGGTCTAAGGTTGAGTCGGTGTGGTCACCTTTCCGTTTGCTTTGGTAAGATCTTGTAAGAGCTAGGTTAAAAGCTTGAGTGTGTGTGATATTTGAGCCTTCGCTACCTAATAGTTGATAGGAGCGTGCATATGCTTGTGTATGTTTCTTGTTTGCTACTAACCATGGTAGAGTTACGCAAGGGGATACAAGATGGTCATGCTCAACATCGACTTCTTCACCTTCGATGAGATATGACGACTTCTCCACGTGATTCATATGAGGTACCTGACTATAATTTTGCATGAGTTGAATCTAAGTTACCATTCTACGGTGGTAAGTATGATTCTATTGCTTATGTTGATTGGGAGCTAGCAGTAGACAACGAATTTGATAAATATGATTTTTCTGATGCTCAAAAGATTAAGGCTACTAGTAATAAGTTTACCTCTTCTGCATTCTTTTGATGGAGTCAAGTTAGTAATAAACCTGAAACATGGGATGAGTGCGAAACCATGATGAGAAAGCGTTTTGTGAGTTCTTATTACAAATGTATTCTTCTTGAAAAATTAGAACATCTGAAACAAGGTGATCAAACCGTTAGAGAGTACATCTATGAATTTAAAGTTTGTATCATCTATAGTGGTCTAAAACAATGCAATGAAAACACAATGCGTAGATTTTTCAATGGGCTCAATTCTGAAATTCAGGTTATGCTTGCTAATGTTACATATTATCATATTGGACACCTATTCATGCTTGCTCGTAGCATTGAGAATCAAATCATATCAAATGCGACGAAATATGAACAATATGATTTATCTCCTGTTTCTGAATCTCCGATATCATTGTGCAATGATCATGTGCAAACATGGAAGGAACAATTGTTTGTGTCTTCTGTTACTAACGTTTTGCAGGGAGTTCAGAACATTCAAAAAAAAGAGGAGAATGATGTTCTTGAGAAGAAAGAGGAGAAGCAAGAAGCACCTACGATGTCTGAAGAAAGTTTGCAAAGTAAAATAAATGGTGCTGAGATAAATGAAGGTGAGTGTTCTCAAGCTGAGCTACGCATGTCCACTTTTCATGTTATAGTAGAGCAACCATTAGTGGAAACAATTACTGAGATTCCTTTGTCACAAGTTGATTTGTTTGTTGTTCCTTGTGATAAAGAAGAGTTGTGTGATAATGCTTCACTTATATCCATACCGCAGCTAATGAATGAACATGCTATTTCTGTTGTTAATTCTTTCTGCGCTGATTTTAAGCATGTTGTTCAGATTGCTAATGAAGTTCAGGAACGTGAATTGCTATCTTCTTTAAATACATTGGGATATGTTCTATTTGATGACCTCTGTGAGCTTAGAAATTTGAAGGAGAAATTATTTGCTAAATCTGGTTTGCCATGTCCAACTAATGCTAATTTTTATATCTTTGGTGAATATACTGATAGAGGAATATATTTGGTGCATAGAGTTTACATATGCTCAGATTTAGAACATTTTGTAATAGTGGATAAAAAGTTCAAGCTAGAGGGACATGTTATTGCTAATCATGCTACTTTGAATTTCTCTAGTTTTGATTGGAAGAAATATGTTGTTTTAAATGGACAACACGAAGAGCACCATATGAAGAAACCGAGAACGGTTTTCTGTGAAGAAGGGGAGGATGATGCGACCATGGCTACTATGGATACAATCGTTGCTCACATCATATGTCAACAGGAAGATGTCAAGATCAAGTTGTCCAAGTTCTGGAATCGAATTCGGCCACCTGCTATAGTGCTGATTTCAAATGGCTGCAAATATGCGTACGAGCTCCGTTTTGGGCCCATAAATACTTGATGGAAAGCTCTTGGTTTCCTCTTTCCAATGGATGCAGCCTCATCTCCAAATTCCATCCTAGTCGGCCGCAATCACAGAAACAAGGTGCTACGTCACCTATAATGGGCCTATGGGCTTGTAATTTTATCTGGGACCCCGGCCCAGGTGAGGCCCATGTGGGGTGCACCCCAACCTGGTGGAGCACGACCTAGGAACCCCTTTGGTCGTCCTCCCACCCCTTTAAATAGCTAGGTACCCCTTTAGGGTTTCTTGGGTATTGTTTAGATTAAAGTTACTTTGCTACTTTGCCGTGTAATCCCGTGATCAGTTAGATCGCCGATTTGCTCGTTACAAAATCCCAACTTATCATTTGTATTCAATTCCTATTTGCAATTTAGATTGCTTTTATTCTTGCTTGTTTCTTCGATTTGCTTGCAGGAATAAGGTTGATCTGCACCGGTAAGATCAACAACCAATGTTTGCCTAAACGGGCTAAACAGCCGTCTAAACGGCCATTAAACGGTAAACAAAGGTTGGCTGCCTTGTTTAGGCCATAAACGGCAGGCTAAACGGCCAGACCGTTTAAACGGTCAAACACGTTGAAAAACGGCCTAAACGGGAGAAACGGAAACGTGCTAGGCGGGCCTAAACGGAAGAAACACGCGTTTAGCACACCGTTTAGGCGATAGAGTGACAGTTCAACAGAATTGATTTTGGATTTTTGAGCCCAGTAGCACCGTATATATATACGCGAGATGCATTGGGGCTTAGGTTTTCTTTCAATACACATGCATGGTTGCTTATTTTATTTTGCTTTTGCTTTGAACTTGGAAGTTAGAACTTATTTATATTTGCTGGACAATTAATAAATTGATGTGAGTGACCATGTCTGAACTCTAATGAGTAATGATGTGGTATTATTCTTGGTTCTAGCTGTATGCCTATGAGTTGACTTTCATATTCTATGAGAATCTGAAAAAAAAAGATTTTTTACATGCATAAATATGTATCTTTGGGTGATTTTTTAGAAATCCATTTAGTCCGTTTAATCTTGTTTAAACGGTAAACAGAGGGTGACCGACCGTTTAACGTTTACCGTTTAGGAAAACATTGTCAACAACCCACAGAGAGGTGTATCGATCGCTAAGGCACAACACAACAACGTCTCGTACGGTTGTAGTCGGGTCGTCAACGTTTCTCTCAAATCGTAGTTATCATCAACTCACTGAAAGATCGGGACAACTAGATCCCTAAGTGTATCGAGTGGAGTTCAGGGTTTATCAAGTGGTATGAGAGCAGCTCAGGGTTTATCAAATGACCTGGGCATCACTCAATGCATCAGCCTGTCCTTAGCTGAGATGGACAAAGATGAATCCCTCATGTCTTTGGGTTGTTATTTTTGGTCCGATGCATTAAACGCCTTCCTCTTTGGACATGGGCCGATGATGCCGAACTTGATGGTTGTCATTATGATCACTGGCCTCGATGTCGCTACATTGGCTAATCTCATCAGTTTAAGGATCAAATGCACCCACAAATTTGATACTAAGAGCACTGGTGGCTGGGCAAACTACATCACCAAGCCCGCAAAGACCTCTGGATTAGTTCCCAAGTGGGAGCACGTTGCCTTCCCGCTGCCCTTCATTGATGAAATGCTGGAGTCGCTGGCGAATCACTCCTTCTGGTTCCTTGATGGCTATTCTAGTTATCATCAAATTCCCATTCATGCTAACAATCAAACCAAGACAATGTTCATGTGTCCATACGAAACGTATGCTTATCGACGAATGTCGTTCGGGTTGTGTAATGCACCCACGTCATTCAGTTGGTGCATGATGTCTATTTTCTCTAACATAATCGAGGAAATCATGGAAGTTTTCATAGACGACTTCTAAGTTTATGGAAAGACCTTTCATCATTGTCTCAAAAATTTAGACAAGGTCTTGCAATGGTGTCAAGAAAAGGACTAGGTACTTAATTTGGAAAAATATCGCATATGTTAGTAAAACGTTGATAGGAGCTTAGTTAAGTTATGCCACAACTAAGAAGGAGCTCTTAGCCATTGTTTTTGCAATCGAGAAGTTTAGATCTTACTTGGAGCTAAAGTGATTGTTTACACTAATCATGCTGCATTAAAATACCTGCTCACTAAGAAAGATCCAAAACCTCGGTTTATTAGATGGGTTCTTCTACTCAAAGAATTTGATCTTGAAGTTAAAGATAAAAAGGGAGTGGAAATTTCCGTAGCATATCATTTGCCGCGTTGCAAATTACTAACATGCAGGAACTACAGATAAACATTTTTTTATGAAACCACATGCTGTTAAAGGTAATAGACTCAAACCCTTGGTATGAAAATATTGTGAATTTTATGGTCACTGGATATGTACCACCAGCGAAGAACAAAAGGCAACTCATCTATGAAAGTAGAAAACACTTGTGGGATGAGCCGTACTTATACTGAGTCTGTTCAGACGGCTTACTCAAGAGATGTGTACCAACAGCTGAAGGCACCCAAATCATCGAGAAATGCCATGCAGCACCATATGGAGGCCACTATGGTGCATTCCGCATGCAGGCAAAGATCTGGTAGAGTGGATTCTTCTGGCACACCATGTATGAAGATACAAAAGAATTCATTCGGAGATGTGCAAGATGCCAGAAGCATGGAGATATCACCACTCGTGATGCGATGCCCTTAACATGCAATCTTCGAGTGGAACTATTTGATGTATGGGGGATCAATTACATGGGACCGTTCCCAAAGTCTCATGGTTGCGAGTACATCCTAGTGGTTGTCGACTATGTGTCCAAGTGGGTGGAAGCAATGCGATGCCGCACCGTCGACGTCAAGCATGCCCATAAAATGTTCCACGAGGTCATCTGCCCTCGATTTGGAACACTGTGAATGGTAATAAGTGACGGAGGGTCTCATTTCATTGATAAGATGTTCTAAAACTTTATAAGAGCTTGGGGCACAACACAACAATTCTACTCCATACCATCCCCAAACAAGCAGTCAGGCAGAAATATCTAACAAACAAATCAAGAACATTCTGCAGAAGACCATACATGAGATTGGGAAGGCAAGGATGAACAAGCTACTAGATGCACTCTGGGCATATAGGACCGCATATAAGATGCCCATAGGCATGTCACCTTACCATCTCATATATGGAAAAAACATGCCATTTATCGGTTGAGATGGAGCACAGGGCGCACTGGGCCATCTTGACATGGAATATGGACCTAGGACAAACCGGACGACACAGACAGTTGCAGATATCAAAATTGGAGGAATGGAGGGATAAAGCCTATCATAATGCCAGAATGTATAAGGAAAGAATAAAAAGATGGCACGACAGGCGAATCAAGTTCAAGATGTTTGAGGAAGAAGACAAAGTATTGTTCTTCAATTCTTGGGTGAAGCTCTTCGGGCATGGAAAACTACGGAGCAAGTGGCTAGGACGATACACCATCATCGACACTTCATTGCATGGGGTGGTTACGCTTCGGGATGACGATGGTAATGTCTTCAAGGTAAATGGCCATCGCTTAAGTGTAATCCTAGAACCGGTAGAAGGGTTAGGATGGGAAATAGACTTTCGATGCCTTAGCCTATTGGGCTAGACTCTATCCAGCCAACACCTTGCCTAAGCAGGGGTGATTTGGGGCCGCCATCCCTCGACCTTCACCCATCAAGGCCTGCTGGTGAGCCCACCTTTTAAACCCGGTGGACCGACGAAGATAGGTGTCGCGGCGGATTGGAATCGCCCTTCTTTCAAATTTTTCATCTATCGCTTCTGTTCTCCTCTTCCATCTTTGAGTTCTTCCTTTCCCCCTTTTGTATTTGTCCTCAAATCCACCCAAAATCATGGTGGGAAAGCTTTGATCTCCCTCTCCGACTCCAATTCCACTATCCATCTTGAGGGGGACATCGAACCAGACAATCTGATGGTCCTGATGATTGAAGATAGCGAACTTCGGATCCTGGTACCCTTGGCAATCTTGCCTCTGGTCAGGCACGACGAAGGGCTGGGAGGCCACCAGGAGGGTTCGGCCAAACCAAGTTCTGGCCCCCTCGACCCCCCGTTCAACTACGCACTTGTCTTGACCAAGGAGGGTGCAGAGGGGTCCGGCCCAGTCGTCCAGCCCCTACCAGAGGCCAACACGGGCAAGATTGGCCCTAAAAAGCCGATCAACGTCCACCTGTTTCAGGGGGATGACGTGCTGATGCCATCTCTTCAACCCATTGAACGCCATGTTGAAACAGTGATCACCAAGTAGGGATATGTGTGTTGCCACCGGTACAGTCAGGACATGGCGTCCTACTCATCGGAGAGCTCACGACCACAACCACGTTTTCATATCCATGGTGTGCGAACACGCATAGGATGCGGGAAGGTGTTGAAGGCCGCTATCACTCCCACTGAGAAGCTGAACGCGGAAGCCTCTTAAGACCCCCCATCGATTAGACGACGTCTTTCTCCACCTCTCATTAAGAGGTTGACGGGGGAGTATGAGAGAGAGAAATCTACATGAGAACCTACGATGGCTCACCTAGCCTCCACTGTTGCTCAGTTGCGTGCTGAGAACATAAGGCTTAAGGACACCGTGGCAGAGGGACAGGTCGAGCTCGCCGAGCTCAAGGTTGACCTTGCTTCCCTCCGTAATGGCCTTTATGCCAAGCTTCGACGCTTGTACAAGGCATTAGGGAAGGAGGATCTCTTTCATGCACAGGGCCCATGAGCCTTCCCTAGTATCTTAGATTTTGATAGGCGCATTAGGTTTCATTTATTTTCTGTCTTTAATTCATTTCAATTCACATATGTAATTGTGCCTGCGTAATAAAATAAAAGACTCACCCGGTTTTTACTGGTTGAGCCTATTTTGCTTTCACCTTTGTCTTTGTGTCTTTGAAGCAACCCATGTACAAGAACAAGTGTAGGGGTGATTGTTAATGCCAAAATTTGGTAAGATTCCTTGGTGGATTTGGTTAAGGGAAGAGATCAACCAGTCGATGGAGGTTTATCTAGAAGAGGCCGAATTCAAGAAGGAATCGTGAAGACTACTGCATGATAGCTTAAGTTTATCTACCATGTCCTTAGGCAAGTTTTGTCTTTAGGAAAGTTTGTGTCATGTCCGATGAGGACTTTATGTTTTTTCTTTTTTCTTTAGGAATGTTTGTGTCGTGTCCAATTAGGACTCATATTGACCTGATGGTATAAATATGTACACCTGGTGTCCTTGTAATCTATCTGCATATATCAATATATTTAGTTTCAGCGCATCGCCAACCTCTCACGAGGTTTTATTTTGACGAGTTCTTGTTTTCGTCCATGGGCTACATTGATTGAGTTCGACTTGTGGCGAGAAGTAAATTCTGTCATCTTCGCTTGCGCTAGTGTGGCTAGGACTTCCTTGGTTGAGTTTGATATTCTAATCGGGCCGATGCAAGTGTTGCCTATCTGGTATATCATCTCTATCTTTAGTTTCATTACTATTTATAGTCACATCAGCTTAGTTAGGACTTCCTCGGTCAGGTCTGATCTTCTGATCAAGTTGATGTTTCTTTAAACAAAATGTCACTTTAGATAGATTTGTTATATCCATCACATTAGACAGATTTATCGACTCATTGAGATCAGATTATTAAACACAATCTCGTATTATCTCGGTTAGGTCCGATCTCCTAGACTGCTATTGATAATCAAAGTCTTGTTAAGCCTATAGGTTCATGCTAATGTTTCATTGGAGGGTTAGCCAATCTTATCTGATGTGTTAAATTTTTCTTTGATGGTTTAACTGTCTTGGCTAAATTTAATACATGACCACTTTGATTGGTGTCATACCGGTTTACTTAAATCTATCAAGCAATTATCAATCTCATCAAAGTGGTGGGACCACTTCCAGAATGCCCAACCAACCGGTCAGGCATTGACCTAGGGTCGTTTACAGCTACTTTTTGAAAAACTCATGTGCCAGTAGGTGTCATGGCCCTTAAGAAGAAAGAGTTCTGGGAGCAGAAGCAGGGAAATCGCTCCATCAATGAGTACCTGCACGAGTTTAACCGGCTATCCCGATACACACTGTCACGCCCGAAAAATACCCTTTCCCGAACGCTAGTGTATTAATTCCCATCCCAGGAAAAGCCGGGGTACGCCAGACAAACTTGATACAAAAGACACATCTTTATTAATTATCACGATAATATTTACATTATTACAAAGGCACCTAAGGCCTGATTAAAAAAAAACAGCAGCGGACTAGCAGACCTACGACTCCATCTTCACAAGCGCTCAACTGGGGTATAAGCATCTTCAAGAGCTTCATTGACTGGAGGGGGAAAGATTGAGCAAGGATGAGTACAACCACCGTACTCAGCAAGCCACACCGGAAAATGCACTTAATGCAAGGGAGTACAAGGATTCATTTATAAGGGTTATTTTGCGGTAAATAAGCATTTCAAAACATTTAATCATTTAAAGGCATTTTAATCAAACCACGCTTATCTCTAGTCAATTTATTATCAAGCCGCACACCAAAGCGATCTTGTCTTAAACCAGGCCCACAGATAATCAATCCAATTATTCCAGTTCATGAGAATAAAACCTCTAACTTTGGGTCATTGCTCCGCTTGCCCATAACCGAGGGCGCGGAGGTGTACATTCGAATAGTTTATACTCTGGCCAGAGGTGTACATCTTTACCCACAAGACACGTTTTCCTCACGTGTCACCACGTGCCACATGCCACCACGGCATATGGGCGAAAACTGTGACATAACCCACCGTCTAGTACTGCCCTAAACAAAGAAGACCGACATAGACTTCCCTCGCCAGGTGCCCTGGGTCGAGCAGACAGTCTATGCCCCTGGGCGTACTGCCAGAGACGTCGACCCCACCAAGGGCTTCATCCATCCCTATCCGTGTCTTCTTTGTTCATGACCGCACTAACCGATACGTTAAGCCTTACCCATTAGGCATGTGGTTGCATGGAATATACTTTGCAATCGTGCCCCGAAGACCGGTCCTTATGTCGGCTGAGGTGCGACTAACAAAATCATGCACCTCGAGCCTAGCCGAAAACAAATTTGGGAATTTTGAAAGGGGAGTCCAACCTGCCCAGGCCAACAAGCCTCTAATCCATCAATAAATAAGATTATAGTGACATTCCCAAAGTCTAGATATTGTAAAACATCTATTTGTTTCTAATAAAGCATTGCTAAGCATAATCCTAAAATTTCTAGTAAGCACCACACATAGAGCTGGTTTTTGTTACCTAGGGTTGTCAAAGGTAATTACACAATAACAAATAATAAGGCAATAACAAGGATTGTAGGAAAGGCTAAATAAAACAGTTATAACGCGGTAAATTTAGTAAAACGAATGCAATAATTTAAATTAAAATACTTTTCGCAAACTGGAATTCAATATGCTCAAGGAGAGTGTGACTTGCCTTGCTCAGGGAAAAAGGGAGGCTTCTGAAGCTTCAGCGATGAACTCGAACTGCACCACGGGAACTCTGAAACGAGAGCAACTACACGAACAAACAAAACAAAGCTACAACTCTAAGAAATAAACAAGAACAATACATAAAAACAACAAACACGGGTTCTTTAAGTTACAACAAAAACTAAACAATTATAACGGGTCAATTTGGAGCTCGTATGGCCGAGAAACGACCATCCAAAATTTAGGTGCAATTAAAGTGGATATTTTCTTGTTTGTTTAATTATTATTAAACCATTAAATTATGTGTAATGCAACATCACTCGGGGAGGGAAAAGGATCGAGCTACTGGCAGCCGGGACCCATGGGTCAGACGGCTAGTTCACCGTGGATCAGGTTCACAGAGACGATCCACGGGAAGGACGGAGTGAGATTATGCATGTCAACCGGAACAAGGGGCCGACAAGCGGGGACTCACATGAATGCCACGTGGGCTGCACACATGGTCAAGCACGAGGCGGCCAAACGGGCACACGAACACGACCACCACACGTGCACACATAGACCGCAGGAAAGACAGTCGACATCGATGGACGAGACTGGGGCCGACAATGGCATGACGGGCACGGTGGCGACACAGGGTGGAAGAGGAAGGGGGCAGCGAGGGAGGGAACGTTACCACAACGCGACGAGGCGAGGGGACGACAGCGACTACCAACGACGAACGGAGGAGGCGGGCGGCGACGAACGGGGAGACGGCTTCAACAGTGACCCTAGCATGAAGGCAAGGACGAGCTTGGTGAAGCAGAGCCAAGGACGAAGCGACGACAAGGGCAGCAACGATGACTTGGGGACGACGAAGACGAACGGGCAGCACTCGACGAACTTCGTGCTTGGCGAAGAGGCGGACGACGACGGGCTACGCTTGGCTTGATGGGAATGACGGCTGGAGGAAGACGATGATGACTCGAACGACCTTGATGACGCGGACGGCTTCGGCTTGATGAAGGGAAGGCCGACGGTTAGCATGACCAGGAACGACTAGCGGATGACGAAGACAGCCGGTAGCGTCTGAATGACGGTGAGGCCGGCGTAAAGCACGTCGCTGCGGTACCGACCGTGGTGGCGACGCAGCGGGTCAACATGCCAGCGAGGAGGATTGGTCGGCCAAAGGTAGCACCGGCAATGAACGATGACAGAATGTCTACGATGCACAGCAAGACCGAGCGGTGGCCGGGGAAAAGAACGACGCCACGACGTTGGGCAGCACACCGACAAGGGCGGTAGGGGCTGCCGGAGTACAAGGAGGATGACGGCGGTTGGAGGCGGTGCAGCGGCTGTGGCACCATGGGTTGCTGGCGTCCACGGTGCTCTGGCTAACCTCAGACAAGACGAAGGTGAGGCCGGGAGAGAGGGGGGCAGCTGCGATGTCGGGGGAGGCGACGGCACGGTCGGTGCTGCTCTGGTCAATGGGGAAGGGTAGCCGGAGTTGGCCGGCACGGTGAAGAGAGGAGGCCACTCGGGGAGAGGCAAAAGGAGAGGAAGGGAGGATGCCACGCCATTTATAGGCCGGAGGAGAGGAGGGGACGGCCGGGGAGACGAGGGGATGACCGGGGAGAGGAGAGGATGACCGGGGAGCTCGCCGGCCGGCCATCCATGGCAGCCAAAGGAGAGGGATTAAATCCCCATGAATTTAAGCCGAATCAAGAGGGGAAAACTTAGGCGAAATGAAGAGGAGGAGGAGAGGAACCGATTTTTGCATTTAGTTTGGAGAGGAAACGTCCGGGGAAGGAGATCAAAGGGGTGGCGGTGCTACTATTCAACCGAGAGGGAGAGGAACAGGTGGCGGCTCGGCTGGAGGAGAAAGACGACGGGGTCTTACCTCCCTGGGCTGGTTGGGCCGCGCTTGGGCAAGGTGAGGAGGGAGGCCTCGGCCTGGGCCGAGCCCATGTGGGAGGGGGAGGAGATGGGGACTGGACCAACTTGGCTGCAGCCCAAGGGGAGGGGAGGAGGAGGCCCAGGTGGGAGGGAGAGGGGAAGGAAGAGAGGGGGCGGCCGGGCCGGTCCGAGGGGAGAAGGGAGAGGTGAGAGGTGGGCCGAAAGGGGCCCAAGGAGAGGGAAAAGATTATTTTTATGTTTTCTATTTTAATTAAAACTGAAATTAGTTATTGTTGCATTAAAATTATTTCTTGTGTTTTGAAAATTCAAGTAAAAATTGAGGGACCAATTTAGAGCATGGAGAATTTAGGAAAAATACTCCAAGCCATTTTCGAATTTTTCTTATATGCATTTTAATGTTTTCCATTTCTTTTCAAATTTTAATTAATTCCATTATTCCTTTTAACTAACGATTTTTAACTTGTGATGAATTTATCAGGACGTGACACACACCCGAGGATGTTCGTGATGATGAGGAGAAACGTGAGAAGTTTTTGGTTGGGATGGATCCCGAATTGTCTGTTCGCTTGGTCTCGAGAGAGTACACTGACTTCCAACTGATGGTGGATAAGAGTATCCATTTGGAAGCCAAGCATAAGTAGCCTTAATCCGACAAGCGTCGCATGGCTAACTACCGCACGCAGCAAGGAGCTAACCAGCAGATCTATTGTCATGCTCTAAAAAAGTGCTTAATTTAATAATACATTTCTTAATGCATTTTTGTAAATTATTTAAAAGCCTAAAAGAGAAAACCCTAATAAAATCTTAATAAATTTCAACATAAACGAGGGCTAGATAAAAGTTTATTAAGTACTTTGCTCATTTATCTATTTCCTGGATTCTTCTGGGAAATATATTATTTAAATTGAAAAAGTTTTTTAAAACCCTCCCCAGGCCACTGGGCAGGTTTTGGCCCTGCGCCTTCTTCTCCAACCGCGTGTGTAGGCCATGCATCCCACACCGGCCCTTGCCTAGCCGCCTCTCTTCCCTCTCCCTCTCACTGATATGTGGGGCCCACATGTTGGGTTTGTCTTCAACCTCCGACCGGAGGGAGCCTGCCGTCACCGCCGCTTGCCTTCCAAAATCTAGCCACCACTTTCCTTCCCGAATGAAATTATTAGAGGGGAAATACTTCCCGTATCTCCCTCTTTCCTTTCACCCCCAAAAACCAAATCAAATCGGCCTCGATTCGAGCCTATATTAGATCCACTCACTCTTCGAAAACCCTAGTCTTTCCTAGAGATTTTCCCGTTGTTGTGGGCTCGATCTTGTGCTCCCGAGCCTATATAAAGGACACCCTAGCCCTCCTCTTTCCGTCGCCCCCCACGCCTTTGTCCGCTGTCGCTCATAGCGTTGCCGCCACCACCAACCCTAGTGTCATCGTCGTCCTCGCCATTCAGCCGAGCCACACAACCACTTTAGCTTCCGTCTTCGGTCATCGTTGCCGCCATCGGGTTCGCAAGGAGGAGAATCGTCTGCCAGCTCCCCGTCACCATTTGTCACCGGAGCACCATCGTTGTTGTCGACCCGAGAGCCGTCGCCACCTCCACCTCACCACAGGTCGACATTCGTCGTCATCCATCGTTGCGTCACCCCTCGGTGAGTTCCTTGTGTTGTGCTCTTGCTCTAGGTGTCCTTGGTTCGTGCCGTTGTCGGTGGCCATAGGGTCCCGTGCCGTCGCCGCCGGCAATGATGTCAGCGATGATGTTAGTGCCTCGTCAGCGCCTGTCGTTCACCACGTCGGCTGTCGCTTGTGTGGACCAGATCAGATCCCGGTCAAACCTAATCAAACGAGAACCCGACCGTTGGTTTCGTGGACCAGTCCAGTGCACCCGGTCTATGGTAGAACAATCTTTGATGATGCAATAAACCCAATTTTTTATTCAAAATTAATTCATTTTTGCGTCATAATTGTTATATAAGCTCTGTTAATGTTTTAAATCCGATTAAACTTAGAAAATTCATAACTAATTCATCGTAACTCCGATTAAAGTAGTTCAAATTGCTAAATTTGTCTAAAATCAAGACCTACCTGTTAAAAATATTCACATTTACTGTTCATTCTTGTTTATGTACTGTTTTGTTGATGTTGTCCTTTTGCCTTAGTTTTTGACATTCCCGGTGAGGTCATTTTCGCTGAGGAAGGTTCAGAAGTCTTTAAAGACCAGCAAGGCAAATCACACAGATTCCAAACACTCTTTGAGCATGTTGAACCTGTTTAAAGCTATAGTTTCTGTTCAACTATTGCATTATTTTTTAATGAAACTGGGTGGGATTGACCTATTGTCTTTGATATGGCTTCATTCGTATTGATCACTTATTCCTTTGTAACCCGGTTATTAATTTGATTAGCTAGAACAATATATGGTTTTAGGTAAAGTTGTTAGAGTGCTTAGACATGCTTAGAAACATTATCATACTATTGGGATAACTTATGCTTCACTATTATTTAATGATGGTAATTTAATGGTAGCTCATGATGGTTAATCATGCTTGGTTAATTAATTTGATGACAACTAAAATTTGACTAATGGGGGGTTGTGAGCATATGGTTTTGATGGTCGTGTTCATGACAATTAAGGACTGGTTCACGAAGCATTAACCATACTAACCACAAGCTAGTGTGGGCAACGACTGCACTTTTTATATAACATGGTTCATTGTGGGGTACCAGACTAAGAAGTGGTGATAAGTCCATGGGGGTTGTTGGGGAGTTTGTTTCGGGTTACAGACAGACTACGATCCGGGAACGATGCACTATTTTGAATTGTATTATGCGAATGGGTACTGTCCCAGCTCCTTTTGAAGGTACCGTGGTGGTACTGAGGGCATGACAAAATGTTGTGGGGATGTGTCTTATGGGTAAATTTGTACACCTTTGACCAGAGTAAAACTTTTCGAATAGCCGTGCCCACAGTCATAGGCGGGCCTAGCAATGTTTTTCGTGATTAATCGTACACTACTCAATAATAATAATAATATAAAAATTGATGATAATTTATTAGCTCTTGGTATGGAATGGTTAATTTTTGTTTCGAGGATAGTTCTGTGCAACTGGGTTTGGTCGTTCAGAATAGATTGGGCCTATACAACATTAGCATATTGTATAGTGTTGCTATAATATTGTTTAATTATTCAACGGTTTTTACTATTCTCTAATGTTTGTTAAATGCTATCTATGCAAAAGAGCTTATTATGCCATCCATTTTATTATTCTCTGCACTTCCATGTCTGTTGTGTGACTTGTTGAGTATTTCATATACTTACCTTGCAATAATTCATCAGAGGAGGCGTTCTATAGTGAAGGTGATTGTCACGCCCGGAAAATAGAACTCTATATTCTGATTGTGAGTGCATAATTCCTTGTCCCAGGAGGCAAGGTACACATTACAAAGTTGATAAATATCAGAATAAACAAGCGGAAGCGTAGATAGAGTACTTTAATACATGGGCAACCAAAGGCCCAACACTGAAAGATAAACGAATAAAAGACGGCAGCTACGACGGACCACCACAGGCACTTCGACGTCAAGCACGAGCTAGACACCAAAGTCTTCGACTTCAAAGTACTCCTCTGCTGGAAGGGGGAAAAAGGAGCAAGGCTGAGTACAACCACCGTACTCAGCAAGCCATGCCGGGAAAAATGCAAATATAATGCTAGGGAGTACAAAGGATTCATATATAGGGATATTTTGCATAAAACCAACATTTTGAAGCATTTAAATATTTAAAGGCATTTTAAATCAACACGAAACTATTTGTAGTCAAATTATCATCAAGCCGCACACCGACGCGATCTTGCCTTATCCTAGGCCAACAAGTACTAACTCCAGTTATTTTAGTTTTAAACAGAATCAAATTCTAACTTGGGTACATTGCTCAGCTTGCCCAAAACTGAGGGCGCGGTTATTCAAATAGATTAAACTGTGATCGGAGGTGTACATCTTTACCCACCAGACATGTCTTCCTCATGTGTTGCGATATGCCACATGCCACCACGGCATACGAACGAAAGCCATGACATAACCTGCCGCCTAGTATTGCCCTAAGTGAAAAAGACCGACATAGAATTCCCCCGCCAGGCGCCCTGGGTCGAGCAGACAGTCTATGCCCCCGGGCGTACTGCCAGAGACGTCAACCCCACCAAGGGCTTCATTCATCCCTATCCATGTCTTTTTGGTCATGGCCGTCGTAGACGACAAGTTAAGCCTTACCCATTAGACAAGTGGTAGTACGGTATGCCTTGCAACAGAGGCCCGAAGACCGGTCCTTATGACAGCTGAGGTGCGACTAGCAAAACCAAGCACCCCGAGCCTAGCCGAAAACAAGTTTGGGGAAATTTTGAAGGGGAAACATTATTTCATGGCTAAAAAGCCATTAAACCAAAATTATCATTATTTATAAATTATTCACAATTCTAATTATTAAAAATTAACTCTAACTGTTTCTATGTAAACAAGGCTAAGCATATTCCTAAAGTTTCTAGTAAGCACCACATAAATAAAGTCCTCACTAGTTTTATTTTTCCTAGAGTTATCAAGGATCATAATAATACAAATAGTAAGTTCGTAACAAGGGAAATCGGTAAGGCTAAATAAAACGGTAATAATCGCGGGAATTTAATAAAGCAAAATGCAATAATTTAAATAAACATAATTTTGTAAACTGGGATAGCAATATGATCAAAATGACACGACTTGCCTTGCTCGCTACCAAAGTCTTCTGCGTCAACCTCGAGAAAGAGCGGCTCTTCTGGATCTGCAGCGTCGACCCGACATACGCAAAGGAAAAAGGCCAAAGACAAATAACAATCATATAAGATGCCTGAACAAAGCATAAAAATAGGTTCGGTACTGTTTAAGGAAAAATTAACAATTTGAACGGGCCGATTCCGAGTTCAAATAGTCGAGATATGACAATTTGAATTTTAAATGTTGTTCAAATGGCATATTACGAATTTGCTAATTAATATTTTTTTCCTCTCCTTTTTTAAAGACAGAACAGAAGAGACAGAGAGAGAGGGAGACAGTGAGGAGGAAGGAGACAGAGAGAGAAGGAGTAGGGAGGGAGAGAGATGGCAGTGAGGGCGGCGGCAAGGCTCACCAGAGCTGCGGGAACGGCAAGGGGACATTGACGACGAGTTTGGCGGCGAGGAACAGTGACGGCCGGAGTTGCGACGGCGACTGCGCAAGAGAACAGCGGCGCGGCGGCTCGGGAGAGCGGGAGAGGAGGGTGGCGGCGTGTGGGGAGGAAGGAGGAGGCCGAGGGCTGCCTTTTATAGGCCGGTGGGGAGAGAGAAGGGCGCCGGGGAGGGAGATCGACGCCGGCCATGGTGGAGCTCTCCATTGAAGCAAACTTTCAAAATCCACCACGAATTAATGCCGAATCGAGCGGGATTTGTTGGGGGAAATGATGAGGAGGAGGTGAGGAATCCATTTTCGCAGTTATTTTGGAGGGGAATCGATCGGGGAGGGAGATCAAACGGTGGCTTGCTGCACCTCTACGGTCACTGGAGAGAGAGAGCTGCTAGAGGTTGAAGATGAACAGTGGCTGGGCTAGCTGGGCCACGCGGAGGAGGCAAAATGGACTTCGGTTCGCGGGAGGGAAGCAGCTGGGCCGGCTGAGGAGGGATTGGCCCAAGGGAGGGAGGGAGGTTTAAATTTAATTTTCTTTTTTAGAAAGTCTGAGAAAGGTTTTTGTTGCATTTAAAATATTTATAGTGCTCTGAAAATTCAATTAAAAATTGATTAAATATTTCGAAGCATGAGGAATTCAACAAAAATTCCCACACGCTGGTTTGAGTTGAATCTTGGGGATTTTTAATTGTTGAAGGCTAAATTAGATTTTTACAATTTCTAGAAATAATTTAGACGGTGAAATTTTAAGGTGATTTTGAGGGCGCGACAGTGATGATATCGAGGATTAGGCTCAGTTATGGTCAAGCTGCTTGTGGAGTGGATCCACTTACGCTAGTTCCCTTTTGTTTCCGCTGCTTACAATTTTATTGTTTTGGGAGAAACTATCCACCTCTGTAATAACATTATAGTCGTTTAATAATTAGTTAAATTATTGGACTGTGTTATCAATTTGTTGTTGTGTGCCTTAGCTGATTTCTGGACGAAGGTTTACACACATGTAAGCGTTTGGAATTTTGGATAGAAATTCTGAGCGTGACATTTGGTATCAGAGCGTCCTTACCTTAGGATAAGACAAATGGTAACCTCTAGAAGCCTTCTAAAAATCATTAAAAAATAGAACTGTCCTCCTCTTTTGCTCTTTTAATCAAACTAATAGCACATGCAAGTTTATTCAATTTTCTTTTCTCCTCACCAAAAGTTTCTTTAGTACTTATCTGTTACATAATTAGTACTGTACATTCATTATTGTACTAATTATACCGAACATTGGTTAATACTTTACTGTACATTGGTTACTACTTTACTGTACATCTTGATTCATGGTGATACAGTGTTGTTTATTTATCCATCTCATAATTCCCTTCATGTTACTATACTTACTCTAAAAAGTTTTTCTTCGAACTTCATTCATGATTTATTTTTATTTTTCAAAATTATGCTTTGAAAAATATAATTTCCATTTAATTCAAGAAAAAAATCAGAATAATTTCGGTTAAAGGATTTTTTTAAATCCTCCTTCTTTATTTAAATTAGTTCAAAACTTGTGCAATTATTGAATAAATGCCTTAACCTCTCCTTTCATTTATTCTCTTGATGTCGATCCGTCAGCCTAAGTATTTGTTTGGAGTTGAAGGATTCGTCAAGGAGTTGCGATGATGGCGTTCGCCATAGGTTTTGACTCTGTCCCTGAGTATAGCCAAATTCCCCATGACTGCAATGAGGAGAAATACCGTGTCTGTATGACATTGACTAGTGATCATGAAGATATCGCATCAATGATCTTTGACGCTGATGGGAGAAGATACAAGCATGCTTGTCAGGAAGCGGCACGAGTGGCTATTGGGGAACTACGCCACTGCTTTGATGAGCAATTTAGTACCACAGCCTACCGTTATCATCCTTACAGAACTCATGAGCAAGACTATAGTGATTATCAGAACCCTTTGGTGGAGAACAACTCGACTTTGTGGCATATGCTTTGTGCCATGGATGTTGTTCGTTCGGAATTGGAGATAGAAGCTCATCAGAGGGAAGACTGGAACTGTGTCAAGATCTGCAACTTGAAGTACCAGGTGGATCTCTTGAAGATAGAACTAGGTGAGCTGAAGGGAGAAGCAACGCCGCAGGGACCCAAGGTTCACCTTAGCACTAGGAAAAGAACCCGCCTTCCTCCACGTTTGCGGCTATCATCCAAGACTCGTGTGGACAGCAATGACGTCCCTACCCGGGTTGACCCCCTGGTCATCAAACAGGATGATGATGAAGAGGAGGCCAAACTTGAAGAGAACAACGCTCATTCAGAGCTACAGTGGGGTGCTACCCAAGCAAATGAAGATTGAGAGCCTTCAGTCAACTATGATGCCAGAAAGAGCTAGTCATCTCGCTAGATCATTGCTTTAGTTCATTGTGTTAGTTTTCTTGTGCTTGTGTGGGTTTAGTGCATGTAGTCTACATCATTGGTGGGATGTAGCTACATGAGTTATGTTTTGCTTGTGAGAGTTGAGTTAGTTTGTGAGTTAAGTGGTGAGAGAGTCTTTCACAATTAATTGTAACAATACTCATTTCAGATCAATAAAAGTCACGTTAGAAAAGATTAATTCTCTGTTCTATGTTGTGCCCCCTTTGTTCCTCCTTGTGCTCTTGCTACCTTCCGATGGTGAACACTTGCAATGGAGGTAATGGCGCCAACAACAATGGAGAGAACCCAATCCTTGCCCAAGTCCTAGCTCAGCAGATGCAGCTCATGAACTTGATGATGCAACAGATGCAGAATCAACTCAACCAGGGGAATAAAAGGCACATGCGCCTCGACCTCAAAACAAGTTAGCTGAATTTCTGCATGAGACTGCCTATTTTTTCTAGCACCACTAATCCAGTAGAGGCGGGTGACTAGTTGCATGCTATTGAGAAGAAGTTGGAGCTGCTTCAATGCAATGACCAAGAGAAAGTTTCGTTCGCTTCACACCAGATTCATGACCCTGCTTCTAAGTGGTGGGACCACTTTTGTCTCAATAGGGCCGTAGGAGAGCCAATCACTTGGCATGAGTTCACCCCCGCCTTCAAGAGGACTCACATACCTACAGGTATGGTTGCTCTCAAGAAAAGGGAATTTAGGGCACTTTTGCATGGAGCTTGCTCTACCATCAAGTTCCTGCATGGTTCAACCGCCTAGCTCGTTACGCTCCTAAAGATGTCCTCACGGATGAGTTACGTTGTTGACGGTCGTTAAGTGCAAATTTTAACTGTCAACTCCTACATAAAAGATATCAAATATAACATCAAAACTTAGTGGTAGGGTTTTTCTACTAACCAGTTCCACTTGTTTTGGTAAATATATGTATGTAGGTAATTTTGGGAGAAAATACACCCACCATGCGACAAATTGAACCTTCGGCCAATTACACAAGAGTACAAGGATTGGAGGGCCCACATGATAGTTGAAACCGACTTAAAGTGGGAGCAAACCATCCTGAACCGCCATAAGAGATCACCTGTAAGCCACTTGAGAAGGTCAGTGGAGAGTGGTGAGGCCCAGTTGTTAGCTGAACCTCTCGTTCGGCCGAACCACCCCTGGCCCACCTCATCTCTACTTACACGTGGATGGCCCGAATGCTTTCCCAATGATGGTTGTGGAGGAGTAACTGCCATTTCGACTGTCATATGAAGGCTATACAAGGAGGAGTTCACACACTTTCAAAACACACCAACACAACAAAGTAGAGTACAACTCACTCTCATATCTTACACTTTACTTTTGTACGTGGGATTACGGAGAAAGCGTAACACCCTGAAAATTCGACCGATGAAAACAAAGCCCTAAAACGCGTGATTTCAAAAACTTTTAAATCAAATTAGCATCATGACAAATTTAATTGCCCTTTTATTTGGATCTTTATTTGCGGAGTTAATTAATCGGAATAAATTAGGTATAAACCCTAAAAAGGAAATCGGCTAAATAAATAATTAAGAAAAATAAATTGAAATAAGCTTTAGGAAAAATTGGTAGTAAATAAAATAATCTACATGAATGTCATAAGTGAGTTTTCTATAGTATAAATTTATACCTTAAAATAGGAAATTATATATATATATATATATCTACATATATAAATATATAAATGTATATAGCTAAACATGAGTGATATAAAATCTTGGGTGAATCTTTAAGGAGGAATAATACAAATATTGAGCACGGTTCATTTGTGTGAAAATTTGAATTTTTAGACGAGTTTTAAATTGGAAATCAAACCAAATTTGCAAAAAATAAGAAAAGGTACTGTTCATTGCCCCCAAGGTGTTCGATCCAGACCCTAGCCGTCTCGTCGCCGCCATCCCTCTACCGCGCGCTGCGCCTGGCCGCCTCGCGCCCCGCGCACGTCGCCGTCGACATCGCATCGCCACGCCGCCTCGAGCCCCATCCCGCGCGTGTCGCCGTGCCATCACCTTGAGCCTAGCGCCTATCACGTCGCCATCACCGTCCTCCCCTCTGTCATCCGCCGCTGCCGCGCCGCGCGCCATCCAGTTGCCATCCTTTCCTCTGCCGCAGCCGTCGCGCCGCCTTGTGCCCGGCGCCACTGCCGCCGCTTGCGGTCCCATCGCCATCGCCGCCCGCGCCGAGCCTCGCGCTGTGCCTTGAGACCCGCGTGCCGTGCGCTGTCTCGTCTGCCCCCACGCCAGCCACCGGCCACCCTCCCCGCCCCTATAAAACCCTCACCTGACCCCTCTCCTTCTTCTCCACCCCTCCCCCATTCCCTTCCCTTTTTGTCCCTGCCCTCCCCCTTTCCTTCCCCTCTCCGCCAAGCCGCCGCCGGTAAGCCCTCCCTCTTCTTCCCCATCAGCCGTCGCCTGCAAGAGAGAAGAGAGAGGGAGAGAAAAAGAAGAGAGTGGTAGAGAGGAAGAGAGAGGGAGAGGAAAAGAAAAGAGAGAGAGGCAGAAGGGAGGAGCAGAGAGAGGAAAGAGAGAGGAAGAAAAAGAAAAGAAAGGGAAAAAAGAAAAGAGAAGAAAAGAAAAAGGGAAAAAGAAAAGAAAAAGAAAAGGAAGAGAAAACAGAAAATTTAGGAAAATAGAGGGGGAATTAAATTTAAGTATATACATATATAATAGTCGGTGAATTAATCATCGGTTATTTTTGAAAATTCCTAGAAAATAAATCGAGATTATTTAATAAATTGGGGTTATTTATTTAATAGGTTATTTAGTTATTTATTTATTTATTTATTTTGTTATTTATTTATAGGAATCTAATTATCGGGTGAATTTATTCGGAGTCGAGTAAATTAAAATAGGTAAAATACTTTAATCGGCTAACGCAAATATTTTAGGACAAATGGATTAAAATCGGAATAGGATTATTTCGCAAATACTAGAAATCGGTCACAAAATTTGACACTCGCGCTCGATCCTTTTTTTAATTGGATTTTACTGGTTTTTATTTGAATTCTAATTGAATTCAAATTAATTTCTTTCGCACGTAATTCTAGACCCTGAGGGAGTTGCGATTCCAAACGAGGATCCAAGACCCGCAAGATTTCGAGTAAGGCAAGTCATCACTAAATCTTAAACATGTTGGACCGATTGCGAAGTTATTTTGGATTTAAAATAAAGTTTGCATGCTATATGAATATATGTGAATGCCTACTTTGCTATGTGCCATGCCTTTGGTATTGATTATCCATGCAAATCTTTGTCATCCACAATATCGTATATTTTTAGTCGATACTTGACAATGCTTAGCCACGCTACTTTAGAATCATGCATATTAATATTTACCAAAATGCTTTATGCTCGGGCAACTACCTTTGGGAAGGTGGTTGAGATGCGGCATGTGGAGACATGACATTGATGACACGGTTTGCGAAAGGAAAAATAAAACTATACAACTGTTTTCGACTGGGGCGGCTGGAGGACTTGGGTGGTGTCCGGTAAAGGCAAGTGCCGACCTTGGTTAGTTAAGGACCGAGCCATGAAGCTAAGCATGAAACGACCCTCGTACAACTGTACTTCTCGAATGGGTATAGACTTAGCGGAGTAAATAGCCGAGCGGAGGCAGTATCGATGCATAGTGGTCTTCTTGATGTGTATGAGAGGCGGGGGCCTATGGTGGGGTCGCCAATTATAACTTAATGCACGTGTAAGTCTTCCCTCCCCAGGAGCGCTAGAACTCCTCTCACTACTAGAAACTTGTAACGCCTAGAGTGCATGAGGATGCAAGTTCATGGAGCGGGTACTGCCAATGTGAGGTTATTGAAATGCTTTGCCGTGACGCGTCTCATGTCTTGGGACGAGGTTCATGCGTTGGGTAGTCGCGGAGTATGGGTAAAGTGTACATCCACTGCAGTGTGAGTAAATCAAATCTATTCGAATAGTCGTGCTCGTGGTTACTGAGCACCGGGACGTGTATTACACTTGACTAGATTCTAAATTCTTAAACTGATTGGAATGGGATATTGCATGATGATTTTATGCTGGTGGATCCACTTCTCGAGAGGCGAGAAGGGGTAGACCCCAGAAAATCATGACAACCCAATGGCAGGAAGCCATCTTTGGGATCACAATGGATGGTGGACAGAACCGTCTTGATTAATGAACTATGGTATTAAAATTTGATCAGTCTATGCTATGTCTTAGGCTTGCGAAAAGATTTACAAAACTTGCTTTCACAAAAGAACCTGAAGCCATTCCTTGAAATACCCTGTATCATATGCATTATTGTTGTGGTGGCTTGCTGAGTACGGTTGGTACTCACCCTTGCAATTTACAACTCAACCAGAAGTCGGAGATGACACTTCGGAGGACCCATATGCCTACTACTAGGAGGTTGCTGAAGACGATGGCGCTCAGTAGGTCTTAGTTACGTCGTTCCCTGCGGCAATGGTGTTGTTGCCGCCTCTAATCCGCTGCCTTATCTATTTCTGCTTTTGGATGTATTCCGGACTGTTTGGTCCCTTGTTCTAAGACTATGCCTTCGGGCCTATTGTTGTAATAATTTGCGCTCGACGCTTGTGTGTGCGCAATTGGTATTTCAACTATGAGTTCGTGTGTACCAGACTACTTGATCCAGGGAAATGGTACAGTATACACGAATGATTCCTGTTTCAAAAACAGGGGTCGACAAAAGTTGGTATCAGAGCCATACGACTGTAGGAAAAGACCAAATGGCGCCCTACCCTATTGTAGCTGGCCAAGGGAAAAATTCCCAGTTAGAAATATTTTAAAATAAAAACACTATGTTTATAAAACCAAATATGTTTCTCACTTTACTCTTTCCTACCTTTTCTATAAAATGAGTTTTGCTTTTAACTGATTTTGATTTTGTTCTGAAAAATAGATGGCAGATTCAAGTTCGTTCGCATCTTGGGAGGTTGAGGTTCCCCATGCAGACGGATATGTCTTGCAGCTGCACCGTATGATGAGATGCCTGAGATACCTGAGGTTTCCCATTTACCGAGTAAAGAGGTTTGGAGTTGGATGGGAGGCTCGCGCAGTGGTGGAGTCACGCGTCACTTCAGAGCTAGACTTCCGCTTCAGGACACGCTACCGTCATGCTGATCTGAGGCCGCGATCCAGGACGTTGCTCGGGAGACGTTCCTTCGACTCAGCTCTGTACACCGAGCAGAGTTACCGGGTACCGAGTTTGCTCACCACCCATACCGGGAGGAGGGTAACTCTGTCTGCACAGTTCAGGACACCCCCTGCTGCTACAGCCCTATGGTGACTCAACTGTCCCGATGGGCTGAGGTAGTAGACGACTGCTACGAGGAGGCATTACTGGAGATTGACGAGCAGCAAAGACGTCTGATCAAGTTGGAGACCGAGGTCACCGACCTCACGGTGCACCAGTTACAACTTGAGGAGGAGCATCAGGCTTGGGGTAGCAAGATAGACTCACTGAAGACTCAGCTTCAGGTCCACGGCGAGCAGTTCCAGCAGCTCTCAGGTCAGTACAACGACCATCGTAGGATGATGGACACCCTTGAGGAGCAGCTGAGAGAGAGCGAGCAGCAGGTTAGCCAGCTTGAGGTGCAGCTTCGTGCCACTTCGGTCATTACTACCGGTGCTTCCACTTCCACAGTAGCAGCGCGCGACCGCTACTTCTTCCTCACTCCGCCGTACCCACCAGCGTTCCACGCCCTACTGAGGGAAGTTGATATGCTGGGCACCGAATCAGGACCCTACCTAGTGGATCCTGTTGCGTCACAGCCAACGGCTACAGAGACTGTGTCCACTCCGTCGATCCCTGTTTCTTCACCTCAGCCAGGTTTCAGTGTGGAGATCCTGATTCAGGTCGACTCGGAGCAGAGGATGAGACCGAGCCAGAGGAGATAGAGCCGGACATCACCGACCCTTCGGGGGACGAGGCCCCCGCCTACCGTGTCACCTTCGCCGGAGGCCCTCACACCCTCAGCACTGCCCGCAAGCGTACACGACCCTCGGGCAAGAAGCCCAAGCCAAACCCGGAGATTACTACTACTTCAGAGCCGTGGGGACTCAGGTTTGCACCCACCAGTGACTACCCACTCCTCGCACCAGGTTCCTGCGGATGGCCGGACGACTAGACATGAGGTCTACTACGGCTTCGATCTCGCCTTGGATGATTTTTGGGATAGCGAGACACACACCCCTCCCCCTTATGTAGTTGACGAGTAGGATGACATTTAGTTCGATGTTAGCTTTTGAGTTGTACTCTATCTAGGCTACGTATGTGTACAATCGATTGCATCATGATTTATGTACTACTTGTGAAACTCTGTGATGTTTTTATGATATTATTGTTGTTGTGTTGAAAATGACTTTATTCCACCATGCTTACCATACAAAGTTCACATCAGACCAAAGCCCATAAACGGGATAAAACCTTAGGACTAGTTAGATATTGGGGTACTTACCCAAAATGTTCTACATAGATGGCCAGCTGACGACGGGCATCGACTAGCAATGAGGCATCCCCAGAACCTGACCTAACCACCCTAGCCGGAGTTATGGCTGCACAAACCCAACTTCTGCAGGCCATTGTCAATAACCAAGGAGGTCGTGGTGGCTCAAGCTTTGGGGAATTCATGAGGACAAAACCACCCACTTTTGCTACAGCTGATGAGCCTATGGACGCTGAAGATTGGCTACGCATCATCGAGAAGAAACTAACCCTTGTCGGGTGCGCGAAGTTGACAAAATGATCTTCGCGGCAAACCAATTGGAAGGACCAGCAGGTGACTGGTAGGATACGTACAAAGAAGCCCGGGAAGAGAATGTTGGAGAACCTACCTGGGAATACGTATCGCTTTTCGTGATAACTTCGTGCCTGCAGCCGTGATGCGCATGAAGAAGAACAAGTTCAGAAGGCTGTGCTAGGGGAATATGACGGTGCAAGAATACTTGAACCGGTTTACCCAACTGGCCCGTTACGCAACCGGGGACCTTGCGGACGAAGAAGAAAAGATCGACAAATTCATCAAGGGATTGAATGACGAGTTGCGTGGACCTATGATTGGACAAGATCATGACAACTTTCAAAGTCTGATCAACAAGGTTGTTAGGTTGGAGAATGACCAAAGGATTGTGGAGCATAACCACAAGAGGAGGATTGCCATGAACCGTCCACCCCAAGTGGCGTCCTAGCGACCTAAGGGAGCTATTTCATCGGGATGGAAGCCCGCAGTTGTGATGACCAACCGTCCCGCCGCACCTGGCAACTTCAATAGGCCGGTTGTGACCTAGACCCGTACACCCACGCCGACCCAGGGCACTCCTGGAATAAATTAGAATGGGAACTGCTTCAACTGTAGAGAACACGGACACTTCGCCAACAACTACCCGCGTCCACGCAAGACTCCTGTTCATACTGGAGCCAATGCAACGGCTAACCACGGGACTACTACCCCGACGGCTGGATGAGGTTTATTCAGGACGTCACAGACCAACAGGACCGCTACTGGATTTGGACACGGACTAGTGAACCACATGCGAGCTGAAGAGGCCCAGGAAGACCAGGGCGTACTGATGGGTATGTTCTCTATCAATTCTACCCTAGTTAAAGTTCTCTTTGATTTGGGTGCATCGCATTCATTCATATCTTTGAAAGCAAGTCAACAACACAACTTAACCCTAGTAGGAGTAAGGAAACCAATGCTAATACACTCACCTGGGGGTGAGATAATAGTAAGCCATGCTAGTATCGATGTGCCTATCCGTCTTAGGGATATGGTGTTTCCCTCAAACATCATGGTCTTGATACCCCAAACCCTTGACATCATATTGGGCATGGATTGGTTAGCAAAGAACAAAGGAGTCATTGATTGTGGCCATAGGGAAGTTACCTTAACCACGCACTGGGGATCGGTAATGAGAGCAACCATGGATCAGGATCCTAAGTTGTTTGAACGCGCTGGTGGTATATTTACCATGCTTCTTATGACTGGAATGCCGTAGTTCAAGACTACCCTGATGTATTTCCGGAAGAACTACCTGGGATGCCACCAGACCGAGATGTAGAGTTCATCATTGATTTAATGCCTGGTATTGCCTCCATATCCAAGAGACCATATCGGATGCCGGCCAACGAGTTGGAAGAGCTCAAGAAACAAATTAGAGAGTTGCAGGGGAAAGGATTTGTACGCCCCAGTTCAGCACCTTGGGGAGCCCCAGTGCTATTTGTCAAAAGTGAGTTCTGGTTGAACGGTGTTGCCTTTCTCGGTCATGTAATCTCAGCTAGAGGAGTGGCAGTAAACCCTACTAAGGTTGAGGCCGTTACGAAATGGAAAGTGCCTAAGTCAGTAACTGAAATCCAGAGTTTTCTGGGATTAGCCGGATACTATCGGAGGTTTATAGAAGGATTCTCTAAAATAGCCAGACCTATGACTTAGCTGCTAAAGAAGGAAAAAGAATTCGCATGGTCAGATCAGTGTTAGAAAAGTTTTGAGCAGCTCAAGGAAAAATTGACCTTTGCACCTATTCTAGTTCTGCCCGACAACTGAAAAGACTTTGTAGTATATTGTGATGCGTCAAGGCAAGGACTGGGAGGTGTATTAATGCGAGAAGGGAAAGTTGTGGCATATGCCTCACGACAGCTGCGACCTCACGAGGAAAACAACCCTACCCATGACCTTGAGCTGGTAGCAGTAGTCCATGTATTAAAGATGTGACGACATTATCTGACTGGGAATCACTGCGACATCTACACCGACCACAAGAGCTTGAAGTATATCTTCACTCAGCCCGATCTCAACCTAAGACAAAGGCGGTGGCTGGAATTGATCAAGGATTACGATCTGGAGATCCATTATCACCCTAGAAAGGCAAATGTCATGGCCGACGCACTAAGTCGCAAAAGACACTGCAACCATCTGAGACTTGAGGATGTGGCCACTGAGCTGCAGGAAGAGATGGCCCGACTTAACCTGCATTTAATCTCTCGTGGTGAAATGAACACCCTAAAGATTCAACCTCTCTTGAGAACGCAGATAGAAGAGGCTCAGAAGGATAATGAAGAGATTCGAGAAGTAAAGGAGCGCATAGCCGCAGGACGTGCAAAAGAATTCTCGATCAACGAGAAAGGAATTGTATGGTATAAGAAGAGGATTTGTGTACCGGAACAAGGCGGTCTGAGAGGATTAATTCTTAAGGAAGCTCACGAGTCTACCTATTCACTACACCCGGGGAGCACGAAGATGTACCAAGACATAAAAGAGGAATATTGGTGGCCCAACATTAAGCGGGATGTAGCCAAATACGTAGCACTTTGCGACGTATGTCAGAAAAGCCGAGTATCAACAACCAGTAGGCTTGCTGCAACCCCTTAAGATTCCAGAGTGGAAATGGGATGAGATAGGCATGGATTTTATTGTTGGATTGCCTAAGACCGCAGCTGGGTATGATTCCATCTGGGTGATCGTGGACTAACTCACCAAGACTGCAAGGTTCATTCCTATCAAAACCAATTATAGTGGTGCCAAATTAAATGAGTTATACATGTCTAGGATTATATGCATCCACGGCGTACCTAAGAGGATTATATCCGATCGTGGAACGCAGTTTACCTCACATTTTTAGGAACAAGTACACGAGGCACTCGGAAGTTACCTCACCTTTAGCACAGCATACCACCCACAAACTGATGGCCAGACAGAGAGGACAGATCAAGTCCTGGAAGACATGCTGAGAGTGTGTGCATTGGAATTCACTAAGGATTGGGAGAAATGCGTGCCTTACACCGAGTTTTCCTATAACAATAGTTACCAAGCTAGTCTGAAGATATCACCAAATGAGGCCTTGTTTGGTCGGCGATGTCGTACTCCATTGATGTGGTCTGAGACCGGTGAACAAGCCGTATTTGGACCCGATATAATCAAGGAAGCCGAAGAAAAGGTTTGTCTGATTCATGACTGTTTGAAGGTGGAACAATTTTGACAAAAGAGCTATGCGGACACGCGAAGAAGAGATTTGGAATTTAATGTTGGAGATTACATATATCTAAAGGTCTCTCCGCTAAGGGGTACCAAAAGGTTTAAGGTTAAGGGAAAGGTTGCACCAAGATATGTGGGACCCTTTCAAATAGTTGCCAGATGAGGAGGAGTTGCCTATCAGTTACAGCTACTTGAGAACATCTCCGATGTACATTTGGTCTTCCATGTGTCCCAACTGAAAAAGTGTCTAAGGGTACTAGAAGAACAAGCTCCGTTGGGAGATATCCACATCAGTAATGACCTCACGTATCCGGAGCACTCGGTAAAGATATTGGGTGAGGCTGAGAAAATAACCCGGACCAAGGTATGGCGTATGTACAAGGTAAAATGGAGTAACCACACGGAGGAAGAGGCCACCTGGGAAAGTGAGAAGTTCTTAAAGACCAAATACCCGCACCTGTTCGATAGCCGGTAAGAAATCTCGGGATAAGATTTATTTAAGGGGGGTAGGTTTGCAACACCCTGAAAATTCGACCGACGAAAACGAAACCCTAAAACGCGTGATTTCAAAAACTTTTAAATCAAATTTGCATCATGTCGAATTTAATTGCCCTTTTATTTGGATCTTTATTTGCGGAGTTAATTAATCGGAATAAATTAGGTATGAACCCTAAAAAGGAAATCGGCTAAATAAATAATTAAGAAAAAAAAATTGAAATAAGCTTTAGGCAAAATTGGTAGTAAATAAAATAATCTACATGAATGTCATAAGTGAGTTTTCTATAGTATAAATTTATACCTAAAAATAGGAAATTATATATATATCTCTACATATATAAATATATAAATGTATATAGCTAAATATGGGTGATATAAAATCTTGGGTGAATCTTTAAGGTGGAATAATACAAATATTGAGCAATGTTCATTTGTGTGAAAATTTGAATTTTTGGACGAGTTTTAAATTGGAAATCAAACCAAATTTGCAAAAAAATAAAAAAAGGTACTGTTCATTGCCTCATAGGTGTTCGATCCGGACCCTAGCCGTCCCGTCGCTGCCCTCCCTCTGTCGGGCGCCGCGCCTGGCCGCCTCGCGCCCCGTGCGCGTCGCCGTCGCCGTCGCGTCGACGCGCTGCCTTGAGCCCGACCCCGTTGCCGTTGCCCATCGCGCGCTCTGCCACCCGCCACTACCACGTCGCGCGCCGTCCAGTCGCCACCCTTCCCTCTGCCACTGCTGCCGCGCCGCCTTGAGCCCCGCGCCGCTGCCGCCGCTCGCGGTCCCGTCGCCATCGCCGCCCGCGCCGCGCCGAGCCCCGCGCCACGCCTTGAGCCCCGCGCGCCGTCACGTCACCGCGCGCCGTCCCGTCCACCCCCGCGCCGGCCACCGGCCACCCTCCCCGACCCCTCCCCTTCTTCCTAGCCCCTCCCCCACTCCCTCCCCTTTTTCTCCCCGCCCTTCCCCTTTCTTGCCCCTCTCCGTCAAGCCGCCGCCACGCTACCGCCATACCGCGGCCATGCTCCGTCGCCGCCAAGCCGCCGCCGGTAAGCCCTCCCTCTCCTTCCCCGTCGGGCGCCGCCTGCAAGAGAGAAGAGAGAGGGAGAGAAAAAGAAAAGAGAGGTAGAGAGGAAGAGAGAGGGAGTGGAAAAGAAAAGAGAGAGAGGCAGAAGGGAGGGAGCAGAGAGAGGAAAGATAGAGGAAGAAAAAGAAAAGAAAGGGAAAAAAGAAAAGAGAAGAAAAGAAAAAGGGAAAAAGAAAAGGAAAAGAAAAGGGAGAGAAAAGAGAAAATTTAGGAAAATAGAGGGGAAATTAAATTTAAGTATATACATATATAATAGTCAGTGAATTAATCGTCGGTTATTTTTGAAAATTCCTAGAAAATAAATCAAGAATATTTAATAAATTGGGGTTATTTATTTAATAGGTTATTTAGTTATTTATTTATTTATTTATTTATTTGGTTATTTATTTGTAGGAATCTAATTATCGAGTGAATTTATTCGGAGTCGCGTAAATTAAAATAGGTAAAATACTTTAATCGGCTAACGCAAATATTTTAGGACAAATGGACTAAAATCGGAATAGGATTATTTCGCAAATACTAGAAATCGGTCACGAAATTCGACGCTCGTGCTAAGTCCTTTTTTTTAATTGGATTTTACTGGATTTTATTTGAATTCTAATTGAATTCAAATTAATTTCTTTCGCATGTAATTCTAGACCCCGAGGGAGTTGCGATTCCAAAAGGGGATCAAGACCCGCAGGACTTCGAGCAAGGCAAGTCATCACTAAACCTTGAACATGTTGAACCGATTGCGAACATATTTTGGATTTATGTGAATTCCTACTTTGCTATATGTCATGCCTTTGATATTGATTATCCATGCAAATCTTTGTCATCCACAATATCGTATACTTTTAGTCGATACTTGACAATGCTTAGCCACGCTACTTTAGGATCATGCATATTCATATTTACCAAAATGCTTTATACTCGGGCAACTACCTTTAGGAAGGTGGTTGAGATGCGGCATGTGGAGACATGAGCGCCACGTTGCCATGACATTGATGACATGGTTTGCGAAAGGAAAAATAAAACTATACAACTGTTTTCGACTGGGGCGGCTGGAGGACTTGGGTGGTGTTCGGTAAAGGCAAGTGTTGACCCTGGTTAGTTAAGGACCGAGCCATGAAGCTAAGCATGAAACGACCCTCGTACAACTGTACTTCTCGAATGGGTATAGACCTAGCGGAGTAAATAGCCGAGCGGAGGTAGTATCGATGCATAGTGGTCTTCTTGATGTGTATGAGAGGCGGGGGCCTACGGTGGGGTCGACACCGGTAGGACCGCCATGTGTGAACCTAAACTTAATTATAACTTAATGCATGTGTAAGTCTTCCCTCCCCAGGAGCGCCAGAACTCCTCTCACTGCTAGAAACTTGTAACGCCTAGAGTGCATGAGTATGCAAGTTCATGGAGCGGGTACTGCCAATGTGAGGTTATTGAAATGCTTTGTCGTGACACGTCTCATGTGTTGGGATGTGGCTCATGCAGGAAGCCATCTTTAGGATCACAATGGATGGTGGATAGAACCGTCATTAACTAATGAACTATGGTATTAAAATTTGATCAGTCTATGCTATGTCTTAGGCTTGCGAAAAGATTTACAAAACTTGCTTTACGCAAAAGAACCTGAAGCCATTCCTTGAAATACCCTCTATCATATGCATTATTGTTGTGGTGGCTTGCTGCATACGGTTGGTACTCACCCTTGCAATTTATAACTCAACCAGAAGTCGGAGATGACACTTCGGAGGACCCATATGCCTACTACCAGGAGGTTGCTGAAGACGATGGCGCTCAGTAGGTCTTAGTTACGTCGTTCCCTGCGGCAATGGTGTTTTTGCCGCCTCTAATCCGCTGCCTTATCTATTTCTGCTTTTGGATGTATTCCGGACCGTTTGGTCCCTTGTTCTAAGACTATGCCTTCGGGCCTACTGTTGTAATAATTTACGCTCGACGCTTGTGTGTGCGCAATTAGTATTTCAACTATGAGTTCGTGTGTACCAGACTACTTGATCCTGGGAAATGGTACAGTATACACGAATGATTCATGTTTCAAAATCAGGGGCGACAGAAAGTGAGGGGATGCTCCAGAATGAGTGCCATGAATAATTGGAGTTTTCTCCGAGAATTTCCGGAGGAGTGCCAGGTTTGTCAGCATTCTTCCATCGGAGTTCCGGAGAAGCGCCAGGATTGTCGTCCTTCTTTTGTTTGTACCTTGGTGGATGCTTCTTTTATAAAGTAAGTGTTCAAGATTTCCTTTATGTTATTTTATTAGTTTACTTAAATAAGATATATCCTCATCGGTGTTGGTTCGTTGCTTAGTTTATAATTAAGTGCTCTAGTATGAGCACTCTTGATAAAGAAGGAAGTTCCTGCGCGAGGCTAGTGTAGTAATCAATAACTTCGGCATGGTGCCTAGGTTAGTGGTTACCTTCGTTTGTTGTGTGCTCCATGAAAAGTGAGATAGGCGGCAGGTGGTGATAGCCCTGTCCGTCCTTTGCATCCCTCCATGTTCGGGTACATCATAAAGCTCAAGACTGGACTCACCCTGGTAGACCAGGAGAGGGTCAGTGCCTGAAGCATTCAACAGAGTTTTACCTTTAACTTAAGTTGGCTAATTAAATCTATAAGAATCCTCTCTAGCCAATCCTATCATTAGTTGTTGTCCTTGGACTGAATCCTGTTCTTAGATATACACATATGTTCCTTGTGATTCGATACACTTGAAATACTCTGAGGTGAAGTGCTACAGTGGTATCCATGTGCTTGCGGATTTATCTGTGTGCGTAACAAATACCAACAAGCATTTCTGGCGTTGTTGCCAGGGTACGGTTGCTTTACCATCTTCGAACATGGTTCATCCTCGTATCTTTTCTTCTCTTTTCTTCCTTTCTCTTTTTACCTACCATGGAGCAACTTTCTATTCAAAACATTTTTGCTCCAAGGGTCAAGTTCTGTGATCCACCTTTTTCTTCAAAACCCATTCGTTCATCTGGCTATGAATTCCATCCTGGCTTTATAGCCATGGTTCAACAACATTCCTTCTTGGGGCGCGAAATTGAAACCCCTACCATTATCTACGAGAGTTTGAGCAATTATGTTCACGTATGATAATTGCGGGCATGTCATAGGAATCCTTAAAGTGGAATTTATTTCCTTTCTCTCTTACAAAGGGGGTGAAGCAATGGTACACCCATATCGTGAGAAAATTACATGGTGAATGAGAGGATTTAAAAAGCAGGTTCTGCCTAGTTTTCTTCCAGTTAACCAGTGTAGTCTCTACGCATGGAGGTGCTCAGCTTCCGATAGAATGAGAAGGAATCCATAGGTCCCTGAATGCAAAATTATAGGGACTCAAATATAAGTACAAAAATTACAAGGACTCAAATGTAAAATACCAAACTCTAAATTTTGATCTATATAAAAATGGAATGCTGAAATTATACTGGTTCCATTTTTGCAATCAGATCATGAATCTGACACCAAAAATTTTTTCATCAAGGTGTCTAACAACTCTATGGTGGAGGAAGAAACAACCGTACGTTGGGGAGGTGGAGTGGGAGCCGACCAGGAAAAGTTGGAGAGTTCGGATTTGGTGTACCACATAGAAAGGAAACTGATTACCATCTGATCCAATCTACTATTTCTTTCCAACCCCAAGAGAAACCAATCTAATCTACAAAATTGCCTCCCTCTTTCTTCTTCCTTGCGTGCAAAATGGACGGGAACAAGCACGCCTTTCTTATATGTCACATATAATCATATTGGACATATATTCATTCTTTTATTTTCTTTCTTTCTTTCTTTCTTTTTTTTTGGTGCGGCTTTTGTTTTCCTTTTTTAGCACCTTTCTGCCTTTTTTTCTTTTTTTTGATTGTTTTTAGCAAAACTGACTCAAGAACTTGAATGCAAGATCCAGCCTCATCTCCAAATTCCATCTCAGTCATCTGCAGTTGAAGAAACAAGGTGTTGCGTTACCAATAACGGGCCTATGTGCTTGTAACTTCATCTAGGACTCCAGCCTAGGTGGGGCCCATGTGGGGTGCGCTCCAATCTTGTGGAGTACGACCTTAGGGACACCTTGGTAATCCTCCCACCTTTTTAAATAGATAGGTACCCCTTCAGGGTTTCTCGGGTTTTGTTTAGATTAAAGTTTAGCTTCGCTACTTTGCCGTGTAATCCCATGATCGGTTAGATCACCAGTTTGCTCATCATGGAACCCCAACTTATCGTTTGTATTCAATTCCTATTTGCAATTCAGATTGCTTTTATCTTATTCTTGCTTGTTTCTTCGATTTGCTTGCAGGAATAAGATTGATCTTCACCGGCAAGATCAAAAACCCATGGAGAGGTGTATCGATTGCTAAGGCGCAACACAACAACGTCTCGTACGGTTGTAGTCGGGTCATTGTTAACAACGGATTTTGGTAATCGACTTGGAGAGAAAAGAGGAAACCGAAGCAGAGAGGAAGGATTGAGTTGGAGTCGGACCAGGCTTCGTATCGGACCCAGTAACCGTATCGGACTTGGGAGGTGTTGCTATAGAGAGCGTATCGGCCGATACGGATTTGGTTTGGTCATGGGCCGATACGGGTTGTGAGTTGACAGTGTCAACGTGGGCTTGGTCTGGGCTCGAAATAAGCTTCAAGGAAGTTGCCAAATAGAGATAAAGCTCGGTTTTAGGCAATTGTATCTTGTAAATTAAGTAGTGTAGATCTAATCTGTGGCTTAAGTCTGCCGCAAGGATTTGTTTGTTAGTTGTAGATAAGATCGTGCCCTACAAGGGTTCTGTTGTAACTTCGGGTATAAATATCCCGATAGTTTGTACATGTAAACTCTCTCTTTCAATCAATCACACAATCAAATCAATCTACTTTCGGCGCATCGCCAACCCTCGCAAGAGGTCTTCTTCGACGAGTTCTTGCTTCCTCGGAGCAGAGGTAAGAACTCGTCCCCGACGATCTGCATCGTCGGGGCTAACGTGTCGCTTTAGACACGTTAAGCCTCGATGATGTGATCGTCGATTATCATGTCTTGAATAATTTTGACAGGTATCTTAATTAAGCCTTGCCAGCGGTTTACTCGCTTTAGGGTTTTCTGCCGACGATGGTTTAATTCTTATGCTTGGTTAGATTGTTCAATGCATCTACCATCCCCAAAAGCAATCGACGACTTGATTTTCTTCGTGTTAAGTCTCAATTCACACTTCGAGTTGCCATCGACCTTAGTCCTATTTTGAGATCTAACACGGAGCCTGTTTTCGGTTGTAACTAAGGATAGTGCCGAGGTTTTAGCCGGTCTTATCTAACGCATGTGGTTGCTTTATGTTTCTTGCATGTGTTTGCCACTTATATGTGCAGATCGATAAGTATAGAGACGTCGATCGTGAAATAATCTTAAGATTTCTTTATGGTTGATGTGTCTATATTGGCCGATTGGCTCGTATAAGTTTGCACTAGAGTACTAGCTAGTGTAGTTACCTTCGTTATCCTTATTGGCCGACATTATTAGTTGAGATCTACATATCAATGAAGGCTGATAAGATTAGATTCATGTCTTACTTATTTTCTAAGTGAGCCGATATAGCTTTGCCCTATCGGCTGGGCTATGACAATGTGTCATCGGTCTATTGACCGATCGGCCGTTGTTCTCTGACTTGGTTTACTTGTTTCATGTTGATTGCAGATCAAATCAACTGGCACGCTCTACTTACGACTAGGCAAGCCATTTGGACCTGCATTGGAGTTAAGCAGATCTCCCAGGCCGCCGTGGTAACGCGGAACCCGTTTGGTTGCTGGACGGGTCGAAATTCTGCGCCAACACGCTTTTGGCACGCCCGGTGGGACCACAAGAACACAAGCTTCTCACCAGCAACAAGGACACCTCGAGATGTCGAAGCAGGCCGAGATCGTCGAGGAGAACGTCATTCCCGTGACCGCCGACCAGCTCAGCGCAGAACAAAAAGCTGAGATGGATAGTCTGGTCGAGCAGTTCCAGAATATGTACCTGCAAACATATTCTAGGACTCGGCAGGGCACCTTGATTCAAAAGTCCAAGGTGGTCATGCCGAGTTCCGGAGATGGAGCTGGAACGTCGGCGGCGGCGCACGATCACGCCGTCAAAACTGAACACACTACAGCGCCGACGTTGCAAGACAGGATTGACTCCGCAGTCCACTCTGCGCTAGTCAACCAATCGGGGATTTTGGTGAACACCTTGACTAATACGGTCAAATCTATCTTAGACGGGTCAATTCACCAGTCCAAGCCTCAGGGGCCGATTTTCTTGCCAGAAAATAAGTTCCCCGCATATCGGACCCTGAGGAATGATCTGAGCACGTATCAGCCAACAGCGCTGATGCCACCCCCATCGGCGCAGCCGACAACAACATTGCCACTGGTCCTTACCAGGCAGACTGGGGGCAACCCTCAGCTCATCACCGAGGAACAATACGCTCAATGGGCCAAGGGGAAGCAACCGGTGGTTGAGCCGATGCAGCAAGTTCCCGTCGACCAGCCATCGGCCGGACAACCGCAAGCCCCAGTATTCAATAGTCCTCCACTTCAAGCTGCATACAACGTGCCACAAGGCTATCAGCAGCACCCCGCAGGACAGTATGGCGTACCGAACTTGGATCATCATTACCAGCCATACTCCCCTAGGCAGTATCAGGCAGAGGGTTTGCAACAATCGTTTCAGCAAGACCTCCCACATCGGCCCGCAGGATATTGGGCCGATATGATAGCCGAAGTGATGCGGGATCAATTCGGCTTGAAGCCCAAGGAGAACTCTACAGTGTATCGGCACCCGTATCCCGAGGAATTTGACAGGGTACCATTGCCGGGCCGATACAAGATCCCGGATTTCTCCAAGTTTTCGGGATAGGACAACGTCTCGACATATGAGCATGTCAGCCGATTCTTAGCACAGTGCGGGGAGGCATCGGCTATCGAGGCGTTGAGGGTGAGGTTTTTCCCTTTGTCCTTATCAGGGTCTGCATTCACATGGTTTTCTTCCTTGCCCTGCAATTCCATCAGAGGATGGATAGATCTGGAGAAACAGTTTCATAGATATTTCTACAATGGCGTACAAGAGATGAAACTGTCAGATCTGACTGCCATCAGGCAACGAGTGGATGAATCGGTCCCTGAGTACATACAAAGGTTCAGAGACATACGCAACAGATGTTATAGCCTCAGTCTGACCGATTCCCAGTTGGCCGATTTGGCATTTCAGGGATTGCTAGGGCCGATACGCGAGAGGTTCTCCTCGCAGGAATTTGACAGCCTCGCTCAGCTGGCACAACGAGTATTGGCCCATGAGCAGCGATTCTAGGAGGCAAAGAAGTTCGCGAAAAAGGTTAACACTGTTTATCAGTACGCCTCCGACGATGACGACGATGAAGACGGTGATGTCGACCTAGCCGAGTGGGCCCAGATGAGGAAATCAACAACTTGCCAGTGGGCCAAGAAAGGAGATAAAGAAGATAAATATGATTTCGACATCAACAAGGCCGATAAGATATTTGACCTGCTGTTGCAAGAAAAGCAGATCCAACTGCCAGTAGGTCACGTATTGCCATCGGCCGAAGACATCAAGAAGAGGAGATATTGCAAGTGGCACAATTCCTATTCACACCATACATATGATTCAAGATCTTCCGGCAACAAATTCAATCGGCCATCGAGCAGGGCAGAATTAAAATCGATGATGCCAAGCGGCCGATGAAGATTGAAGGCCACCCGTTCCCAGTCAACATGGTGCTGGCGGACAGGGCCGATGGCGGTGGCCATCGGACTGGCAAGCGGCCTCATCAGACCTCGGAGGGCCTGATCAAAAAATATTAGCGGAGGTGGGAGGAACAAGCTCAAGACCAAGCCGATCAAGACAACTCCTACGACCCACACTGGGAGTGCGAGTTTTTTCGCTTCTGCTGGAATGAAGGGATGAGGTTGCCATCTATCCAGGAGTGCCCTGCATGCAATGGTGCAGAAGATTCTTATCAGGGCAGCTCAAGCAGACAAACGCATCGGCCGGCCAAGCAACGGAAATCTATGCATGAAAGGCTAGGGCCGATGCACCGAGATCAACACGATGAAGATGAGGAGCAAGTCCAGAACCCCCAATAGTGTCCAAGCGATGTATTCACCAAGACACAAAAGCGGCGGGTTCAGAGGTTAAGGAGGAAAGAGCAAATCCAAGAGCAACAAGCTGAAATACCCCATCGGCCAACCAAGACCAAAAAAGAGTGGAGGATAAAATCCACGGTGGTCAAGGCCGATGAGGGCACCTCCAATACAGCTCAGAGCTACTCAGCTTCAAAAGGTAAAAAAATGGCATCAGCGCCTGTTAACATGGTGTTTATATTGCCAGCAGAATACAGCGTGCAGGCGGCCGATGAAGCGATGGCCGATGATGAACAAGGTTCGGCCAGGCTACAGTTGTCACCAGACCAAGCCATCTTCGACAAGCCAGTTGACGCCAGCTACAGACATTTACGGCCGTTGTACATCAAAGGATTCATCAACGGGCGGCCGATGACGAAGATGCTGGTCGATGGTGGCGCAGCGGTCAATTTAATGTCATACCCAACCTTCAGGAAGCTTGGAAAACTACCTGAAGATCTTATCAAGACAAATATGGTATTAAAGGACTTCGGTGGCAACGCATCCGAGGCGAAGGGGGTCCTGAACGTGGAACTCACCGTGGGCAGCAAAACAATTCCCACCACCTTCTTCGTCTTCGATGGAAAGGGTTCCTACAGCTTGTTGTTGGGACGAGATTGGATCCATGCAAATTGCTGTGTCCCTTCAACAATGCACCAATGTCTCATGCAATGGCAAGGGGACCAAGTCGAGATCGTGCAGGCCGATCGGTCAGTACACGTCGCCAATGCCGATCTCGCAGTTTGGGAGATGGAGGGAATCGACTGCTTGTCCGGGCGAGTCTGGGACGCCGATTTCCTCAAGGTAACTGACTGCGACATCGAGACAATTGAAGACCAAGACAAGCGGTTACTTTAGCGAAGATGCATCATCCGCCGTTGACAATGACCCCTACACGGATGACGCGGTGGATGAGTTAGACGGCAAGTTGGGACAAGGTTTTACGTCGGCTGATGAATTGGAAGAAATTGATATAGGAATAGGTGATAGGCCTAGGCCGACGTATGTAAGTGCTAATTTGCCAAAGGGATACAAGAACAATTTGATAGATCTTTTGAAAGAATTCAGAGATTGTTTTGCATGAGAATACCATGAGATGCCAGGATTAAGCCGATCGATTGTAGAACATCGGCTACCAATCAAACAAGGCTATCGGCCTTTTAAGCAAGCTCCTCGGAGGTTTAAGGCCGATATGCACGAAGCCATAAAAGCAGAGATCACAAGACTTTACGACGCCAACTTTATCAGACCCTGCCGATACGCAGAGTGGGTCTCCAACATAGTTCCAGTATTGAAAAAGAACGACAAGCTAAGGGTATGCGTCGATTTCAGAGATCTAAATAAGGCAACGCCCAAGGACGAGTACCCAATGCCGTTGGCCGATTTGCTAGTCGATGCTGCTTCTGGGCATAAGATCATTAGTTTCATGGACGGAAACGCGGGTTACAACTAGATCTTTATGGCTAAAGAGGACATTCATAAGACAGCCTTCAGATGCCCAGGGGCAATCGGCCTATATGAATGGGTCGTCATGACATTTGGTTTGAAGAATGCTGGAGCTACGTATCAGAGGGCTATGAATTACATTTTTCATGATCTTATTGGCTCTCTGATTGAAGTTTATATAGATGATGTCGTCGTAAAGTCAAGAGAACATGATATGCACTTGGCCGACTTACGCAAGGTACTAGAAAGGGCAAGAAAATATGGTTTGAAGTTGAACCCTAACAAATGTGCCTTTGGCGTATCGGCCGGTCAGTTCTTGGGTTTCTTGGTCCATGAGAGGGGGATTGAAATCACACAGAAGAACATCGATGCCATCAAGAAAATCAAGCCTCCAGAAAACAAGACCAAGTTACAATCTCTGCTTGGCAAGATCAACTTCGTCCGGCGTTTTATATCAAATCTATCGGGCCGTATAGAGCCATTCACTCCACTGTTGAAAATAAAGGACGACGAAGAGTTCATATGGGGTGACAAGCAACAGAAAGCGTTAGACGATATCAAAGAGTATTTAACTTCTCCGCCGGTCTTAATTCCTCCACAAAAAGAAGTCCCATTCAAATTGTACTTATCGGCCGATGAGAAATCCATCGGCTCGGTCTTGGTTCAAGATGTTAACGGCAAGGAAAGAGCTATTTTTTATCTCAGCAGAAGAATGTTAGACGCTGAGACAAGGTACACGCCGGTGGAGAAATTATGCCTTTGTTTATATTTTTCATGTACTAAATTGAGGCATTACCTGCTTTCCAACGAGTGCATCGTGGTGAGCAAGGCCGATGTGATGAAATACATGTTATCGGCCCCTGTGTTGAAAGGACGAGTCGGGAAGTGGATCTTTGCTTTAACAGAGTTTGATCTTCGATATGAATCGGCCAAAGCAATCAAAGGACAAGCCCTGGCCGATTTCATCGTTCAACACAGAGATGACTCAGTTGCATATGCAGACATTGTGCCATGGACATTGTATTTCGATGGATCCGTCTGCAGACACGGTTGCGGTATCGGCTTAGTCATCATATCCCCTCGGGGGGCAAATTTTGAGTTCGCTTTCACTATCAAGCCTTACTATACCAACAATCAAGCAGAATATGAAGCGGTGCTTAAAGGCTTGCAGTTATTACAAGAAGTCGAGGCCGATGCCGTGGAAATCATTGGTGATTCATAGCTAGTAATTAGTCAACTTTCTGGGGAGTATGAGTGCAGAGACGATATTCTCAAAGTCTACAATGAGGAGTGCAAAGAGTTATTGCACGGTTTCCGGATCGTAACGATGAGGCATATACCCAGGAAGCAGAATTTCGAAGCCAATGATTTAGCTCAGGGGGCATCGGGATACAGGCCGATGGCTAAAGACGTTCCGATTCAGATTGCTCTTGTGCACACCGATGACTGGAGGTTTGATAACAATTGAGTATTTGAGAAATCCTTCCCAATCGGCGTCACGCAGAATGAAATATAAAGTTTTACACTATGTCTTATTGGACGATAACCTATATTATCGGACGGTTGATGGTGTCCTACTCAAATGCCTAGGCCCTGAGGAGGCTAAAACCGTTATGAGCGAGGTACATGAGGGGATTTGCGGCACCCATCAATCGGCCCATAAAATGAAATGGCTGATGAAGCGCGTCGGATATTTTTGGCCAACCATGCTAGAGGATTGCTTCAAGTATTATAAAGGATGTCAGGATTGTCAGAAATTTGGAGCAATTCAGAGAGCACCGGCATCGGCTATGCATCCAATCATAAAGCTGTGGCCGTTTCGTGGATGGGGAATAGATATGATCGGCCAGATTAACCCACAATCAAGTAAGGGACACAAGTACATATTAGTGGCTACAGATTACTTCACGAAGTGGGTTGAGGCCATTCCTCTTAAGAAGGTTGATTCCAAAGACGCTATTCAGTTCGTCAAGGAGCACATCATATATCGGTTTGGGTTACCTCAGACAATAACTACCGATCAGGGATCAATCTTCGTGTCCGATGAGTTCATCCGATTTGCTGACAGCATGGGCATCAGATTACTCAATTCTTCTCCTTACTACGCGCAAGCTAATGGGCAGGCAGAGGCTTCTAATAAGTCTTTAATCAAATTAATCAAGAGGAAAATTGACGAACAGCCGAGGCAATGGCATACAACGCTGGCCGATGCCCTTTGGGCATATCGGATGACTTGCCATGGTGCAATCCAAGTGCCTCCCTATCAGTTGGTCTACGGGCATGAAGCTGTACTGCCGTGGGAAACCACCATCGGCTCAAGAAGGATTGCTTTGCAAGACGACTTGACAGCCGATGAGTACCATAATCTTATGGTTGATGAATTGGATGATTTGGCACATGTTCGATTACGGGCCTTAGAGAAAATCAAGCATGATAAAGATAGAGTAGCCCGTCATTATAATAAAAAGGTCGTTGCCAAGTCGTTTGAGGAAGGAGACCTTGTATGGAAATTAATAATGCCGATTGGTTCCAGAGATAATAAATTCGGCAAATGGTCACCTAATTGGGAAGGCCCCTTTCGAATTCATCGATGTGTTCCTCACAATGCCTATCTGCTCCAGGGATTAGATGGCGAGATTTATGGACGAGCTCTCAATGGCAAATACTTGAAACAATATTATCCCAGTATCTGGATTGACTCATGATCGGCCCTCTAGCCGATTTATGATTACAACCGATGTAATTAAGCATCGTCTTTAGATGGCCGGTATATACTATCGCCCTTAGTTCAAAATTTCAGAATATGAGCCCTCATCTTCCAAAATTTGGGGGGCATATATATATACAGGAGTTCTCGCATTGGATTTTTCAGTTGGCAATTGACTTCGGCTTTCTGGCCGACGAGATTGTTTATAATGAGATTGTTCATATTGAAGATATATACATACACAGGTGTTTTTTTTTAAGATACAATTCATTGGCCCAGAATGAACTCAGAGGAGTTCAGAAGCAATGATTAGGCTGGAATTCTCAAGACAAATTCGGCTGCATGGCCGATAAGGTGTAAGAGGATTTCAGAAGCAATGATTAGGCTGGAATTTTCGAGACAAATTCAGCTGCATGGCCGATAAGGTATATGTTTATACATTATAGAAATAAAATATGCTACATCACCCTATGAAGTCCGCAATAGCAGCAATGGCTTTACGGCGAATCTGTTCAACGTCTTCAATAGCCTGGGCATCATCGGCCATCGTCCCTGGGATCGGTTTCAGTGATTTGCTTAGGGTCGCGAGGTACTTGGCCGATGCCTTGAGCTTTGCCGTCTGATCTTCTATGGCCTTGGGTGATGCAGCTATTCCGGCTTCGACTTCTTGGATTTCTCGGCGTGTAGTGGCCAGCTTCGATTCTAGCTCTGCCTCGAGGCAACGGAGTTCTTCAAGCCTATTTTTCAATACAATCGGCTCCACCGCTAGCTCGTCCAACTTGCTCTTATCGGCGTTAACTTGAGCTTTGCTAGCGGTCAGGGCCGATTCCAGTTGTTCGCACTCTCGTCGCTCTGCAAGTCTTTCTTTTGCTTTGAAAAGCTTGAATCGGTATTGTTCCAGGAAGATGGCCGGTGTGAGGATCTCCATCAGGTCTTCGGGCAGTTCGTCTTGGATTTCTTGTACCCTGGCTCTGATGGAGGAGCAATCCTCTACCAAACACTCCAGCGAGGCTTCTAGCCAATTCCCAATATCGGACAGTCGGTTCTTTAATTCGTCAGAGATCGGCGCCTTGGCGGTGCTGGGCAGTTCCTTGTCCTCGTCATCAAGAAACTGGCCGATGTCAAATGAAAACATATCGGCCAGGCTCTGTAAACAGCAACATAGGTCAAGGTCAGTCTTGTCAATTGGGAGCTGACGAAAGGGGATCAGGCTAGGTCTCATTACCTGAGTTGGAGTATCGGTGGTGTTTGCATCGGCCTCCCTTTGCTGTGTTGAGGCAGTGGGCGATGGGGTTGGCCGATGTGGCGGAGATGCTGGGGCCCTAGGCTGAAAAGCAAGGGATTGGTAAGTAAGGTTGTGAGATTAGCATGATAATATATAAATCAACTCTTACCGAGGCGACCGGAGAGGGTGCTGGAGAAGGAGACGGAGTCCTCAATCGCGCTTTAGCCCGCTCACGCCGTTGTAGGGTTGCTTTCTTAGTCCTTTGCAGAGGGGCCGATTGAGTTCTTTCCTTCAGTATAGATGATGCCACAGCCTGAAAAGGATATCAAATTAAAGCCAAGCAATAGGAAGAAGTTATGTGAGCACGAAGAAGAAATTGTGTTTACCTTGCGGATTGCATGTTTGGTCTTTTTCGGCTGGGGGGCATCACTTTGGTCATCGGCCGGTGGAATCTCAGTGGTTTCGGCTGATGTTGCCTTGATAGCTTCAGCCGATGTGTTTCCTTCATATGTATCGGCAGCAGCTGCATCGACTTCTTCCTCCATTACTTGTTCTTTGAGAAACTCTTCTATGGAGGGATCCAACTCTTCGAGATCGTCTTGGTCGTCAGTTTTGGATTTTTTGCTGGATTTTTGGGCTTTGCCTTTAAATGGCGCTTTCCTCTTGGGGTTTTCCTTGATCATCGGCCCCTGGAGCAGTGATGGTATCTTTGGGGCAGTGAGGCCGGTGATGGACTCCAGGATGGTTGACCCCGATGGAGCTACGGCTTGAGCATAGAAAATTTTCTGTCCACTATTGCTCACAGAAGGAATCGGCTCATCTGGTACTTGGGGACTGATGCCTTGGATAAGCTCTGTTACGTAGAACCTGGCCGATTGGTGGAAAATATGAGCGGCCCACTCTTGCCACCAGGTTTGGAAATTGATGTGGACAAAGGTATTCAGGTGCAGCCGATCGCAGTCGCCAAGATTTGGGAGCTCGATTTCCATCGCCTTGCTCATAACTAGAGCCGATGAGACTGTGCCTCTGCTCTCCAGGAGTTTATGAAGGTATAAACTGATGGGAAGTTGCCCGAGCCCGCATTGCCTAGCAGCTGTCATTGGGTTGTAAAATTCATAGGACAGGCTGGTGCTCCTTCCCTGAAAAATACCTACCGGGAGCAGGCATGGAGTCAGGCCGATCATAAACACCTCTCTGGACTCCATGTCATCGTTTACCAAGCTCAGTTGCAGATCATCTGGAAGCTCATAGTCTTGGTCCGATGTATAGATAAACATGTCCATCTTGGCTGATGGAGGACCGGTGAAGAAACGGATGAACCATGTAGCCATGTCATCGGCCGATTGATCTGCGCCAGGGTAGACGGAGGCTGCTTCTCCATAAGACATACATCGTCTGCTTCTGGGATCTTCGTGATCGGCATACTTCGATGGGAAGCGCGAGTCCGATAGAGGTGGCCGATCGACCATGGTGTTGGTATGAATTGTTAGCCACAGTTGGATGAACCACCATGGTCCCCCGTGTGCCACGGTTTGTTTCAGCATCAAGTCTTGTGTGGCAATGTGGAGTAGCCGATATACAGCTCCTAAGAGATATCGGCCGAGAGGGATTTGTTTTTTGCTGACCAGGGCCTGAGCCAGGTGCTGACAGTTTGTTGTGGGGCCGCAGGTCGATCCGCAGAAGACGAATCTTTCCAACCACAATGTCAGGAACGCTACATGTTCTCGCTCTGAGACCGATCCTTGTTCCATGTGCTCAGAGATGTACCCAGACCAGCCTCCAATTTTCTTGGTCTTCAGTTTGTGGCTGCTGTTTATCAGGAGGCTGAAAGGATTAATCTCAGAATCGATGTCTAGTCCTGTGAGTACCTTGATATCTATGAGGGTTGGGGTCATCGGACCTTGCTTGAACATGAAGGCGTTCAAGGTACTTGACCAGAAGTAGCTGGCAGCTGACATTAGTGGCTCATTTTTCTTGGTATCGGCCAGGGACAGAGTTATGCATTGGCCGATTCCAATCTCGTCCCAGTGGACTTGTTTGACGACAGCAATCCTTTTGTGCCAGGTCCTGTATCCGTTTAGCTTTGATGGCCATGACCTGAAGGTGTGTTTCCACGCCGAAACAGTGGGCTTGGCTTGCCTGAAGGGGATTCTGTCTGTTTCGGCGTTGATTAGCCAGGTTGGGTCGCAGTCGCCCATGGGGCCCAGGAGAAAGCGATGGGATTTATCGTCGGTAGGGATCAAGATTTGGTTCTTGAAGACCTAAATCGTGAGAACGACGATGAAAATATAAGACCCGGGGAGGGAACAGAGAGTAAAACCCTAACTTGGAGAAATCGACGGGGAAAGCGATAATGCAGGATTGAACAAGTCGACTTACCGTGGGGATCTCAGAGGCGTAGAATGGGGCGGAAGCCATTGGTCTTGAAGAAGGGATTGCTGCGAAAGGGGTCGATGTCGATGGAGTACCGAGCGGTCGCCGGAGTTGAAGAACACGAAGAGTTTGTTGAATCGGCGGCGAAAGGGTTCGAATCTGGATCTGTGCGGTTTTCAGATTAGACCTAGCAAAGAAGTCGATGAGTTCCTTGGAGTTAATTCCGCCACATTATATAATGAAGCGGAATTGGGGGGCATGTGTTAACGATGGATTTTGGTAATCGACTTGGAGAGAAAAGAGGAAACCGAAGCAGAGAGGAAGCATTGAGTTGGAGTCGGACCAGGCTTCGTATCAGACCCGGTAACCGTATCGGACTTGGGAGGTGTTGCTATAGAGAGCGTATCGGCCGATACGGATTTGGTTTGGTCGTTGGCCGATACGGGTTGTGAGTTGATAGTGTCAACGTGGGCTTGGTCTGGGCTCGAAATAAGCTTCAAGGAAGTTGCCAAATAGAGATAAAGCTCGGTTTTAGGCAATTGTATCTTGTAAATTAAGTAGTGTAGATCTAATCTGTGGCTTAAGTCTGCCGCAAGGATTTGTTTGTTAGTTGTAGATAAGATCGTGCCCTACAAGGGTTCTGTTGTAACTTCGGGTATAAATATCCCGATAGTTTGTACATGTGAACTCTCTCTTTCAATCAATCACACAATCAAATCAATCTACTTTCGGCGCATCGCCAACCCTCGCAAGAGGTCTTTTTCGACGAGTTCTTGCTTCCTCGGAGCAGAGGTAAGAACTCGTCCCCGACGATCTGCATCGTCGGGGCTAACGTGTCGCTTTAGACACGTTAAGCCTCGATGATGTGATCGTCGATTATCATGTCTTGAATAATTTTGACAGGTATCTTAATTAAGCCTTGCCAGCGGTTTACTCGCTTTAGGGTTTTCTGCCGACGATGGTTTAATTCTTATGCTTGGTTAGATTGTTCAATGCATCTACCATCCCCAAAAGCAATCGACAACTTGATTTTCTTCGTGTTAAGTCTCAATTCACACTTCGAGTTGCCATCGACCTTAGTCCTATTTTGAGATCTAACACGGAGCCTGTTTTCGGTTGTAACTAAGGATAGTGCCGAGGTTTTAGCCGGTCTTATCTAACGCATGTGGTTGCTTTATGTTTCTTGCATGTGTTTGCCACTTATATGTGCAGATCGATAAGTATAGATACGTCGATCGTGAAATAATCTTAAGATTTCTTTATGGTTGATGTGTCTATATTGGCCGATTGGCTCGTATAAGTTTGCACTAGAGTACTAGCTAGTGTAGTTACCTTCGTTATCCTTATCGGCCGACATTATTAGTTGAGATCTACATATCAATGAAGGCTGATAAGATTAGATTCATGTCTTACTTATTTTCTAAGTGAGCCGATATAGCTTTGCCCTATCGGCTGGGCTATGACAATGTGTCATCGGTCTATTGACCGATCGGCCGTTGTTCTCTGACTTGGTTTACTTGTTTCTTGTTGATTGCAGATCAAATCAACTGGCACGCTCTACTTACGACTAGGCAAGCCATTTGGACCTGCACTGGAGTTAAGCAGATCTCCCAGGCCGCCGTGGTAACGCGGAACCCGTTTGGTTGCTGGACGGGTCGAAATTCTGCGCCAACACGCTTTTGGCACGCCCGGTGGGACCACAAGAACACAAGCTTCTCACCAGCAACAAGGACACCTCGAGATGTCGAAGCAGGCCGAGATCGTCGAGGAGAACGTCATTCCCGTGACCGCCGACCAGCTCAGCGCAGAACAAAAAGCTGAGATGGATAGTCTGGTCGAGCAGTTCCAGAATATGTACCTGCAAACATATTCTAGGACTCGGCAGGGCACCTTGATTCAAAAGTCCATGGTGGTCATGCCGAGTTCCGGAGATGGAGCTGGAACGTCGGCGGCGGCGCACGATCACGCCGTCAAAACTGAAGACACTGCAGCGCCGACGTTGCCAAACTAAAGATAAGAAACACCATGCTATCCGAGGAAAAACCCTAATAAAAAACCAAATAAACAGTACATGGAAAGTAAACAAACATGTCAAGCTAAATTTTAGATGAATTTTGCAAGTTGAATGACCCAATTTTAGATGTTTTGAACCATTTAAATGAATTTTTGGAAATTAACTCGATTTATTATGCAATTATTAATTATTTTCTTAAAGGAAATCAAGAATTATGACGTTAGCCCTTGGGGAAAAGTGGGCCGAGCCATTAACATGTGGGCCCCGCATGTCAGCGAGAGGGGAGACCGGTCCACGGTGGACCGGCACCATGGAGGCATGGGCGTGGGTGCACCATGTGGCGGCCACGTGGCAGTAATGGGGCGCCACCATGTGGACGGTCCAGATCCAACCAGAGGTGGATTTGGCGGCCATGGGCAAGGAAGGAGGCACTCGCCGATCGGTCGGCTGGGAGGCGCCTACACACGACCAAGAGGCCATTGGCCGTGAGCAACGATGTTGCGGGAGGGGGCATGGGTGAGGATAAATGAGAGAGGAGGAGAAGGGGGTTCTCACCGTGCGTAAAGGATGGTGAGCTGACGATGAGAAGTCGGCCGGCGGCGAGCCCAAAGCGGCAGCGCTGCTCGGGTTCATGACGGCGAGGTGGTCCGACGATGGCGCGGGAGTGGGCAGTGGCGGACGGGGGTGGCCGAGATCTGGGTATGGCGAAGGACGGGGATGGCCTAGTGGGAAACAATTGCCGGAGAAGGAGAAGGGCGGCGGAGCTCACGTTGAGCGCGGGACGGGAGCTTCGGGATGAATGGGCGGCAAGGACTAGGCGCCTAGTGTGCGCCGCGACATGCTGGAGCCGAAGGTGACGATGGCACGGCGGGGCAGGGCCTCACTCGCTGGTGAGGAGCGATTGGAGGTGGGAATGGCGACAGTGGCCCTGGTTTGCGGTGTAAGTGATGCCCCGATGGCGAATTGGAGGAGCGGAGCGGCGCCCGGGGCGCGGCGCGGAGCGGCGAAACCGATGATGGTGGCGGCTTGGCACGGCGGTGACTATTACGGCGACGAAGTGCGGCCAGAGGGTGGCGGCAAGAGACGACAGTCGGGCTCGGTGCGGGGAGAGCGAGAGATGCTACGACGAGCATGAGATCGGGGAAAAGAGAGAGGGATGTTCGAGAAACATTTTTATAGCCTTGGGAGGCCGAGTTCGGAGTGGAATGGGCGAGGTGCGGCGTCGGGTTCCGTGGGAAGAGCAGGGAAAGGCGTGGAGGAGGTGGAGTGGGTCCGGTCCACCGCGTTTGATTGGAGATGGCGAGAGCGGGAAGGCATGAGCGGTGTGGGCAACATGGGGAAATTGCGGTGAGGTAGCACAAGGAGCTGACAGGTGGGGCCGTCGATCCCACCTGTCGGCGAGAGGAAGAGAGGAGACCGGGACGGGGACCCAAAATGGACTTTTTATATCGTGGTGTCATCGTCCGGTAACTTGTTGGCATCCAAGAAGTTGATGAGCGGAGTACACCAGTCTTCCGTAATCTCGATGACTGCCACGACATTGTTGACCTCTGCATTAGCCTCCGAGCTGTTCTCTGCGCTAGATAATGTGCCTTTGTCATTGACGATTTTAACGGAAGGTTTTGTCAGGATGTCCAAAAAGGTTCCTGAAACGGGTTCTCTTTTGGACGTGCGTCGTGCTAGGTTGTCGGCATCGGTGTTGTCTTTACGGTAGACATGGCATACCTCTAAACCATCACACCTTCGCTCTAGCTTCCTGATTTCGACAAGATATTTGGTCAACTCAAGGTTTGAGCATTTGTAGTCCTTGTGCACTTGGTTAGAGACCAACTCTGAGTCCCCTTTCAAAATCAATCGCTTCACTGCAAGTGCCGCGGCTACTCGTAACCCGGCGAGTAATCCCTCGTAATCTGCCATGTTGTTTGTTGCTTGGAAATTGAGGTGTATTGCGTGTCTGAATTGATTTCCGGTAGGAGATGTCATAATGAATTCTGCCCCTACTCCTTGTCTATCGAATGCCTAATCGAAAGCCATTGTCCATGTCTCATGATCCGTATGAGCGGTTGAGGTATTCTCGGGAACGGTCCAGTTGGCAACGAAGTCAACGAGAACCTGAGACTTGATGGTAGTACGTGGGACGAGTTTGACATCAAATTGGCTGAGCTTGACGACCCACTTGGCAATGTGTCCTATGACATCTTTGTTCCGGACCACCTCGCCTAGGGGGAAAGAAGCGACGACCTTGACTTTATGGGCCTGAAAATAGTGGCGCAGCTTCTGTGATGTCATGACCATAGCATAGAGCAGTTTCTGGATTTGAGGATATCAAGTTTTGGCATCATGGAGGGCCTCACTAATGTAGTACACAGGACATTGTACTTTGTCCTCTCGACGACAATCACAGTGCTAACGGAATAAAGTACGACAGCAATATATTGAAATAGTTCTTCCATTTGTTGTGGGGAAATAAGTACAGGAGCGTTGGACAAGTACCGCTTGAGCACGATAAACGCATTTTTGGCATCCTGTGTCCACTCAAATCTATCCTACTTTTTGAGTAAAGCAAAGAAAGGCTGTCCTCATTCTCCCATCTTGGCCACGAACCGGCTTAAAGCTGCCATGCATCCCGTGAGCTTCTATACTTCCTAGAGCCTTGTCGGTGACTTCATGTTCTCGATGGCCTTGATCTTCTCAGGGTTTGCTTCAATGTCTCATCCAGAGACAAGAAATTCGAGCAACTTCCCCGACAGTACTCCAAACGTACACTTCTCCAGGTTTAGTTTGAGCCAATGTCACCGGAGATTGTCGAATGTTTCCCTCTTGACCACAACATCTTCGACGTACGCCTCCACGTTCTTGCCGATCTGGTCATCGAAAGCCCCCTGGATCTCTCGCTGGTATGTGTTGGCTTCATTGATTAATCCAAAGGGCATTTTGGTATAGAAGAAAACACCGAAGGGTGTGATGAACGTTGTCTTCTCTTCGTCCTCTTTGGCCATGCTGATCTAGTGGTAGCCGGAGTAAGCATCGAGGAAACTCAACAACTCACAACCAGGAGTTGAATCCACCAGTTGGTCAATGCGAGGAAGAGGGAAGTGGTCCTTGGGGCACGCCTTGTTGAGGTCGATGAAGTCTACGCACCATCACTGGATTAGCAAGCCACTCTGGATAAAGGACATCTCTGATGAAGCCAACCTTGAGAAGTTTCTCCAGCTCTTCTCGAATGACTTCTTTTCTCTCTTGGGTGAATGTCGTAACTTCTGCTTGACTGGCTTGGCACTGGGACGCACCATCAATTTGTGCTCGATCACCTCCCTGGGACTTCGGGCATGTCGAACGGTTGCCAAGCGAACACGTCTGTATTCTCGCGGAAGAATGTGATGAGCTTGAGTTCCTATTTGCTGTTGAGCGTTGCCCCGGTCTTGACTATCTTGTTGGGGTTACAACTAGCCAACAGGATGATCTTGATTGCACCATTGGGCTTGGGTGCCATGTTGGGCTTGCTCACTTTCCGGGGAGGCTCTGTAGTGGCGGGTAGCGTGGGAGTATGCTCGACCATGTCAAGTCTCCTCTTGTCGCACTGTACTGCTACGTTCGTATTCCCGGGGATCATGATTGTCCCTTTTGGGCCTGGCATCGTGAGATTTTTGTATGCGTAGTAGGGCGCCGCCATGAACTTCGCGAGGGCAGTCCTTCCGAGGATAGCATTGTAAGCAGTGTCAAACTCTGCTATGTCGAAAGTGATCTGCTCTGTACGGAAGTTGTTGGCCAGGCCAAACGTCACTGCTAGCGTAATCTTCCCCAGTGGTTTTGATGATTATTCCGGAGTCATCCCATGAAAAGGCTATTCGGAAGGAATAAGTGTCATGTCCTGATAAATTCATTCCAAGTTAGAAATCACTTTCTAAAAGGAATAATAAAAATTTTTAAAAATCTAAAAGAAATCTCAAACACTAAAATACGGGCAAGAAAAATTTGAAAGTAGCTTGGTGTATTTTTTCCTAAATTCTCCATGCTCTAAATTAGTCCCTCAATTTTTACTTGAATTTTCAGAGCAAAAGAAATAATTTTAACACAACAAAAACTAATTTCAAAGTTAAATAAAATGAAAAAAAATAAAATTAATCATCTCCCTCTCTTTGGGCCGGATCTGGCTTGAAGTCCTCCCTTCCTCCCTTGGCCTGCCGCCGCAGTCCCCTTATCGTCCCTCTCTATTTTTCCCTCCCTCTCGGGCCTACCCTCTCCTCCACGGCCCAACTCCCTTCCCTCTCCCTTGGACCGAAGTCCGTTTCAACTCCTCCCACCGCACACCTCCTTCCTCTTGGGCTGTGTTTCCCAATGGCCCATCTCAGCACCGCGTGGCCCAACCGGCCCAGCCACCGGTCGTCTTCCACCTCCAACTGAACCGCCGCATGTACATCGCATCCGACCGAACCCTACCACCGCCGGCACACCGATCTCCCTCCCCGGTTGATTCCACTCCAAATTGATTGCAAAAATCGGTTCCCCTCCTCATCATCAATTCCCCCCAATTTTTCTCTCTTGATTGGGATTTAATTCGTTGGAATTTAATCCCTCTTCTTTGTCTCCATGGATGGTCGGTGGGCTCTCTGTCCCCTCCTCACCCTGACCATTCCCCTTCCCCTCCGGCCTATAAAGGGACGACAACCTCGTCCCCTTCCTCCCCTTTTGCATTTCCCGAGCTCTATTGCTCTCTCTTCGTCTCCCTGCGCGACCTCGTCTCTCCACCAAGTCGGCAAACACCGACCAACCCTCCCCATCCACCGGAGGTGTGCAAGACCCCAGCGCCACCACCTTCGGCCACGCCTTGTCCTCCCCTAACCCGGCCACCCCTCTGTTTCGTCAAAAGTCCACTGGAAGTGCCCCTTCACTGATGAGTAGTGAAGTATGTCGTTGTCCTCTTCCGGCAGCCCTTCCCGTCTTCCTGGAGCACCGTTTAACTTTGCCGAAATCACCATCAGCTTCACCTCATCAAGCCCTTTCCCAGCCACCCCTCCGTTTCACCAGAAGTCCACAGGAAGCGTGTCTCCGCCATCCTCCTCCTCCTCCAAGTTCATTCCCGGTCATCATCCCTGTTCCATCAAGTCGTTGCTGCTTCCTTGTCGTCATCTACGTCCTCGGTTCCGCATCGTCAAGCTCATCCTCGCCTTCATCCAAGGGTCACCACAGAAGTCGTCGCCTCGTTCATCGCCGCCTGTCTCCTCTGTTCATCGTCGGTAGTCGCCATCGTTCCCTCGCCTCAACGCGTTGTGGTAAGGATCCCTCCCTTGCTGCCCCTTCCCTGTCCTCTCGGTGTCATCATCGTGCCCGTCATGCCGTTGTTGGCCCCTGTCTCGTGCACCAGCATCGATAGTCGTTTGTGCGGTCTTTGCACACACGTGTGGTGGTTGTGTTCATGCACCCCGTGGCCACCGCATGGTTCTCCACGTGTGCAGCCCGCATGGCATTTGATTCAGGTCCGGTTGTTGGTTACTTATTTCGGTTGACACGTAGGGTCTTACTACGTCTTTCCCGTGGATTGTCTCTGTGAACCTGATCCACGGTGAACTAGCCATTTGACCTGTGGGTCTCGGTTATCAGTCGCTTGATCCTTTCCCTCCGCAAGAGATGTAGCATTACACATAATTTAATGGTATAGTAATAATTAAACAACTCGCAAATATCCACTTTAATTGCACCTAAATTTCGGATGGTCATTTCTTGGCCGTATGAACTCTAAATTGACCCGTTGAAATTGCTTAATTTTTTTTATAACTTAAAGAACCCGTGCTTGTTGCTTTTTTGTACTGTTTTCATTTCTTTCTTAGCGTTGTAGCTTTGTTTTTTTGTTCATGTAGTTGCTGTCGTTTCGGAGTTCCCGTGGTATAGTTCGACTTTGTCGCTGAAGCAAGGGAAGTCATGCTCTCCTTGAGCATATTGAATCTCAGTTGGTGAAAAGTATTTTAATTTAAATTATTGCATTCGCTTTTCTAAATTTACCGCGTTATAACTGTTTTACTTAGCCTTTTCTATATTTCCTTGTTATGGCCGTATTTATTGAATATTGTGTAATTACCTTTGACAACCCTAGGTAACAAAAACCAGCTAGTAAGAACTTTATATATGGTGCTTACTAGGAATTTTATGATTACGCTTAGCAATGCTCTGTTAGAAACAAATAGATGTTTTACAACATCTGACTTTGGGATGACTATAATTTTATTTAATGATAGATTAGAGGCTTGTTTGGCTTGATATGTTGGACTTCTCTTTCATAATTCCCAAACTTCTTTTTGGCTGGGCTCGAGGTGCTTGGTTTAGCTAGTCGCACCTCGGTCCACATAAGCACCAGTCTTAGGGGCACGATTGCAAAGCATATTCCGTGCAACCACATGTCTAATGTCTAAGGCTTAACATATTGGTTAGTGCGGTCATGTCACACCCTAAAAATCGTTAAATTATAAATTGTTGTGAAAAAGGAATTTTTAGAAATTATTTAATAATTAAAGTAAGTGTTTGAATAAAATCTATGAAAAATTTGAACATTAAACCGAGCTAGATAAAAATTTCCTCGATAAATTGTGGTGGATTTAATTTTTATTAAATTCTCCATAGTTAATTACACTTTCTGGAATTTTCTCGGATTTTTCGGAGCTCAAATACTAATTTTAGTAATACAAAGAACATTTCAATAAATGAGTCAATAATAAATTAATCAGTAAATGATAAGGTTAAAATTTTATTAAATACGTTGAGTGTCCAAGTATTTTCAAGATTTTTCTTGGAATTATTTGAGCATTGGAAGTATTTTTAATAATCAAAAGATCATTTCAGCAATTATTTAATTGGAAAAAGCAATTTAAGTCTCTTTTCTGTTTTGGGCCGAATCTGGAGAAGTCTAATTCAGCTCCCTCTCTTTCTTAGCCCGGACTGCCCCTCCCTTCCAAAGTCTGTCTGGTGTCCTTCCTTCAACCGGCCCAAAAAAAATAAAAAGGAAAAGTCTACTCTACGTCCCTCTCGCTACAGTGCGTCTTCAACCTCCAGCCGGCCGAACAGAGCCCAACCCGGCGCCTCCCCCTCCTCCAAATCCGGCCTCCCTGTTGCTTCCCTTCCAAAATTAGTTGTGGGAACGGATTCCGCTCAATGTCCTCTATTTTTCCCCAAGAAAGCCCCATCAAAACCGTGCTCAATCCCACGAATTTCGGCCTCGTTCTTCTCCGACGAACTCGGGATAAACCTTAATTTTCCATAGCCAAATCCCTTCAAATCCGAGTCGATCTCTCCCTCCTCCGCCTATAAAAAGCATGCCCTAGGTCCCCTCTTTCGTTTCCCCTCTTTTTCCCGAGCCGCCGAGCCCTAGCCGCCTCTCCCCGCGCTCGCCATCTCTCTCCACCTCCGGCCGCCACTCCAGCCGCGCCTCCCATCGCCGTCCATCATCGTTTTCGGTCACCGCCGCCACCGTTGAGTTCGCAAGAAGAATAGGAAGCCCAGCCACTGGTCCCCCTGTGCCGAAGACCGCCGGAACGCCGCCGCCACCACCGACCCGACGCCGTCGCCGCTTGAAGCTCGTCGCCGACCGCCATTCTTCGTCGTCCGTCATCGTGTAAGGGTGGGTAAGGACCATCTCGATCTCCTCTTCGCATTGGTGTCCTCGGTTTCCGCCGCCGTGCCGTCGTTTGCCGTCGCCGCCGTCATCCACTGCCGGCCGGCCATCTGTCCCACGTGGGATGCCACGTCGGCGTCCACGTTAGCGCCTGGTCAGTCGCCACCCAAGCGCCACAACGTCGCCCCGTTAGCGTCTCAGTCCATGTGGCGTCCATCCAAAACCCTAGGCCATTCTAATATCGTTCGTTGGATCGTGGTCAATTTCTTGTCAAGATCGATCTCGGCCGTCCATCTTAGTGAACCCGTGGACCATCTCAGTGAACCTGTTCTATGGTGGACCAATCAATGCTGACGCAATAATCCTCTTTTCTAAATCAAAATTAATTTATTATTGCGTCATAATTTTAATATAGTTTCGGTTAATGAACCTTATATTATGCCATTCTTTGGTATCCATTGCACTTGCATACTTGCTGTGTGTCTTGTTGAGTATTCCATGTACTCATCTTGCAATAATCATCAAACCTCAGTTGAAGAAAGAGGATTCAGAAGGAGAAGACGTTTGGCTTATACCCCAGTTGAGCTGCCTGTGGGAGTGGAGTTGAAGCTATCGTTAGATCGTTTGTCCGTTGCTGTTTTCTTTATTTTTGTAAGTATGTATCGTTATTATTTTGATGATTCTGTATATTAAATTGTCGATTTGTGTACCTTGGCTGATTCCTGGACGAGGGTTTAATGCACAAATTAGTTCGGAAATTACTTGTGAATTTCCGGGCGTGACAGGTCATGAGCAAGGAAGACATGGATAGGGATCGATGAGGCCCAAGCATCAGGCGGATGTTCCTGGTAGTCACGCCCGGGGGCATAGACTATCTGTCTGTCCTAGGGTTTCTGGCCGCGGAAGTCTATGTCGGTCTTCTTTGTTTAGGACGGTACTAAACGGTGGGTTATGTCGCGATCTTGACTCCTCGGGTACCTTTCCGGTATCGTGATGCATGGCTGACGTGTAGTCAAGAATGCATCTTGTGGGTAAAGATGTATACCTCTGACCAGAGTATAAACTATTCGAATAGCCACACTCTCAATTATGGGCAAGCCTAGAAATGACCCAAAGTTAGAGGTTTTATTCTAATGAACTGGAATAACTAGATTTATTACCTGTGAGCCTGGTTTAAGGCAAGATCGCGTGGGCACGCGGCTTGATAATAATTTGACCAGAGATAGGTTGTGGTTTGATTAAAATGCCTTTAAATAGTACTCCATTGCATTAAGTGCATTTTTTCGGTGTGGCTTGCTGAGTACGGTGGTTGTACTCATCCTTGCTCAATCTTTCCCCCTCTAGTCAATGAAGCTTTTCAAGCCGAAGTCCTAGGTGGAGTCCTAGCTTATACCATACTTAAGCGCCTATGAAAATAGAGCCGTAGGCCCGCTAGTCCGCTGCTATTTTTCTTTTGTTGTCAGGCCTTATATGCCTTTGTAATAATGTAAATATTATCGTGATAATTAATAAAGATGTGTCTTTTGTATCAAGTTTGTATGGTGTACCCCGACTTTTCCTAGGATGGGGATTAATGCACTAGCGTTCGGGAAAGGTATTTTCCGGGCGTGACAATAAGATTGCTTCTAGGGATACCCATTGCGTCGAGGGTGCTGGCGAAGAGAAGATTGATGTAGATGCCGCCGTCGATGAGTACCCGTACAACCTTGATATTCCGAATAGTGGGTTCGACTACTATCGGATACCGGACTGGTACAATTGTCGTTGTCGGGTGGTCAGCCTCAGAAAACTTGATCTTTTGGTTGGGCCACTTCATCTTGGTAGCAACTCCTCGTGAAGTAGAGCAGACTTCGTGTTCTACCTTCTTATACTCTGTTTTAGAGGTGTTTTAGAGGTGTATGTCGTAGAACCGCCGAAGATATGGGCTACATGCTGGTCGAAGTCTGGGAGCACGAGTTCGTCATCGGACGAGAGATCATCAGTGCTCCTCTCGACCACGCGAACTCGCTTTTCTTTTTCGAGAGCCAGTTGTTTCGCCAACGCTTTTTGGAAAACTTGGCACTCCTCCAAGGTATGTGTGTCGGTCTTGTATATTGGGCACCATTGTCGTACTGGTTCATCGCCTTGAAGGGCTGGGCGCTTTGGGGGTGGGTTTGCTTGTTCTGCAATAAAGACGTCTATTTCCTCCTTGTGTTTTCCTTCCTTTTTGCGATTTTGTTTCTTCTTTTTGGCGAACTCTGGTGCCTCTTTCTTGGCGGATTACCTCTGCTCGATCACCTTGCCTTTTCCACCTTTCCTCTTGAGAGAGTCGTCTACGTGAGCACATCTGTCGATGATCTTCAACAACTTCATGGCCAAAGTGATTTGCCTTGTCGCCAGCTCTTGGACAGTGTAGTGATCTCGGACGCCTGACTTGAACACGCATATGACAGAAGCGTCGGTGATCTTGGGGATCGTATTCTGGCATTCGTTAAAACACTATATATAGTCCCTTAAGGATTCACCCGGGTTTCTGCCTAAGGACGTGTAGATCATCCTCGACCGCATGCCACTTGTATGTTCCTTGAAAGTTGGTGACAAACTGCTACCACAAGTCTTCCCAGGAAGAAATCGAGCGAGGTGGAAGGTGCACCAGCCATGACCAAGCAGATCCTTCCAACGCTGCAGGCAAGCAGTTTGCCAACGCGTTGTCGTCTCCATCGACCGCATAGAGAACAGTAGAGTACACGTGCAATAACTCCTCTGGATCAGTACTGCTATCATACCTTCCTACCGCAGTAAGACAAAACTTGTTTGGCCATCGCACCACTTGTAGAGTAGGTGTGAAAGCCCAACATCCGCCTCCCGGTATAAAGGGTGGACGACGTCCTCGTGTCCTACGAGAACCGCCTCTAGTTGATGATGACGACAACGAAGGATCATCGTAGTCGGGGGTGTGGCCCCTTGACCTACGGCCTCGTCCTCGGTCCCTCCTGGAGTTTGGGGATTGCGTGTTTCATCGTCGTCGATTGTCATCATGGTGTTATCGACCTTGGTCGTTCTCGCCTTGTTGACTTTGGCGATCTCGACGATCTCGATCATTGTTGCGATCTTCTCGGTTGTCATTGTCGTCCCGCCCTCTGTTTCCTCCGCGAGGTGCATGAGGTTGGCGGTGGTCGACATCGTCCCGATTTCGTCGCTCCTGCCTACGCCCATTCAAGTGATTGTGAAGGTCGTAGTCATCTTGATGAGGAGGGGGTTGATTAGCCTGCCTTCCTGGTGATGCGTTTCGATGGTTGCGGCTCGGGTCTTGGCTAGGGTGTGGACTGACAGCGTCCTCTACAACATCGTTCTCCGGTGCTCAGTCTCCAACGTGTGGGCAGGGATCTCGAGAAGGACATTGGGGGTTTGATCTGGCTGCGGCTAACAAGGCAGAGTTGAGGTTGGCTATCGTTGACTGTATCCATCTGACCCAGTCATCTGCTTCCGGGAAGGTCACTGGGTCGAACGGAGTTTGCTTCAATAACGAGTTGACCACGATGAAGTGTTCGGCAGGAGTTCGAACCAGCTCGACGGGTTGACGCGATGCAACAGGAGCAGACGGTTCTTCTCTCGAACGAACCTCACCCTTTTCACGTATGTCCTCGACGATCCCTTCAATCACATTCACTTCATGCGGGGAGTTGCATCCTAAAGATTCCAAGTTGTGAAGGATGAAAGGTTCACAAGGATCGATGTCAATGAATCCGACTAGGCGATCTGGAGTTTCCATCTTGCTATCGTCCACCGATGCATCTCGAGGTTGATCTCAATGTTGGTGGATCGGATAGCAGGGGATGCGGACCATGGATCCTGTGACTTTCAAGAAGATATTGCAGTCAATAAGGGGGTGACTTTTTGATTTGTGGATCAGGCATCATGCCTTGTACAGAGATGTACGCTAGATATCTCGATCTTTGCAAGCATCGAGTTTAGCCTTCACTTGAAGTATTACCCGACATTCAACCAGAGAGTGCTGGGACGTCTTATGGATCGACATTCAACCAGGTGTGATGCATTGGTGCAGACTTCCTTGTCGGCACCCAACCCTTCATAGATGTCTAGGGCTTGGCCGCTTTAGGAGTTCTTCGGGGAGCTGAAGTCATCGGCGTCCTCTTTTCTGACCGGATAGGAGGAACAACTGACGAAGGGTTGTTTTCCATCACCTTGTTCTCGATCCTAGCTGGTATTGGGGTAGGCGAGATTGGAGTTGTGGCGAAGACGAGAAAAACGATGGACCCGACTTGAGTCCAAACAAATGTCGGCTGGGTAGGATCTCCCAAGCCAGGGCGAATGTGGACATTGTTGTCAGAAGGCCTTGAGCTTGAAGCCATCTTGGCAAAACCTTGAGCATCAAAACTCCCTACCTGGTGCGCCACTATCGACGGGTTATATCCGTAGACCGTATTCTAAGAGTGTTGGAATAAGGATGTACATAGAACAACATCAAGCACACAAAAGACAAGGATTATAATGGTTCAGGCCCCTCGTAAGGTAATAGCCCTACTCTAGTTTATATGGAATTATGACGAGAACTACAGACATTACAATAGAGAACAACAGAAAGTATCAAATACTGACGAGATCCCTGTCGAGAACTGCTCGATGAGATCCAACCAACGAGTTATCTTCGAGGTCCTCCGGATTGCTTCTGCTCTGTCAATGGCTTGCGCTATGATTCGATTATCCCGTACCCCCTAGGGGGCCTTGTATTTATATTGTAGACTGCCTTGGCCTCCAAGTAGAACTCAGAGAGTATTTCTGGCATACGAGATCACAGAGTTTGTATCTCCTCCGAATAGGACTCTAACACCTTCTATTCGAGATACAATTTCCCTATGTATTAGCCAAATTCCATAATATTAAGGTAACCTTCTCGTATACTTAATGTTATGTCATATCTGTATACTTCATAACCCCAAGGATAGGAGGTATGCATTATCCATAACCCTGAGAGAATCCACTCTGCCAGATCTTTGCCTATGTGCGAAATGCACCATAATGGCGTCCATATGCGCTGCATGGCTTTTTTCAATAATTTGTGTGCCTTTAGCTATCGGTACATAACTTCTGAGTAGACCATCTGAACAGACTCGGTACTAGTATGGCTCATCCCATAGATGCCTTCTACTTTTGTAGATGAGATGCCTTTTGTTCTCCCTTGGTGGTACATACCTTGCGACCATAAAATTCACAATATTTGCATCCAAGGGTTTTGAGTCTATTACCTTCAATAGCATGGTGTTGAGCTCATGTCAAAGTTTTACTAACATATGCGATTGTATGGTGTTTCTTATCTTCCGTTTTGCTGAGAACGGCACCTATAACATAATCACTAGAATCGCACATGGTTTCAAGCGGTAGCGACCAATCGGGGGGTTGAATGATTGATGCTGAAATGAGTACTTTTAAGATGTTAAAAGATTTTAAGCACTTATCATTGAAGTTAAAGTAAGAATTCTTAGCTAACAAGCTAGTGAGGGGTCTAGCAACTAAATAGAAATCTTTAATGAACCGACGGCACGATCCCGCATGACCTAAAAAGCTACGGACTCCTCTAACATTGGTGGGAGGTTGAAGTTGTTGGATTACTTCAATTTTTGCTCTATCCACCTCTATTCCTGTTTCAGAAACTCAGTGTCCTAGGACTATACCTTCACGGACCATGAAGTGACACTTTTTCCAATTAAGAACCAAGTCTTTTTCTTGACACCGTTGCAAGACTTTTTCTAAATTTTCTAGACAATGATCAAAAGTTTTTCCATAGACTAAGAAGTCATCCATGAAAACTTTTATGATTTCCTTGATCATGTCAAAAAAAAAAAGACATCGTCCACCGTTGGAATGATGCAGGTGCATTACACAACCCAAATGACATCTATCGGTAGGCATATGTTCTGTATGGCCACGTGAACGTTGTCTTGCCTTGATCGTCGGGATGGGTGGAGATTTTGTTAAAACCTGAGCGATGATAACTACGATTTGGGAAAAACTTTGACGACCCGACTACAACCGTAAAAGACGTTGTTGTATTGCGTCTTAGCTATCGATACACCTATCCATGGGTTGTTAATTTTGTCGGTGCAGATCAACGTTAATCCTACAAGCAAATCAAAGAAACAAGCAAGAACAAGATAAAAACAATCTGATATTGTAAATAGGAATTGAATACACAAGATAAGTTGGGGTTCCAAAGACTAGTAATTAGGCGGTCTAGCCGACACGCGTAATTACAAGGTATAGTAGCAATGGCTAAACTTTAATCTAAACAAAACCTAACAGAAACCTTCAAGGGGTACCTAGCTATTTAAGAAGGTTGGAGGCTGACCACAGGGTCCCTAGGGTCGTGCTCCACCAGGTTGGGACGCACCCCTACATGGGCCCCACTTGGGCTGGGGTCCCAGATGAAGTTAAAAGGCAATAGGCCCATTATAGATGATGCAACACCGTGTTTATATGATTGCGGCCAACAAAGATAGAATTTGGAGATGAGGCTGGATCCATTTCAAAGAGGACTCTGAGAGCTTTCCATCAAGTACTCATGGGTCCAAAACGGAGCTCGTATGCATATTTGGCGACCGTTTGAACTCAACAGTGTAGCAGGTGGCCAAATTGAATTCCAGAACTTGGACAGCTTGATTTTTGACATCTTCCGATTAACCTATGATATAAGAAATGGTTGTATTAATAGTAGCCATGGTTACATCATCCTTCCTTTCTTCATAGAAAACTGTTGTTGGTTTTTTCATATGGGGCTCTTCGTGTAGTCTATTTAAAACAACCTATTTCTTTCAATCAAAACTAAAGAACTCAAAGTAGCATGATTAGCAACAATATAACTATCTAGCTTGCAATATTGATCTATGGCTATAGGAGGTTTGAAAACTGAACATATATAAACTCTGTGTACCAAATATACTCATCTATCATTATATTTGCCAAAAATATGAAATATAGTATTAGTTGGGCATGACAAATCAATAGCAAATAATTTTTCCTTCAAATTATCGAGCTCACAAAAGTCATCAAACAGAACATATCCCAAAGTACTTGAAGAAGATAGCAATTCATGTTTCTCAACTTCATTAGCAATGTGAATAACATGCTTAAAATCAACACACAAAGAACTAACACCATAAATATGTTCATTCACTAGTTGTGGCATTGATATAAGTGAGGTATTATCACATAACTCTACTTTATCACAAGGAATATCAAACAAATCAACTTGTGACAAAAGAATCTTCGCAATTGGTTTCACTGATGGTTGCTCTACTATAGCATGAAAAGTGGACATGTGTAGCTCAGCTTGAAAATACTCACCTTCATTTATCTCAACACCATTTAAATTACCTACATCGCAGGTGCTTCATGCTTCTCCTCTTTCTTCTCAAGTACACCTTTCTTCTTCTTTTGTTGAATGTTCTGAACTCACTTCAAAACGTTAGTAATAGGAGACGGAAAAGATTGCTCCTCCCATGTTTGTACATCATCATTGCACAAGAATATAGGAGATAAATCACATTGTTCGTGCTTTCTCACATTTGATATGAAATCTTGTAAAGTTTGACTCTTAATGCTACGAACAAGCATGAATAGGTGTCCAATATGATTATATATCACATTAGTAAGCATAACCTAAATAAGCCCCTTGAAAATCTATGCACTATGTTTTTCATTACGTTCTTTTAAACCATTATAGATGATACAAACATTAAATTTAGATGTTCTAATTTCTCAAGAAGAGTACATTTGTAATAAAAACTGACAAAACATTTTCTCATCATGGTTCCGCATTCATCCCAAGTTTCATGTTTATTACTAACATAACTTTACCAAAATAATGCATAATAGGTAAACTTATTAGTAGTAACCTTAATCATTTGAGCATCAGAAAAATCATATTTATCAAATTTATTATCTACTGCTAGCTCCCAATCAACATAAGCAACAGAATCATACTTATCATCATAGAATGGTAACTTAGATTCAACTTGTGCAGGATTATAGTGAGATACCTCATAAGCATCACATGGAGAAGTCGCTATATCTCGTCGAAGGTGAAGAAGTCGATGTTGAGTAAGACCGTCTTGTATCCCATTCGTAATCCTGACATGGTTACTAACAAACAAGAAACATACATGTCTCGTCCCAAAATCTCCCTAAAATGCATCCTTTAATTTATTCATAGAAAAGGTAAAATTTGGTTTAAAGCCCTCAACTTTAAAAATGTTCAATTTAAAAATCAAATGTATCGAGCACCCAAGAATTTATACTGTCCAATGTTTATTGTGATCACCACATGATTTTCAGAGAGTGGGATCCATACACATATAATAGGTACTCAAGCCTCAATGTGCCCTACGATTAAACACCGTTCAATATAAATTATGTAGTGCCCAATATCGAACAAAAGAGATATTGCTGGGACTTAGCATGACAGTCAACTTCAGCCTGAGACGTGTCTGTCAAACCACACGAAGGCAGCGACGAGATGTATTACACATCCCAGGAGACTTGACAATTTGCTAGGCTCTATGACATCTTGTTTGTTCAACATCCACACTCATGTCTAAATAATTCTATAAGCTAGAATATACCAAGACACTTTCATCAAAGCTAATGATATTCATAAACAAGAAATACTAACACACAAATAATTTAGAATCCAAGACTAGGATACATATGGCCGAACGGCCTTATAAATAGAGATTCGTACGGAAGCTTATTTACCTAAGACCCATAAGCAATCCAACTAGGGGTAGACCCCTTATGAACCATCCTGAAAGAGAACAACGAAACCTGTAGCACTCAACTATACCTGTAAAATAATTTAGACAACATCGCACAAAAGATACAAGTGTTAGTACATCAACCGTGTTGTCAATGTACTGACAAGGCAATACAATCCTACATATATGCAAGCTTTAATTATCAAAGAAACGGCTATTTCTAGGTTCATTTGCATAAAGCTAAGTTGATTCACAATATTTCGCAAACGGTAAATTTATAAGCACTTGTAGAACAAGTGTATAAAGTAAAGCATGGTGATCCATATAAATAGTTGTAGCAACATAATCATCATTTCTCCTTACTTAACATCATCATAAATCATGAAACATCCTCACTTAACGTGTGCAACTTTGCAATAGAACATGTTTGCCAAAAAAAACATAGGATCAAAGTGTTCAAAGGAGGAGGACACTTGCCTTAGTTAGAATCTTCGTCATGGTCAGTAATAAAACGCAAACTTCTCACCGATAACGGATTCGTACACTATACGAAGTAATGGTAACGTTATAAACATCAAATCAAGCAAAAATCCAAAATGACACTAATATGCATGAATTCTCTATTGTAATTTATGATGAAAGAATTTCTATTTTATGACTTGTATTTTGGGAGATATGAATTTTATAAGTTCTATACTAGACCTAGGTGAATTATGCTCTAGTTAATCTTATATGCATTCTATGTCCTAGTTCTGACAAGTATTAGGTTAAAGCAGTGAAGGGTGTGTCTTCCTCGGTTCCACAAGATTTATTTCACAATTTTTAGAGCTAGCATTAATTTATTATGAATTTTATAAGCTATGTGTCACATTGTAGTATTTATGTGCTATACAAAATTTTAGAAGCATTTTCATTACAGTACATGCCATATTTTAATCTGGAAGTGTACAGTAACTAGGAAAATCAGATTATGAACCATCTAAATCTGGAATCACTTCATTTGGAATTAGAATTATTTTCCTATGGATTTTAATTCTCATATTAATTATGACCATTTGTATTTACTTAAAAGTGAAATATATTTTGTATACCGACTATTCCAAATCTTAGTTCAGGATTGTGTGATTCTAACAAACTTTGATTCAACTCGTTTGGAGCTAAAATGAATTTTCTACTGATTTTTACAAGTTAGATTGTGTTTTATGTTAATTATTCTTTATACAAAATTTTAGAGATATTACTTCTACTGTAAGTGGCAAGTTTTATACTACCATATTAAAAATCATAATTTTTTGAGTCTACTGGAATTTGGTTCATTCAAAATGGAGCTAAGATGATTTTTTTATAAATTTACAAATTTTGTACATTTTTCAGTTCAACAAATAATACTTGAAGTGTTTTCTTATATTTCCTAGAATTTAAATACATGGGATCCACTGGTTAGCTGCTAACAATTTGTAGAAAAACCCCTATAGTTTACAGAAATAGAATGCGCTGTCCCCACACGTGTTAAAAGGATTAGCATTAAGAGTACTCCGGTTTTACTTATTTGCAATTAAGTCCTTTGGTCCACATGTCATACTAATGATTTTTACAGAGAGGACCCTACATGCTTTAAATTTCTTCGGATTAAACTTTATACGCGCTAATAAGTGGGACCTACCTGTCATTGGTTCGGTGAGGAGGGAAGCAGCAGCATAGGCAAGTTGGAGGCGGCACCGGCGAGCTTGTCGACGGCGTCGGCGACGAACGACGGCTCCTCGGCCGATGCAACCAAAAGAATACATGCGGAGGACTTCCTTGCAAACCCGTCGACGGTGGTCTCGTCGCCGGAGATGGCCGTAATCGACGCCAGCGACAGTGCGAGTGGCGGCGGCTTCATGGCTGCAGGTTGCAAAATAAGTCATGGACTAAATCCGGCTGAATTGATGCATGCATGTGTGTGCTAAGAGCTCTACGATACTCACCGAACGAGACACTATGGTTGGGAACCTCTGGTGGGGTGGCAGTAATGGCAATCCAAGGCAGCGGCGTCAGGAAACTTTGGGTCGATGGCGATGGGCCAAAACGGCAAAACATTTACCAAATCAAGATGTGCAACAGGTTAGGGACTGCAAGAGGATGGTGTAAGCGCAAGGAATCAGTCGGGGTCTCACCGAGTGCGAAGGGAATTGATGACGGCGACGATGGCCGGAGTTGGAGAAAACGAAGACGATCTCTCTCTCAGTTGCACCAATCCTCGGGGATTCTTGGGGCTTTTGGAGAGGACCTCGAGGAGGAATTGGTGGAGCGAGGAATTGGCTCAGGGTAGTCTCCTTCGTGCTGCGCGACAACGATGCCAGTGGCGGCGGCCTTCGGTGCATGCTCCCGAGCGTCGTCGGCTTGGTGGCGTTCTCGGTGATCGGCTGCATGAAGTGAAGAGGGATCAATGGGATGGAATCGGCGTGGAGAGGATGCATTGGAACGCAATTGAGATGTGAGGAACAATGGCTTGACAGCTACCGGTGACGTCCTTCTTCTCGGTGGCCGCCGGGGAGTGTGAGGAGGAAGGAGAAGCTGAGAGCCTTCTCTATCAGTTTGGTTAGTACTAGAGTAGAGAGGGAGGCTGAGCGATGGAGCCAAGAGGGAGAAAAGGAGAAGATCGGCGTCGGACACGTAGTGGCCACGTGTCGATGCCGTCTAAAGCGCGGTCGGAGCCCGTCTCTCTCCCAATCGTTTTCTGGACGGCTGGGGGAGATGGAAATAGGGGAGGAGGTAAACAGAGATGGAGTTAGCTAAAGTGATTACCATGTGGGTTCATCTCGTGGTGCACTAGATTAGATTGGGAGGGATAGATTAGATTGAGAGGGATGGGTAGAAAGTTTAGTACATATAGACTTTGGTAATTTCAAGAATTAATTATATCCCTATTTCATTATAATTCAATAGTTCAATTTGTGGAGCAGATAAATTTGGGTGGATTTTTTGAAGATATATAAATTGATCTAGTTTCTATTTTTTTAAGTTTCATTCAAAAATTCATTATATTTTATTCTCAGCAAAATAAAGAAAATAGGCATGGTTGAAATTGAATTGAATTTTTAGGAGGTCAAAACTAATGAAATGAATTCTAGAAAAATTATATTAATTCATTATACAAAACTAATAAATTATTTTGTATCTACACTTTCATATTTTTATGTATATTTGGGTGACATATTACTTTGCCGATTAGGGTTTAAACTTAAATCAGATTTTGAATTCCTTGACCAATTTCATTGAGATACAGTTTGTAAAGATAAAATTATGCCAAAATTCTAGTGAGTCTAACATATTGAGTAGCATCCACATGAATTTTTCCATGATTTTATCTTACACTAATTATTTTTAGAAATTTACTAAGCTTATCTTTATATATTGGTTCCCTATTATAAAAATGTGATTAAATGATTGTAAAATTATATTTAATATGTGTTTGACCTGAGGTGTTGTTATTAAGTTTAATTTTCTTCTCACCATGCATGATTCCCAAGAATAATTGTAGGTTTAAATGTGTGTATGCTTGAGTTAGATTAAAGGAGGTTTATAATATGACCTCCATTACAACATGTTTATATTCTTTTTACGTTCATGACCTATGTTCATATTTAGGACCAAGTTAATTTAATGGAGTTTACCATTAGTCATATTATAATATTTAAGTTGCAAGGATTTTAGGAAATAACTTCTAGTACTTGTCATTAGGTCCTTTTAATTATTTACTTCATATTTTAATAAATGATCATATGACCTATTATGAAATGGAAGCAATATCCAAAAACACTTAAAAGGACTCAAATCACACTAAGCACCCAAGCAAATGCAAGCACTCACTAAGTTTTAGCTTTATCTATAGGTTGGTAAGGAAAAGGTTTTAAATTATTCACAAATTTGCATATTAAGACTAGTCATATTAGACTCACCTAGGTCTTTAGTTGACCTAGGTCTTTAGTTGAAAAATATTAGTATTTCTATTTAGGAAAAATATTTTTGACATTTTTAGATGCAAAATTTGGGTATGTTACAAAATGAGGCTTGGAGGACTTTTTTTATATTTCCTCAGGGCCTAAAATACTTCATCAAACTTTAGTGAAATTTTCAGAGTACAAATAATAATTATTAAACAATAAAACCAATTAACAGCTTTTTTTCTAAATTCCCAACTCCCTCTCTCTCTCTTCATCCTTGGCCCGGTCCGCCTCCGTCCCCACGCACGCAGTGCTGGGCTAGCTCGCTCATCCACACCCTGCGTCGTAGCCACTGATAGGCGGGCCTGCCTGCCAGTAGCCGCCGAAAGGTACGGCCCACCTTCATCACCCATCTCCAGCCGCGGCTGCCGCCTACGCCTAAACCCTAGCACCATCGCCACCGCAAATCCTGCCGCTCCCAGCCGTCGCCACCCACGTCGAGAGAGGGGAAATACCCCCCGTGATTCCCTCTCCCATTTCTCTCTCTTTCAATCGCCCGGATTGAAGTCCGAAAATTTTGCCGCCAACATTGATGGAGGCTGAGATTTCCATGGCCGTTTCCTAGCTCCCCGACCCTCTTTCCTTTGCCCCTGCCGCTATAAAGCTGTGCCGGCACCTCCTTCTCCCATTTTCGACCACCACCGGAGCTCCCCGTTACCCCGTTCGCTCTAGTGCCGCCGCTCTCTCTCTCTCCGTCGTTGCCGTCTAATTCTGGCCAGCTCCACTATCAGTCGCTATCTCCTCTTGCCTCGGCGCTGCCACTTCCAGTATCACCGCGTCGCCGTCGACCCCGTCCACCCCTTCGCCAAGCAAGGAGATCGCCGAAACCCCTTCCTCCTCGTTGTTCCGAACCATGCCACCGTCTTCCTTCGTTCGGCCGCCATTTCCATCGCCACCGCTGTTTTGGGTGAGCCTTGGACCACGCCATTCCTTTCTGCATCCTCCCCCACTCTCTGGCTGCCGCTCCGTCGTGCCTATGGTTGCCAGCGGCGACCATAGGGCTCGGGCGCCGCCTCCCGTCGACCGCGCCGACGTGGCCGCCTCCGGGCGTGCCGCGTGGCCTCCATGTGGGGCCCACCTGTCTGCTGACGTCACCCTTGGGTGGCTGACGCGTGGGGCCCATGATGCCGGTTGGTAGCCGATGGGTGCACCCGATCTCCCGTGGACCGTGGGACTGTCACATGGGTCCCACCCTGTGGACTCATTTTGTGCACAATCTCCCTGGTGCTGACGCAATAATTGTTTTATATTCCAAACATAATTCAAGAAATCGAAAATATTCATCTAAACAACACTTAAACTTCAAAGAGCCATATCTTGGTCATTTGAACTCGGAATTGACCTGTTGAAGTCTCTAATGTTTTCTCAAGAAGTCAAGAACCCATTCGTATGGGGCCAGTCTGACCGGCAGCAGGTCAGAATGGTTGAGTTCGATTCCGAGTCCAATTTCATCGGGTCTCGGGTTTTCTTGCTTAGGCTAAAGTTTTTTTAGATCTAATTTGTCTCTGGCTACCTCGAGTTTGACGTGGAGAGGGTCCTATGGAAGGTTAGAATAACCCCATTATAAGGGCTATGATTGGTTCAACTGAGGCACCAATCTATTTCCAACACGTTTAAACAATTAAATCGTTCTTTCAATATCACATTTACCTTTTGCCTAGTTTTTAGCCTAGTTCGTTCATCTTTGTGATTTGTATCGTAAATCACTCGTTTTCACTATGAGATTATGAATTCTCTTTGTAGTTTTGTCCCGAAAACCTTCTGTTCGCATACGAGACGAGTGTTTATTCCTATTTTGTCTAAATCGGCTTCGCTAACCAGTTTTGATTTACAAAATGACCCATCTTGATTTAGATTTGTCAATCTCTAGATTGAGATAGTTGGTGACTTGATATCACCGCAAAGCAATTGGTGTCCGATCATGATTGGCAACGTGAAAAAAAATATCAACAGTTGGTAACATGAAGTTTTCGAAAATAAAATCTTTCGGAATTTTAGCACAGTTGTGTGTTCCAAATCAAAAAATTGGGTATATTGCATTTCTTTTTTCTAAAAAAAAGAAATAGCCAAATAGGTAAAACAGGAGAAGACCAATGTTTTATGTAAATGGTTTTCTAAGTTCTAATACCCACTTACTCCCTCCCGTGGAGATTCGCGATCTTATACTTAGGCTATGTTCGTTTCTTACTCTTCCCAATTCACCTCTCTCGTTTTTCGCGCGCATGCTTTTCAAACCGCTAAACTGTATATTTTTTGCAAAAAGTTTTTATACGAAAGTTGCTTTAAAAAATCATATTGATCTATTTTTGAAAAAAAATTTAGCAAATACTTAATTAATCATATGCTAATGAGTCGTTCCGTTTTGCGTGCTGAAAAGATTAACTCCCAACACTAACTTTCAAACTCAGCCTTAAGTTTGTTTATTTTGATATAAAGGGAGTAGAGAACAAATCCATCCTTCTCCGACATCATATCCACTAACCAGCTCCTCTTTGTGGCACACACGGCTCCACCATACAAATCTCCGTTCCGCGCCACAAACTGCACCCACCACACATGCTCGGACGTAGTCATCATACAAACCATACACGGAGACACCGCGCGGAACGCCATCGCTGCCGCGCGCGTGTACGTGCTCCACCTGTCCAGCTGTCCTCCTAGCCACATCTCATGGACGACGTGTGGCCGTGGCTTGCCGGCCTCCCTCCTCCTCCCGGCACGGCCGGCGAGCCGCCGCCGCGTACCGTTGTCGCCCTTGCCGCCTTCCCTGACGGCACCACGTCCATTGTCCTGCAGGCTGACCACGTCGCGTCGGCTGAAGGCGATGACGGCGATGAGGGAGAGACGATTCTAGTAGATTTCTCCCTCGCCTTGAACGGCACCAACGGCGCGGCGCGCGTGCTGTGGACGTCGGGGCGATTTAAGGCCGCCTCCAGTGTCGCGTTGCAGCGACAGTTGCTGGCGAGGCTCCTCGACGAGGTGATCACGCTCTCGCCGTCGTTCGTCCCTTGCTTGAGCAGAAACCTCGGAAGAGCGCCGGAGTCAAAGCTGGACGAGAAGATCGTCGCCGGCATCTTCGGGATGTTGGACACCGATGATTCTGCACCCGCTGCCGCCGCTGCCTCATTTTTCTCGCTGGCTCTGCTTCTGCGCCTCTTCTGGCTGTGCGCTACCGAGGCACCCGCCGACACCGGGTTTCTCTTCTTCCAAGCTCTTGGCGCGGACATCGAGCGCGCTCTCGGAGACTGCCGGCCAGCGCTAGGCCTGTTCCTGGCCTCCGTCGGCCCGGACGTCGAGGAGCGGTTCATGCGGTCGCTCGGCTACATGCTCGCCAAGCTGTGCTTGCTATGGGAGATGCAAGCAGAGTGGGCGCCCAGGCAGGCGCCGACGCAGCCGGCAATACGGCGGCGTGCACTCCCCGCGGCGTGCCTGTCGTACGCCACCGAGGTGCACGGGCTATGGGTTCTGAAAGGCTACGCACCAGTGCTCGCCATGCCCCGTGTCACCGGTGCGGCATCGACGCCCATCACGGCACTGCCGCACGAGGTGCCGGAGGAGCCGGCGCTGAGGTACGGACTGGTGCACCAGCAGCTGGAGGTCGTGGCGCAGCTGGAGTACGCCGTGCGCGCGCGCGGAGAGAGGTTCATGACCGTTGGCGTGCGCGTCGACAACTTCCGGGTACGCGTCGCGCGGCTCGGGTTCCGGAAGGACGACGCGGACGCCGGTGGCGAGGACGTCGACGACGACGCCATGGACGACGAGCGCCATTTCCCGTCTCGTCTCCGCCTCTGGGTCGGCCCAAGGTTCGGCGCGTCGTACGCGACTGGCCCGAGCCTCGGCCGGTCGACGGGGAACCCGGAGCGGGACGTCGAGATGACGCGCACCGTCAAGGGTGCCTTCGCCGGCTCCACGAAACTACTAGCCAACAGCAATGGCGGCGTCCCTCCGAGGATCAAGGCCAAGATGCGGTCGTCGGCCCGGACACGTAACCGGAGCTGGCGGTGGGAGCAGGAGGCAGAAGGCAGCGCTGGCGTATTCGAGGGCGTGCTGTGCGACCCAGTCACCGGCACGGAGATCTCGGCGTGGCGCGGCGATAATAATGACTGCTTCGCGGGAGTGGCCGACCCGCGCAACAGCATGCGGCGGCGGTACGGCGGGCCATGCAGGGCGTTCAGCAAGATGCGGGGGCTGGTGGTGGCCGGCGACGAGCTGCCTGAGGAGGTGACGTGGAGGGTGGGGAGGGAAGCAGAGGGGAGAACGGTACCGTGGCGCGTGGGGCTCAAGGCCTGGTTAAGCTACCTGCCCAACGAAGTGAGGAGCCGCCATTTCGAGACGAGGTGCGTCGAGTGGGCACACGAGGTCGAGCTGCCGCTTGCCGCCGTTAATGGGGACGAGAGGTAAAAAAAAATCTCTCTTTATATCACCTATTAACACATAGTAGTCCAAAAGAAATAAAATGTGTACTACAGATCTTATGTACGAGTTGTATATATCAAGTGAAGAGCTAAAATACGAGGTTAAGACTAAATTCAGCTGCTGTCCATTTACTCAACCGTCAAACCTTGTTTGGCCCATCCGAAAGTGTTGATGCTCGATCCATCTAGCCAGTGTCTTTCACCGAGTTGGAGTGTTTCAGCGCTTGCATGAATGAACAAATCAGAAGCTTCGTTCATATGTACTGCTCCTTGTTGGGATACGCATAGGCTACGATAGTGATGAACCCTGAGCAGCTCTGATATCACTTGATAAGCCCTAAACTCCACTCGATACGCTTAGAGATCTAGTTGTCCCGATTTTTCGGTGAGTTGATGATAACTACGATTTGGGAGAAACGTTGATAACCCGACAACAACCGTAAGAGACGTTGTTGTGTTACGCCTTAGCGATCGATACACCTCTCCGTGGGTTGTTGATTTTGCCGATGCAGATCAACCTTATTCCTGCAAGCAAATAGAAAAAACTAGGATGAGATTTGGGGATGAGGCTGAATCCATTGGAAAGAGGACTCTAAAAGTTTTCCATCAAGTACTCATGGGCTCAAAACGGAACTCATATGCATATTTAGCGGCCATTTAAAGCAGCACTGTAGCAGGTGACCAAATTGGATTCCAGAACTTGGACTGCTTGATCTGGATGTCTTCCGGTTGAACTATGATGTGAGCAATGGTTGTATCAATAGTAGCCATGGTCACATCATACTCCCCTTCTTCACGAAAAACCTTTCTTGGTTTTTTCACATGGTACTCTTCGCGTAGTCCATTTAAAATAACATGGTTTTTTAAATCAAAACAAGAGAAACTCAACATAATTTGATTGGCAATATCATGTCTCTCTAGCTTGCATGTTTTATCCACATCTATAGGAGGTTCTAAATCCGAACAAATGTAAACTCTATGCACCAAATATATTCCTCTATCATTATATTCACCAAAGATATAAAAAATAACATTAGTTGGACATGGCAAATCAAACTTACCAAATAATTTCTCCTTCAAATTATCGAGCTCAAAAAAATCATCTAACCGAATATAGCCCAAAATATATAAAGAAGATATCAATTCACGTTCCTCTACTCCATTAGCAATGTTAACAACAAGCTTAAAATCATCACATAAAAAATTAACGCTGAAAATAACATGTTCATTCACTAGTTGTGGCATGGATATAAGTGAAGCATTATCACACAACTTTTTTTTATCACAAGGAACAGCAAACAAATCAACTTGTGACAAAGGAATCTCAGCAATTGGTTTCACTATTGGTTGCTCTACTATAGCATAAAAAGTGGCCATGTGTACTGCAGCTTGAGAGTACTCACCTTCATTTATCTCAGCACTATTTGATTTACCTTGCAAACTTTCTTCAGACAACACAGGTGCTTCAAGTTTCTCCTTTTTCTTTTTAAGAACATCATTCTGCTTCTTTTGTTGAATGTTCTGAACTCCCTGCAAAACATTAGTACCAAGAGAAGCAAAAGATTGCTCCTTCAATGTTTGCACATCAACATTGTGCATGGATATAGGATATTCAGAAACAGGAGCTAAATTACATTGTTCATTATTTCTCGCATTTGAGATGATTTGACTCTTAATGCTACGAGCAAGCTGTTGGCGCAGAATTTAGACCCGCCTCACGATCAAACGGGTTCCACGTTTTCACGGCGGCCTGGGAGATCTGCTTAGCTCCAGTACAGGTCCAAAGGCTTGCCTAGGTGTGTGTAGAGCGTGCCAGTTGATTTGATCTGCAATCAACAAGATAAACAAGCAAACCATATAAGTAAACAATGGCCGATCGGCCGATAGGCCGATGTCGCATTGTCATGACTTAGCCGATAGGGCAAAGATATATCGGCTCACTTGTAATTGTGATAAAATAGCATCAAAATATAGATTTAATCTCATTGGCCTTCATCAACATGTTCATGTCAATTAGCAGCATCGGCCGATGAGGGATAAAAGAAATAATTGCATTAGCTAATACTCTAATGCAGACTTGTACAAACTAGTCAACTTATATAAATATATTGATCATAAGCAAACCCTAAAACGAGCAAGTCGTCGATCGCTTTTGGGGATGGTAGATGCATTGAAAGATTTAACTAAGCATAATAATTAAACCGTCATCGGCAATAAACCCTAAAACGAGCAAATCGCTGGCGATGCATAATTAATACACTTATGAAAATCACCCAAAGAACGACGATCACATCATCGAGGCTTAACGTGCCTAAAGCGACATGCTAGCCCCGACGATGTGGATCGTCGGGCACGAGTTCTTACCTCTGCTCTGGGGAAGCAAGAACTCGTCGAGATTAACCTCTGGCGATGGTTGGCGATGCGCCGAAAGTAGATTGATTTGTGCATTGTATTGTTGTGAGAGAGTTTCTATGTACATACTACCGGGATATTTATACCTGAGATTACAACATTGTCCAGATAGGACACGATCTTATCTACAACTTAACAAACAAATCTTTGCGGCAGACTCTTGCCGTAAATTAGATCCAAACCTACTTGATTTACAAGATACAATTGCCTAAAACTGAGCCATATCTCTATTTGGCAACCTCCTTGAAGCTTATCTTGAGTCCAAACTAAGCCCATGCTAACTTTATTAACCTTCTGTCTCTATCGGCCAACAACCACGTTGAATCCATATGGCCAATACGCCTTTCTTGCTAACACCGTTTTCAGTCCGATACGCTCACTGAGTCCAATACAAGACTTAGTCCGACTCCAACTTAACCCTCCTTCTCCGTATCGGTTTTCTCTTTCCTCTCTGAGTAGATTACGAAATTCTGCTGTTAACACATGCCCCCCAATTCCGCTTCATTATATAATGTGGCGGAATTAGCTCCGAGGAACCCATCGACTTCTTCGTTAGGGTTTGTCTGAAAACCGCGCAGATCCAGATTTACAATCTTCCACCGCCGATTTCTTTGCGCCGTGCTTCATCGACCACCTGCGCCTCTCGACTCCGGCGACTCCTCGGCGTCCTCTCAGCATCGACCCCTTCACCGACGACCTGTTTAACCACATCAATGGCCTCCTTGCCGTTTTATATTTCCGAGATCCCCGTGGTGAGTCAACCCTTTCCAATCTCACATTTTTACTTTTCCGCCGAGTTTTTTCAAACTAGGGCTTCTGCTCTTGCTCCCCGGGTCTTACCTTCCATTACCGTTTATGCACCACAGGTCTTCAAGAACCAGATCCTAATCCCCACCAATGACAAATCACACCGGTTCCTGCTGGGCCCCATGGGTAACTCTGACCCTACTTGGCTAATCAGTGCGGAGACGAACAGAATCCCATTCAAGCAAGTCAAACCCAATGTATCCTTATGGAAGCACACCTTCAGGTCTTGGCCGTCAAAACTTACCGGCTTCAGGACTTGGTACAAGAGGATTGCAGCAGCCAAGCAAGTCCATTGGAATGAGATAGGAATCGACCAACGCATCGCTCTGTCCCTGGCCGATACCAAGAAAAATGAGCCCCTTATGTCAGCAGCCACATACTTCTGGTCCAGCACTCTGAATGTTTTTTTATTTAGGCAAGGTCCGAGGACCCCGACGCTAATAGACATCAAAATGCTGACAGGATTGGGCATACATTCTGAAATCAATCCCTTCAACCTCCTTATCAACAGTACCCACAAGCTGAAGACCAAGAAAATCGGAGGTTGGTCTGGATATGTGGCCGAGCACATGGAAACAGGATCAGTTTTAGAAAGAGAGCATGTGGCCTTTCTAACCTTGTTGCTAGAAAGATTTGTCTTCTGCGGATCAACCTGCGGCCCTACTCTAAACTGCCAACACTTAGCTCAAGCCCTGGTTGAGAAGAGACAATTTCCCCTCGGCCGATATCTTCTTGGGGCTGTCTATCGGCTACTCCATTCCGCCACTCAGGATCTGATGCTGAAAAGGACAGTGGCACATGGAGGTCTATGGTGGTTCATCCAACTCTGGTTAACAATCTACACCAACACCATGGTCGATCGGCCTCCACTGTCAGACTCTGCCTTCCCATCGGACTATACCGACAACGAAGATCCCTCATTCAGGAGATGCATGTCCTTCGGAGAAGCAGCTTCCATATACCCTGGAGCAGACCAATCGGCCAAAGAATTATCTGCCTGGTTTGTCCAATTTTACACCGGCCCTCCATCAGCCAGGATAAACACATTTGTGTATCCTTCGGATTCCGATTTTGAACTCCCTGCCGATTTAACTCTGGGTGAACTGAATGACGATATGGTAGCATGAGAACTCTTCATGATCAGCATCACCCCCTGCTTGCTCCCGGTAGACATCTTCCAAGGCAGGAGCACCAGCCTATCCTATGAGTTCTACACTCCCATGGTAGCTGCGAGGCAATGCGGGCTTGGCCAACTTCCTATCAGCCTGCACTTCCATCGGCTCCTAGAAAGCAGGGGTAATGTCTCAACGGCCCTGGTCATAAGCAAGGTTCTAGAAACCAGAGTACCAAATCTGGGGGATTGTGACCAATTATGGCTGAGTCCCTTCATTCACCTCTCCTTCCAGTCATGGTGGCAAGAATGGACTTCCCATTTCTTCCATTAATCGGCCAGGTTCTACTTGACAGAACTCATTGATAACATCAGTCCCCAAGTCCCTGACGCCCCAACACCATCAATCAGCAACAACGGGCAAAAAATATCTTATGCTTTGGTATTGGCTCCATTAGGCAAGTCTGTCATGGAATCAACTATCGGCCTCACTGCTCCGAAGGTGTCATCATTGCTCCAAGGGCCGATAGCTAAAGAAACTCCCAAGAGAAAAGCGCCAATAAAAGAAAAAATTCAAAAAGCTGGCAAGAAACCCAAGACTGATGACCAAGCCGATCTTGATGCGCTAGACCCCTCCATAGAAGAATTCCTCGATGACCAAGTTATGGAGGAAGAGGTTGATGCAGCAGCCGCCGATCTGCTTGAAGAACAAGATCCATCGGCCAAAATTGCTACAGAGCCATCGGCCAAGTCTACGAAGAATTCATCGGCTGCAACCACAAAGATCCCACCAACCGATGACCAAGCCGATGTCGCTCAACTAAGGAGAACCAGACATGCAATCCGCAAGGTTAGTACAATCCCTTTTCCTAATTTGTGCAATCTTCTCCTGCTGGTTTGCTATAACTTGATTTATTTCCTAGGTTGTTGCATCATCTTTATTGAAAGAGAGAACCCACTTGGCCCCTTTGGCAAGAACCAAGAAGGCAACCTTACAAAGGCGAGAACAAGTCAAGGCCCGATTTAGGACGCCGCCTCCTTCTCCACCACCCTCTTCGATTGCTTCGGTAAGAATTAATTTTTATATTGCCCCTCTGGTAACATAGATCTGATCACCATTCCCTTGCCTTTCTTCAGCCGCGAGCTCCATCACCCGCACCACATCGGCCAAACCCTTCACCTACCGCCTCAGGACAACAAGGGAAGGCCGATGCAGGCACAGCCGATGTCCCATCACAGGTAAAACAGATCACTTTGCCCCCTTTGCCGATTCTTACTTGACTGAGCTAACCTTGCCCTATGTTGATGCTTGCAGAATCTAGCCGATATGTTTTCTTTTGATATCGGCCAGTTTCTTGATGACGAGGACAAAAAACCACCCATCATCGCCAAGGCGTCAATCTCTGACCAACTGAAGAACCAGTTGTCTAATATCGCTAATCGGCTGGAAGCATCTTTGGAATCACTGGTGGAGAACTGCAACCTATCAGGAGCAGGGTTCAACACATCCAAGACCAACTCCCCGAAGATTTGATGGAAGTCTTAACACTAGCCATCTTCTTGGAACAGTACAACTTCAAGCTTCATAGAGCCAAAGAAAGGATCGCAGAGAGGAGGGAGCGTGAAAGCTTGGAATTGGCCTTGACCGCCAGCAAAGCTCAAGTCAATTCTGACAAAACCAGGTGGATGAGCTGGCTGTCGAGCCGATTGTCTTAATGGGCAGACTCGAAGAACTCCGCCGCCTTGAAGCAGACCTAGCGTCAAAGCTAGAAGCCACTCGTAAGGAGATCCAAGACGTCGAGGCTGGGATAGCTGCATCACCGAAGGCTATAAAAGATCAGACGGCAAAGCTGAAGGCATCGGCCAAATACCTTGCGACCCTGAGTAAGTCTTTGAAGCCGATCCCAGGGTCAACGGCCGATGACGCCCAAGTAATAGAAGACATTGATCAGATTCGTCGTAAGGCCATTGCAGCTATTGAGAAATTTATAAGCTGATGTATTATATGTTTCTGTTCTTCTTGTAAGAAAACAACTTCCTGTTCGACTAATATAAATCTCATCGGCCAACCAGCCGAATTTGATCTGAACAATACTTGTCTGAAAAACTTTTGAAGTCCATAAAATTTCGATCTATTAATCTTGAGGAATCTTGAAAGATAACCTTGCTTGTATATATATGCCCCCCAAATTTTGAAAGATGAGGGCTCATGTTGTAAAATTTGAACTAAGGGCGATAATGCATATCGGCCATCTAAAGACGATGTGTACCACATTGGCTATTATCATAAATCGGCTGGCAAGCCGATCATGAATCGATCCAGACGCTGGGTTAATATTTCTTTAAGTATTTGCCATTAAGGGCTCTTCCATAAATTTCTCCATCTAATCCTTTGAGCAGATAAGCATTATGGGGAAAAAATCGATGAATCTGAAAAGGACCTTCCCAATTAGGTGACCACTTACCGAATTTATTATCTCTGGAACCAATCAGCATTAATAATTTTCAAACAAGATCCCCTTCCTTAAATGACTTGGCGAACACTTTCTTATTATAATGACGAGCAACTCGATCTTTATCTCGCTTTATTTTCTCCAAAGCCCGCAATCGGACGTGCGCCAAATCATCTAACTCATCAACCATAAGATTATGATACTCATCGGCTGTTAAGTCATCTTGCAAGGCAATCCTTCTTGAGTTGATGTTGGTCTCCCACGGCAGTACAACTTCATGTCCATAAACCAGCTGATAAGGTGGCACTTGAGTTGCACCATAACAAGCCATCCGATACGCCCAAAGGGAATCGGCCAGCGTGGTATGCCACCGTCTCGGCTGTTCATCAATTTTTCTCTTGATCAACTTAATTAAAGTCTTATTAGAAGCTTCTGCCTGCCCATTAGCTTGTGCATAATATGGAGAAGAATTTAGTAGCTTGATGCCCATGCTGTCGGCAAACTGCACGAACTCATCGGACGCGAAAATTGATCCCTGATCTGTAGTCAATGTTTGGGGTAACCCAAACCAATATATGATATGCTCCTTAACAAACTGAATTGCATCCTTGGAATCAACCTTCTTAAGAGGGATGGCCTCAACCCACTTTGTGAAGTAGTCTGTAGCCACTAAAATATACTTGTGGCCCTTGCTTGATGGTGGATTAATCTGGCCGATCATATCTATATCCCATCCTCGAAACGGCCACGGCTTTATGATTGGATGCATAGTTGATGCCGGTGCTCTCTAGATTGCTCCAAACTTCTGGCAATCTTGACATCCTTTATAATACTTGAAACAATCCTCTAGCATTGTCGGCCAGAAATATCCAACACGCTTCAAAAGCCATCTCATTTTATGGGCCGATTGATGGGTTCCACAAATCCCTTCATGTACCTCGCTTATAACAACTTTGGCCTCCTCTAGACCTAGGCACTTAAGCAAGACACCATCAATCGTCCGGTAGTATAGATCATCATCTAACAAGACATAATGCAAGACTTTGTATTTCATCTGTCGCGACGCCGATTGGGAAGGGTTTTTCAAATAATCAATGATAGCAAACCTCCAGTCGTCAGCATCCACGGCAGCAATCTGAATTGGAACATCTTTGGCCATCGGCCTGTATCCTGATGCCCCCTGAGCTAAATCATTGGCCTCGAAATTCTGCTTCCTGGGTATATGCCTCATCGTCACAATCTTGAAAACCTGTAGCACCTCCTTGCACTCCTCATTGTAAACTCTGAGAATATCATTCTTGCATTCATACTCCCCGGAAAGTTGATTGATTACCAGCTGTGAATCACCAATGATCTCTACGAAATCGGCCCCGACCTCTTGTAATAATTGCAAACCCTTAAGAACTGCTTCATACTCTGCTTGATTGTCAGTGTAATAGGGCTTGATAGTAAAAGCGAACTCGAAGCTTACCCCGCAAGGGGATATTATGACCAGGCCGATACCGCATCCATGCCTGCAAACAGATCCATCAAAATACAGTGTCCATGGCACAATGTCTGTATATGCAATTGAATCGTCTCTGTGTTGGACAATGAAATCGGCCAGGGCTTGTCCTTTAATTGCTTTGGCCGATTCAAATATGAGGTCAAACTCTGTTAAAGCAAAAATCCACTTCCCAATTCTCCCTTTTAAAACGGGGGCCGATAACATGTATTTCATCACATCGGCCTTGCTTACCACAATGCACTCATTGGAAAGTAAATAATGCCTTAACTTAGTACATGAAAAATATAAGCATAGACATAATTTCTCCACTGGCGTGTACCTTGTTTCAGCATCTAACAACCTCCTACTGAGGTAAAAAATAGCTCTTTCTTTGCCATCAATGTCTTGGACTAAAACTGAGCCGATAGACTTCTCATCGGCCGATAGGTACAACCTGAATGGAACCCCTTTCTGCGGAGGGATCAGAACTGGAGGGGAACTTAAATATTCTTTGATGTCGTCCAACGCTTTTTGTTGCTTATCACCCCATGCGAACTCTTGATCATCCTTTATTTTCAACAATGGAGTGAAAGGCTCTATCCTGCCAGACAGATTTGATATAAAACGTCGGACAAAGTTGATCTTGCCGAGCAGGGATTGTAACTTGGTCTTGTTAGTTGGAGGCTTGATATTTTTGATAGCATTCTGTGTAATCTCAATTCCTCTTTCATGGACCAAGAAACCTAAAAACTGACCGGCCGATACGCCAAAGGCACATTTGCTAGGGTTCATCTTTAAACCATATTTCCTTGCTCGTTCTAGTACTTTGCGTAAATCGGCCAGGTGCATATCATACTCTTTGGACTTTACGACGACGTCATCGATGTAAACCTCAATCAGCGAACCAATAAGATCATGAAAAATATAATTCATAGCTCTCTGATAAGTAGCTCCAGCATTTTTCAAACCGAAGGTCATAACAACCCATTCATATAAGCCGATTGCTCCCAGGCATCTGAAGGCTATCTTGTGGATGTCTTCTTCGGCCATGAAAATCTGGTTGTAGCCTGCGTTTCCATCCATAAAGCTGATGATCTTATGCCCAGACGCGACATCTACCAACAAATCGGCTAACGGCATAGGGTACTCATCCTTTGGTGTCGCCTTGTTCAAATCTCTGAAGTCGGTACACACCCTCAGTTTGCCATTTTTCTTCAACACTGGAACTATATTAGACACCCACTCTGCGTACCGGCAGGGCCTGATGAAATTGGCGTCGTAAAGTCTTGTAATCTCTGCTTTGATAGCTTCATGCATATCGGCCTTAAACCTCCTAGGAGCTTGTTTAAATGGCCGATAGCCTGGTTTGATAGGTAACCGATGTTCTACAATCGATCGGCTTAACCCAGGCATCTCATGATATTCCCATGCAAAACAGTCTACGAATTCTTTCAAAAGATTTATCAAATCATTCTTATATTCCTTTGGCAGGTTAACACTTACATATGTCGGCCTAGGTCTATCACCTGATCCTATATCAACCTCCTCGAGTTGATCGGCCGACGTAAAGCCTTGTCCCAATTTTCCATCTAATTCATCCACCGCATCATCTGTGTAGGGACTAGCTTGCTCATCTTGGGTAGTGGATGGCATATCTTTGTTAAAGCAACTGTTTGCCTTGATCGTCTATCGTCTCGATATCGCAATCAGTTACTTTGAGGAAATCGGGCTCCCAAACTGGTCCAGACAGGCAATAGATTCCCTCCATCTCCCAAACTGTGAGATCGGCATTGGCTACGTGGACTGACCGATCAGCCTGCACGATCTCGACTTGGTCCCCTTGCCATTGTATAAGGCACTGATGCATTGTTGACGGGACGCAACAGTTTGCGTGGATCCAATCTCGTCCCAACAATAGGCTATAGGAACCCTTTCCATCAAAGACGAAGAAGGTGGTGGGTATCGTCTTGTTGCCCACGGTGAATTCCACGTTTAACACCCCCTTCGCCTCGGATGCGTTGCCGCCAAAGTCCTTGAGCACTATGTTGGTCTTGATGAGGTCTTCAGGTACTTTTCCAAGCTTCCTGAAGGTTGTGTACGACATTAAGTTCACTGCCGCGCCGCCATCGACCAACATCTTCGTCATCGGTCGCCCATTAACGAATCCCTTGATGTATAATGGCCGGAAGTGCTTGTGGCTGGTGTCGACTGGCTTGTCTCCTTGGGCTTCAAGCTGAACTGATCTCGCATCACTTCGGCTATCATGTCGGCCCAATATCTTGCAGGCTGATGTGGGAGGTCCTGGTGGTAAGACTGCTGCAGGCCCTCTGCCTGATACTGCTTGGGGGAGTACGGTTGGAAGTGATGATTTAAATTTTGTGCATCGTACTGCCCTGTGGTGTACTGCTGATAGCCTTGCGGCGCGTTGTAAGCAGCTGGTTGCGGAGGGTTGCCAGACATGGGGAATTGAGGTTGTCTGGCCGATGGCGGGTTGACAGGAACTTGCTGCATCGGCTCGACCACCGGTTGTTTCCCCTTCATCCACGGTGCATACTGTTCCTCCGTGATGTGCTGAGGGCTTCTTCCCATTTGCCTGGTGAGGACCAGCGGCAAGGTTGATGCTGGTTGAGCCGATGGAGGTGGGATCGGCGCCGTTGGCTGCGGAGCCGTTCTCAGATCGGTCCTCAAGGTCCGATAAGCAGGGAATTTGTTTTCTGGTAAGAAAATCGGCCCTTGAGGTTTGTACTGATGAATGGAACCATCTAAGATTGATTTGACCGTATTGGTCAATGTGTTCACCAGGATCCCAGACTGGTTGACTAGCGCAGAATGAACTGCAGAGTCGATGCGGTCTTGCAACGTCGACGCAGCGTTTTCTTCGTTCTTGACGGCGTGGTCGTGTGCCGTCGCCGACGTGCTGGCTCCATCTCCAGGGCTCGGCATTACCACCTTAGATTTCTGAATGAGGGTGCCTTGCCGAGTCCTAGAGTATGTCTGCAGGTACATATTTTGGAACTGCTCGACCAGCTTATCCATCTCAGCTCTCTGCTCTTCATTGAGCTGGTCGACGGTCATAGAGACGACGTTCTCCTTGGAGATCTCACTCTGCTTTGACATCCCGCAGTGGTCTTCTTGTTGTCGCGAAACTTGTGTTCTTGTGGTCCCACCGGGCGTGCCAAAAGCGTGTTGGCGCAGAATTTAGACCCGCCTCACGACCAAACGGGTTCCACGTTTCCACGGCGGCCTGGGAGATCTGCTTAGCTCCAGTGCAGGTCCAAAGGCTTGCCTAGGTGTGTGTAGAGCGTGCCATTTGATTTGATCTGCAATCAACAAGATAAACAAGCAAACCATATAAGTAAACAATGGCCGATCGGCCGATAGGCCGATGTCACATTATCATGACCTAGCCCATAGGGCAAAGCTATATCGGCTCACTTGTAATTGTGATAAAATAGCATCAAAATATAGATCTAATCTCATCGGCCTTCATCAACATGTTCATGTCAATTAGCAGCATCGGCCGATGAGGGATAAAAGAAATAATTGCATTAGCTAATACTCTAATGCAGACTTGTACAAACCAGTCAACTAATATAAATATATTGATCATAAGCAAACCCTAAAGGATAACCTATAACAAATGCATTTATATTTGTCAATCTACTCATACAAGTGGCAAATACATATAAAAACATTATAGTAGTTACATGTATTAGATAAGACCAGCTGAAACCCCGATGCTATCCTTAATTACGATCGAAAACAGGCTTTGGATTAGATCTCAAAACAGGACTAAGGTCGATAGCAACTCAAAGTGTGAATTGAGACATAACACAAAGAAAATCAAGTCGTCGATCGCTTTTGGGGATGGTAGATGCATTAAAAGATTTAACTAAGCATAATAATTAAACCGTCGTCGGCAATAAACCCTAAAACGAGCAAATCGCTGGTGATGCATAATTAATACACTTATGAAAATCACCCAAAGCATGATAAACGACGATCACATCATCGAGGCTTAACGTGCCTAAAGCGACACGCTAGCCCCGACGGTGTGGATCGTCGGGCACGAGTTCTTACCTCTGCTCTGGGGAAGCAAGAACTTGTCGAGATTAATCTCTAGCGAGGGTTGGCGATGCACCGAAAGTAGATTGATTTGTGTATTGTATTTTTGTGAGAGAGTTTCTATGTACATACTACCGGGATATTTATACCCGAGATTACAACATTGTCCAGATAGGACACGATCTTATCTACAACTTAACAAACAAATCTTTGCGACAGACTCTTGCCGTAGATTAGATCTAAACCTACTTGATTTACAAGATACAATTGCCTAAAACCGAGCCTTATCTCTATTTGGTAACCTCCTTGAAGCTTATCTTGAGCCCAAACTAAGCCCATGCTAACTTTATTAACCTTCTGTCTCTGTCGGCCAACAACCATGTTGAATCCGTATCGGCCGATACGCCTTTCTTGCTAACACCGTTTTCAGTCGATACGCTCACCGAGTCCGATACAAGACTTAGGCCGACTCCAACTTAACCTTTCTTCTCCGTATCGGTTTTATCTTTCCTCTCTGAGTAGATTACGAAAATCTGCTTTTAATACAAGCATGAAAAAGTGTCCAATATGATTATATGTCAACCTGTATTTCAGAATTAAGCCCCTTAAAAAATCTACGTATTGTGTTCTCATTGCATTCTTTTAGACCACTGTAGATTATACAAACTTTAAATTGATAGATATACTCTCTAACGGTTTGATCACCTTGTTTCAGATGTTCCAATTTCTCAAGAAGAATACATTTGTAATAAGAACTCACAAAATGCTTTCTCATCATGGTTTTGCATTCATTCTAAATTTCAGGTTTGTTACTAACATAACTCCACCAAAAGAAAGCAGAAGAGGTAAACTTATTACTAGCAGCCTTAATCATTTGAGCATCAGAAAAATTATATTTATCAAATTCATTGTCTACTGCTAGCTCTCAATCAACATAAGCAACGGAATCATACTTACCATCGTACAATGGTAACTTAGATTCAACTCGTGCAAGATTATAGTCAGGTACCTCATATGAATCACGTGGAGAAGTCGCCATATCTCGTCGAAGGTGAAGAAGTCGATGTTGAGCATGAATATCTCGTATCCTCTTGTGTAATCCTGCCATGGTTAGTAGCAAACAATAAACACACACAAGAATATGCACGCTCCTGTCAACTACTAGGTAGTGGAGGCTCAAATATCACACACACTCAAGCTTTTAACCAAGCTCTTACAAGATCTTACCAAAGCAAGCGGAATGGTGACCACACTGACTCAACCTAGACTCAATGTAGGTTGGATGTATCGATGCCTTGGCAAACACTTGCTGTACGGCTACAATCAAATCTGTGGAGCTCTAGGTAGGCTTAAATATGTAGCAAAGGAATAACAAATGCGCAAATTAGAAAATACAAAGTTGAATAATTGTTCAATGTCAGTACCGTGCTGGTCCTAGGCTAGAACGTACTAGAGACGCGAGCCTAGACACAAACGATACCACAAGATAGCACTATGAACAACTCAAGCATAACTCTGATATACAAAAGCAAACTCAAAGATAACAGCTGATTTTCTTTTTCTTTCTTTCTTTCTTCTTCTTTTTTTATCTTTCTTTTTTTGGTGTGGCTTTTGTTTTCTTTTTTTTAAGCACCTTTCTGCCTTCTTTTTTTTGAGCAAAAATGACTTAAGGACCTGAATGCAAGCTTACAGGGAGTCAAATGTAAATAAAAAATTACAGGGACTCGAATATAAAAGTCCAAACCTTAAAATTTGATATAGTGTCTGGATAGAAACTGGCAGGTTTGGATTTGGTGTCTAGATAGAAAAAAAGGAAATTGATCGAATCTATTATTTCTTTCCCGAACCAAACAAAACCAATCTAATCTAATCTAATTTCCTCCTTCTATCTTTCTCATGGCAACAACACGGATACGGGACAGGGCACAACCACATAGATGCAACTCCAAAACCAACCGTCAAAAACTTCTGAAAATTACAAAAATCGAACCCTGGCAGCGAGACGATTCCGTTTTTGAGGGTCCCAACAATAACAGACACGCAGCGGCAACGATAGTGGTATTAAACGTGACCAGAACTCGAAACTCTAAACGGACCTAGACGCTAAGACCAGCAACACGACACGACGATGTAACGCAAAACTCAACAATGCAAAAACTAAAAGAACAATGCAATGGCTCAAAGATGGCTAGCTAATAGATGCAATTTTTTTGTATGGCTATTTTCTGGTTATAGGTAGATAAAAACTCACCGAGCAACGAAAGCTCTGATACCACTTGATAGACACTGAGCAGCTCTGATACCACTTGATAAAACCTGAACTCCACTCGATACACTCAGGGATCTAGTTGTCCCGATCTTTCGGTGAGTTGATGATAACTACGATTTGGGAGAAATGTTGACGACCCGACTACAACCGTACGAGACGTTGTTGTGTTGCGCCTTAGCGATCGATACACCACTCCATGGGTTGTTGATCTTGCTGGTACTGATCAACCTTATTCATGCAAGCAAATCGAAAAAACAAGCAAAAACAAGATAAAAGCAATCTGAATTGCAAATGGGAATTAAAAAAAATGATAAGTTGGGATTCTGTAACGAGCAAACCGACAACCGATGATCTAACCGATTATGGGATTACATGGCAAAGTAGCGAAGCTAAACTTTAAACTAAACAAAACCCAAGAAACCATGAAGGGGTACCTAGCTATTTAAAGGGGTGGGAGGATGACCAAGGGGATTCCTAGGTCGTGCTCCACCAGGTTGGGGCGCACCCACATGGGCCCCACTTGGGCTGGGGTCACAGATGAAGTTACAAGCCCATAGGCCCAATATATGACACAGTGATTACGGCCGACTGGGATGGGATTTGGGGATGAGGCTGGATCCAGTGGAAAGAGGACTCTAAGACTTTTCCATCAAGTACTCATGGGCCCAAAATGGAGCTCGTATGCATATTTGGCAGCCATTTGAAGTCAGCACTATAGCAGGTGGCCGAATTGGATTCCAGAACTTGGACTGCTTGATCTGGATGTCTTTCGATTGAACTATGATGTGAGCAATAGTTGTATCAATATTAGCCATGATGTATAGACCCAAGCAAACTTGACCAACCAATCCCGGTCATACAAATGAAACCTCCAAACAGGAATTAGCCATTCCATAGTAGGAGTTAAGAAATTATCATCATATATCACATTATTATTATTAATGAGCAAGTGGAACTAATCACGAAAAACATTGTTAGGCTCGCCCAAAATCACGAGCACGACTATTCAAATAGCTTTACTCTGGCCAGAGATGTACAAATTTACCCACAAGACACAACTTCCCATCATGTTACCATGTCATCATGTGCCCATGCTTAACATGTCACCACAAAGTAGTTCACCGTTCCCGGATCATAGTCACCCTCTTTAACCAAGGTATGGACTCCCCAGTGACCCCCATGGACTTATCGCCACTTCATAGTCTGGTGCCCTACAATGAATCATGCTATACAAAAAATCTAGCCATTGCCCACTTTGGCTTGTGGTTAGTACGGTTAATGCTTCACAACAGTAGCTCACGAACCGGTCCTTAATTGTTATGAGCACGACCATCAAAACCATGTGCTCACAACCCACCATTAATCAAGTTTTAGTTGGACCAATTAATTATTTAACTAATCACGATTAGCCATCATGAGCTACCATTAAATGAATAGCAATAAATGATAGTGAAGCATCAATTATCCCATTAATGTGCTAATGTTTCTAAGTGAGACTAAGCATCCTAATAGCTTTAGCTAAAACCACATAAAGTTCTAACTAATCAGATTATTAACCAGGTGACGAAGGATAGGTAATCAATAACAACAGGGCTATATCAAAGACAATAGGTTATTCCCCCCTGGTGACATTCGAAAATAGATGCAATAGTTGAATAGAAACAATAGCTCTAAATAGGTTCAACATGCTCAAAGGATGTTTTAGGATTTGTGTGACTTGCCTTGCAGATCTTCAAAAGCTTCTGAACCTTCCTCAAAAGATCCGACCTCTTCAGAAGCATTGGAAACTAGAGCAAATAAACAAAAATCAAAAAACAGTAAAAAAAAGCATAAACAGTACATGTGGATAGTTTTAACAGATAGATCTTGATTTTAGAAGAATTTGACAATTTGAACCACCTGAATCCGAGTTACGATGAATTAGTTATGAATTTTACAAGGTTTAATCCAGTTAAGGCCTATTTGAAAGGATAAGTAGATTTATTGCATCATTATTAATTATTTTTACACTGAAAAAAAGAATTATGATGTTAGCCCGAATGATCAAGATGGACGGCCGAGACCGAATCAAGAGGGCGCGGATGATTGCCATGTGGCGACGAGCTGGCAACCATGAAGGATGGATATGCCGACATGGCGCTGACATGGCGATGCCCTGCGGGATCACCGGCCGGCCAGCATGGGGTCCAAAGGACGCCAACAAACGACTGCACGACGTAAGAAGGCGAGAGCACGGGGATGGAGAGGAGAGCATGGCGAACTCACTGACAGGCTAAACGGCGGCGGATGACGATGGGAAGCGGCCAGCGATGAGGTTGAAGCGGTGGAGGTCCACGGGTAGACGGCGTCGACGGAGCTCCGGTGGTCTTCAATGGATGAGGAGGGACGGACGGGCTTCAGCTCCGAATCCAACGGTGGTGGTGGTGATCGAATACGGCGACGAACAGTGGTCAGCTGCTTGGCTAGACACACGGCGGCGACGGCGGCGCACAGATGAAGGTGGCGGCGACTCTACGAGTGATGACGGGTGCGAGCAGAGGTGGCAAACGAAAGAGGAGGACTAGGGGGTCCTATTTATAGGCTCAGGAGGACAGGATCGAGCCCACATTGATGGGAAAGCTCCGGGAAAGTCTAGGGTTTCCAAAGAGAGAGAGAATCCGAATCGAGCTCGAATACGGCAATTCCAAACAGTTTGCTCGAAATTCCAAAAGGAAAAACCATGAGTAGGTACAGAGGATTGTTTCCCCTCAATTAATTTGGCTAGAGATGGAAGGAATCAACCGGATTTGGAAAGGGGATCGGCGGCGGCATCAAACAGTGGCCGGCTGGAGCTTGAAACAACACTGTAGCGACAGCGAGGTAAAGCAGACTTTTGCGTCCAGACTTGGGCCAATTGTAGCAGGACTCAAAACGGACTTTGGAAGGGAGGGAGCAGTCCGGCTGCTGAGAAGGAGAGGGAGGAGAGTTAGACTTTTCGAGATTCGACGAGAAGGAGGCTTTTAATTTGTTCTCTATTTGATTTAATCATTGAAATGATCTATCAATTATTAAAATACTTCCAATGCTGAAATAATTTCAAGAAAAATCCTGAAAATACTTGGACACTCAAAGTACTTAAGAAAATTTTATCTAGCGTCATTTTATGTTGAAATTTATTAAGATTTAATTAGGGTTTTCTCTTTTCGGCTTTTAAATAAATTTGTAAAATGCATTAGAAAAATAAGTTATTAAATTAAGCAACTTTTGGAGCATAACAACTACTTGTTTTCATGTAAAAGAGAAAACAAATCAAGGTTAACCTGTTTGGACTGAGGTTTCATGTGGAGCACCCAAAAATTATATCGTCCAATGTTTATTGTGACCATTACATGATTTTGGATGAGTGGGATCCATACACGCATAATATCCACTCAAGCCTCAATGTGCCCCATGATCACATTTAAACACTATTCAATACAATTTACGTAGTGCTGAATATTGAACAAAAGAGACATTGCTGGGACTTAGCATGCCAGTCAACTTCAATCTGAGATGTGCCCGTCAAACCATACGAAGGCAGCAACTAGATGTGTTACACATCCTAGGTGACTTAACAATTTGCTAAGCTCAACAACATCTTGCTTGTTCAACATCCATACTCATGTCTAGATAGTTTTATAAGCTAGAACATATCAAACATATCAAGACACTTTCATCAAAGCAAATGATATTCATAAACAAGAAATACTAACACATAAATAATTTAGAATCTAAGTCTAGAATACATATGGTCGAACGGCCTTACAAATAGAGGTTCGTACAAAAGCTTATTTACCCAAGACCCATAAGCAATCGGAATAGGGGTAGACCCCTAATGAACCATCCTGAAAAAGAACAACGGAACCCATAGCATTCAACTATACTTGCAAAATAATTTAGACAACAAACCACAGAAGAAAACAAGTGTCAGTACAAGGCAATACAATCCTACATACATGCAAGCTCTAATTATCAAAGAATGGCTATTTGTAGGTTCATTTGCATAAAGCTAAGTTGTTTCACAATATTTCGCAAACAGTAAATTTGTAAAGCATTTCTCGAACAAGTATGTAGTAAATCATGGTGATCCATATAAATAATTGTAGAAACCTAATCATCATTTCTCCTGATTAACATCGTCATAAATCATAAACATCGCACCTATACCTTCCCTGGTAGCAAGTTATCATTATAATCAAAATCATCAAGTTAATATCCTCAACCATTTTTATAAAGTGGTTTAGAAAGAATAAAATTACACTGATGCTATTTCCCCAAATCGCTCTTGACCGTGAGCATGGCTAACTGGTTAGTTTTAACTTTGCAAAGTTCGTACAAATCCACATGATGTGATAGAAGGCCGGAGGCTACACTCTAGTTGGTTTGGTGCCGGCCTAGCACCCCACACTCTACATGTTGAGTGTGGACTAGAGGTCACAACGTAGCCATTACATTGTCTAATGTTTAACCTTGCATGACCTTGCATGAGCGCGATAAGTGTGAATCCACCCTAGGCATATGTCCTAGAGCCGTTAGATGACGAGCCCATGCCTTAACCTAACGCCGTGGTGGCGAACACAACCATTCTCCCACGGGGTACGTTATCGTTGTATTGGATAGACTTAGACGCCCATGCTGCGAGGCAGAACATCTGTCCCCTCACAGAACACACACAGAGCTAGTAATATTCACTAGTCTTCAATTCAACACATGCATGGGTAGTTCCTAAAGATAGCTCCACAAACCGTGACCGCTATCTCTACTACAACGGCCTCACGAATGCAAGGTTAAACATTAAACAACTTAATAAGCTAAGGTCATCCCATACTAACACATGTGACAGTACTGTATACCTAGTTAATAACACAGAGTTGGTCCTTAATCAACTCAGGCGAACGTTCCCCTTATCGATGCACAACTAGTACCATGTGTACACCCCTCACTGCCCAAGTCTAGAATCAAGATTTTCCTCCATTTTTTTTCATAAAAAACCAGAGGCTTCACCTCTGTCCAGAAGTTGTAAATTGCCCATTTTCAAATGTATAAGGTGATCATAATGTTTGAAACCATCTCACTAGGCATGGCTAAGCATATGACTTTATATTTAGCAATTATAAGCCCATTCGAGCACATGGAGAGTACACTAAACCATTCTAAGGTTACAAACATCAAGGATAACAAATCTTAAGGTGGATTATGCAACAAATAGGTCATAACTACCATTACATCACTTTCAAATAATTTTTCCAAACATAACTATCTAACGTCTGCAACTCTACAATAGAAAATGTTTGCCCATTAAAAATATAGGATCAAAGTGCTCAAAGGAGGAGAGCACTTGCCTTAGTTAGAATCTCCGTCGTGGTCAGCAACAAAACCCAAACTTCTCACCGATATCGGATTTGTACACTATACAAAATAACGGTAACGATATAAACACCAAAACAAGCAAAAATCCAAAATGCTTCTAATATGCATGAATTATTATAGTAGATAGGTGCTGACTAAACATGATTTATGGTGAAGGAATTTTTGTTTTATCACTTTGAATTTGTGAGTTATGAATTTTATAAATTCTTTACTAGACATAGGCTAATTATGTCTTAATAAATTTTAGATGTATTTTAGGCTCAAGTTATGTGAAGTTTCATATTACTGCAGTAAAGTGTACTTTCCTAAGTTCATCAAGTTTACAATATTTAGAGTTAGCATGATTTTTTTATGAATTTTATAAGTTATATGTCACATTATAGGCTTCATTACCTATACCGAATTTTAGAAGTGTTTCAAGTACTGTGTGTGCCACATTTTATTTCACAGTAAATAAGTTCATGATATTATCAACCTAACAAATTTTGAATTACTTCATTTGGAGTTGGAATGAATTTCTTACTTATTTTATAAAGTGTAATGTGTCTTATATTGGTATTTGGTTATACCAACTTAAGGAATATTATATGAGCCAAGTGTTTTAAATCTTGGTTAACATGAATGATGTTATAGCCTTGCTGGTCTAACCATAAGAGCTAAGTGTTTTAAATCTTGGTTAACATGAATGATGTTATAGCCTTGCTGATCTAACCAAGTTTCATAATGGCTTATTTGTAGTTAAAGTGCACCTTATACAAATTGCCTATTTTACGGCTTGTGATTTAATATTTGTCTCAACACTTAAGGATTAGAAATGTTTTCTATATTAGTAGTACTTTATTTTACTTTTCAGTGGTTAAGATCATATGTTTGACCAATTATCAGATCTGGGCCTACTCCATTTTTAGTTAAGATAAATTTCTTATGAATTTTGGAAGTTAGATTATGCATATAGTGATTATTTTTATAAATCAAAATTGAAATACACATCTTACTGATTTTGCAGAAATTTAGTTTATTTCAAAATGAGTTAATATGAATTTAATAACTGATTTTATAAGTTGGTTGGTGTGTTATGTCATTTATATCATATACAAATTTTTAGAGACATTTATTCTACTGTAAGTGACAAGTTTTATTCTATCATATTAAAGATCATAATTTTTTGAGTCTACTGGAATTTGGTTCATACAAAATGGAGCTAAGATTATTTTTCTATGGATTTTACAAGTTTGATGGATTTTCTGTTGAATAGAAACTATTTTAGGTGTTTCCTTTTATTATTTTCGGATTTTAAATAGGATGGGTCCACTGGTCAGTGACTAGAAATTTTGCAGATAGGTCCCTACAGAATCCATAAATAGGTCCCAAGGTACTCCCACGTGCTGAAGGCAAATCTCATTAGGAGTCCCTAATATGTTGTATTTATTTACTGTAACGCCCTGAAAATCACCCTAATTTTAAATCGTGTTTTAATGCATTTTCTAGAAATTTTAAAAGCCGAAAAGAGCCTACAACAATTAAAACTCACCAAGATTGATGTCAATTTGGCTTGTGGGTATTTTTAATAAATTCCCCACGCTTCAAAATATTTAACCAATTTTTACTTGAATTTTCAGAGCATCGTAAATAATTTTAGAGCAACAAAAACAATTAAAGGAATTTTATAAAAAGAAAAACTAAAATAAATCTCTCTCCTTCTCTTTGGGCCATTTTCAGCCCAAAGTCGTCCTCCTCTCTCTCAGCCCGTGAGAGAAGTCTATTTTTCATCCTCTTACATCCTCCTCCCTCTCTTCCTTCCCTCTCTCTCCTTGGGCCGGCCCAAATCTCTCCCTCTCCCTCAAAAAAAGTCTATTTACCTTCTCTGCGCGGCCCAGCTAGCCCAGCCGCTGGTCGTCTTCAACCTTCGTCCGCCCCCATCCCTCTGTAAGCAACAGTGCGTCACTTGATCTCCCTCCTCGGTTGCTCTTTCCCCGAATTGATTACGAAAATCGGTTCCTCTCCTCCTCCTCATAAATTCCCTCAACAAATCCCACTCAAATCGGCTTAATTTCGGGGTGGATTTTGAAGGCTGACATCAATGGCGAGCTCTACCATGGCCGGCATCGATCTCCCTCCCCGGCGCCCATCTCCCTTCCCTCCGGCCTATAAAAGGGAGCCCACAGCCTCCTCCTTCCTCCCCACACACCGCCGCCCTCCTCTCCCTCTCTTCCGAGCCGCCACGCTGCTTTCTTCTTGCGTCGTCGCCGTCGCAACTCCGGCCGCCCCTCGCCGGCGGTCGGGACCTCCTCGGAGCCCGGCGTCGCCACCGTTGGCTTCGCCACCTCCTCCTCTCTCCCGTCCAACCCTTCGTCGAGCATGAGGACCACGGGAACCACGACGACACCGACGACCCGAAGCTTCTCATCGGTTCTTCCTCGCCTATGGCCAACTTTGATGACCTCTCGCTGCCGAGATCGCACGGTGAGAATTGTCACCTCCTCCTCTCTCCGTTTCTCCTTTTTCGCACCCCGTTGTACCACCACCGTCACCGTAGGCCGTCGCCGGCAAGCCACCCGTTTCGGGTGCCGCTCCTGCCCGGCTGTGCCAGTGCGCCGGTGCACCGTGAGCCGCCTCGGTTCGCCCGGCTCACGGTGGACCATGCAGCCGGTAGGTGGGACCCACCCCGTGGACTCGGTGCGTGCGCTCTCTCTTTCCTCGCTGGTGTAATAATTCGAATTTTCTTTAGAAAATTAATTCACTAAATCATAAATTTCCATTTAAATAGCACCTAAACTTTAAATGGCCATATGTTGACCATTTGAACTCGGAATTGACCAGTTCAAGTTTCTAATTTCTCCTAAAAATGTGTAGAACCCATTTATGTACTTTGTTGCTTCTGTTCGTATGGTTTTTCTTAGCCTTTTTGTATTTCTTTACGTTGGTCGTGTAGATCCCGTCGTTCCGGAAGACCAGCTATTCATCGCCGTTGACGCTGAAGATTTTGTGAGTGATCAAGGCAAGTCTTATCTACCTTGAACATGTTGAATCCTAGTTTGTGAAAATTATATTGTTTTACTTATACTACATCGCTTTATAAATTATATCGTTTATTATTAAATAATTGTTTATTAGTTATTCCAATGCTCTTTGTTATGACCTTGATATTGATTTGATATCGGTCATCGTTGTGAACCCTAGTAAAATTATAACTTGACTAGTCTAGTACCCTACATGATGGACTGACTAGTTGCTTTAGGTAAATGCTTAGTTATGCTTAGTTCCAACCTAGAACTTTTGATAACTAGACTATGGCGGTTAACAACTAAAACTGGATTAGTTATGGACTATTGATTGGTTTGTCAATAGATGGGCGACAAAATGCATTGTGCAAATAAAATATATTTTCGGGCTGGGCTTGGGGTGCAAGCTAGTTACTTTGGTAGTCGCACCCCAGCTAATATAAGGACCGGTCTTCGGGCCTCTGTTGCAAGGCATTTTCGTGCAACCACAAGTCTAGTGGGTAAGGCCTAACTGGAAGTTTAGATCTTCTCAAAACAGAGACCATTGGTTGGAAGGGTGTGGGGTCAGGATTAAGGCCGATTTTCGCCCGGCGCAAGGGGGGCCTGTCTTGTCCCAGGGATCCGATGACTTTCACCTCATCGGGGACCGGCGGGCGGCGCAACCTCAACGGGTTCTCTTGTTTTGGGTGGAGCTAGATGGAAAGTCTTGACATGACCTCTATCCAAGTACCGTGATGGTACCCGGCGCGTGGCAACACGTGTTGAGGTTGTGTCTTGTGGGTAAAGTTGTACACCTCTTATCAGAGTTAAAAACTATTCGAATAGCCGCGCCCTCGGTTATGGGCAAGCTGAGCAATGTACCCAAAGTTAGTCTTGTTTTATAAAACCTTGGGAGGGTGAAATCATGATGGTATAGTCATGTGGAAATTAGCCTGGGTTAAGGCAGGTTCGCAGGCTCATGTGACCTTGATTATTTTAAAATATTGGCTTAGAACAGGACCGTGTTTTAAAATTGGCTTTAACCTATTAAAATATTGAAACTATGGCTTTATGGAAAATAAACCCTATTAGACCTTTCCTTGTCTCCCCTATGCATTATTGTTGCATTTTCGGTGTGACTTGCTGAGTACGGTGGTGGTACTCACTCTTGCTCACAAAACCAATCCAGAGGATGTACTTGATGAAGATGAAGGCTTGGACTTCTAGTTTGCTCCGCCGTCAAGTGCTTGTGGTTGTTGTTGTTGCTGCTGTTCCGTAGTCTTCTGCTGTTTTATTTGTTTATCTTTGAGTGTAAAAGCCTAGAGTCGCCCATGTAATAAAAGTACTTCCTTTGCGTTTTCGCAAGTGTGGCTTGTAATAATCAACAATGTCTATGTGTACCTCGCCTCCTGGCACGAGGATTAATGCACTGAGCATTTGGAAATGATGTATATTTCCGGGCATGACATTTACTCCTAAGTCCTAGGCCCACTTGTCAATGGTTTAAATCTTTCTAATATGAACCCTACCATTGATCAAATTTACAAAATGAAGTCCTTCCCTTCTACCTTTGTTCTTCCGATGGACAGGCCGAGCAGGGAGGCATGGCGCAGCTTCTGCTCGCGGGCTCCAGCGGCGAGTAACACGGCAAGAGGCTTAGGAAGGGTATCCCCCAGCTTGAAGTAGTCTCGACGACCCCCACCGAGGTTGCGGCTGCGCGCACGATGGAGAGTCACAGTAGCAGCGGCATGGACCTTCAAGATGTCGATGATAGCTCGATCTAGCACATGCATGGTGATTAAGAGGTACTCATGGGGTAGGTAAGATCCTAGAGAAACTATATGTGGGAGAAATTTGATTGGGGCTAACCGCAGGAAGAGGAATTTGATGATGATGACGGGCGGCCGGGGTTGAAGAAGATAACGGCAATCTCCATGCTCACTGCGACTTTGGTTGGAGTTCTTGGGGGCTTTTATAGAGGATCTCAAGGGGAAGTTGGTGGCGCGATGGCTCGGCTCGGGGTGGTTCATGGAAGCCGGAACGGCAACGAGGTTGTAGCAGCGACGCTCAGAGCACGCTCTGGGACGTCCGAGAGCACGGTCGTGTTCCCGGTGCTGCAATGAATGAAACGAGGCGGTGTAAAAAGGAAAGTAGTTTGGCATGACAAGGAAACTGTGGAACGTGGAAGAGATAGAGGTGACGACGGCTCAACGGCGATCGGCGCGGTTGCTCTTCCCGGCGCCCGGCGACGGGGATGGAGAGGAAGGAGGGGCTAATGGCTATCTCCCTCGGTGTGGTCAGCAGTGGAGTAGAGTGGGAGGAGTGACGACGCAGCTGGGAGAAGAAAAGGAGGAGCTCAGCGTCGGGCACAATAGCGGACACGCGTCGAGCAGGATCATCTCTCGGTCTCTCTCTCTGTCACCGGTTCCCTGTGTACAGCAGTGATGAACAAAGTAGACACAGGCTGGGCGAGCTGGAGAGACTGCCATGTGGGCCCATGTTGATGTAGTCAAGGTGTGGGTGAGAGGCATGGGTCGGAAAACTTGTGAACGCCTGTTTAAGCGATTTTTCCAGGATTTTTCTCACTTATTCTTTTCTACCTTATTTGTAATTCTATAGTTTATTTTATGGGCCATATAAATTAGAATAGATTTTTGTGGACATAGATAAAAATACCTAGTTCTCATTTTCCTTGGTTTCGCTCAAAAATTTCTTATATTTAACTATGTCTAGTATACACTTAACATATATATATATGCTTACAACATAGGACTTAGTTTCAGGCACCCAGGTACTACCGAGAGACCATTCCCTGTTGGTCTGCCAGCGTGATTATGCCATTTACATGGAGAAATATAAAGGACGGACAGAGTTGTCACCACATGCCGCCTACCTTACTTTCGTGGGGCACACCCGCATCCAATGATATTTATCAGCCGAAACACCACGTTTATGCTAGTAAAAAAATATCACTAACTCCCCCAGGATTCTCACCCTACGACCCTACAGATGGACAAGTTAGAGCTAGAGCAACATATAAAGGTCATTGGACCGTTACCGTAGCATGGATCGACTTGCCTAGGATGAAGTAGATATACGCAGTATATACTACTTATAGAACACAAATTCAATAATGAAATACATAGGCTATAAGCATAATTAAATAAAGAAAGTAATTCAATTAATCCGACTATAGTCTTACAAGAAGAATAAAGTATTGAAGACATGCCCGAAACTCCGAGAAGACTATAGGACCAAAGTTTTTATGCTTTATTTCTACTAAACTATAGAGAATACAATATAAGGAAGAGAGAATAGCTCCTTGAGGTGTGTTTTGCTAGTGAAGTGAGCTCCTCCTTATATAGCCTCCAAATGATGGTAGTTAAGTTGGTTGTAGGCCAGCAAACAGGCATAACCACCATTGGGAGGAGTCGTCACGTGCAAGGGAGATGCCAGGGGTGCCAAGTTGGGTTTGGCCGAACCCATGGTTCGGCCGAACCATGGCCACCACCTTTCTCCACGGCCTTTGATTGGGAGGATGACATGTGGGCCCCTTGGTCGGTTCCTGGTGGTTTGGCCTCACTTTATGTCGGTTTGCACTGACTTGTGGGCCAATCAATCCTCGTGCTCGCACGTGATTCACCAGAGGTGTGTTTCTTTGCTTGCCAGCCTCATTTCTTTTTACTTGCGTGTTAAATCTCTGCATCCACATTAGTGCTCCAAGCTTGTACAACTACATTATTCACTATTAGGATATGTGTAAGAAATGCTAATGTTCCCCTTAATTGTGATACAAGTTGGCTGTCAAAATTGGTACTTAACGATCGTCAACAACAGGATAGGCTAGAGAGGATTCCGATGGATTTAATTAGCTGATTTAAATTAAAGGTAAAACTCTATTAAATGCTTTGGGCATTGGCCCTCCCCTGGTCTACTAGGCTGAGTTCAGCCTTGTACTCTATGACGGACCCGAACGTGGAGGGATACAAAGGACGGACAGGGCTGTCACCACCTGCCGCCTACCTCACTTTCCGTGGAGTACACAACAAACGAAGGTAATTGCCAACCTAGACTTCACACCTAAGCTATTAAATTCTACACTAGCCTTGCGTAGGAACTGTCTTCTTTATCTAGAGTCCTAGTACTAGAGCACTTAATTATAAACTAAGCGACGAACCCACACCGATGAGAAAATATTTTACTTAAATAAACTAATTAAATAACATAAAGGAAATCTCGAACACTTACTTTATAAAAGAAGCATTAGCCGAGGTACAAGCAAAAGAAGGCTGACAATCCCGGTGCTTCTTTGGAACTCTAGCGGAAGAATACCGACAAACCCAACATTCTCCTAGAAATTCCTGGAGAAAACTCCGATTATTTAGGGCACTCCTTCCGGAGCTTCTCCTCACTCTCTTCCTAATCCCACATACTAAAGTAAAGTCTAAGATATAAAAGTGAGTTGTACTCTACTTTGTTGTGCATCTTCCAAGTGAACGAGCTCCTCCTTTTATAATGTGCTATGACGATTGAGAGTGGCGGTTCCTCCTCCACAACCATCATTGGTAGAGCATCAGGGACCCACACGTGTAAGGTGGACATGAGTTGGTCCAGGGGTGGTTTGGCCGAACCCTGGTTCGGCCGACTCCTGGGTCCCACCAATATCCACCACCTTTCTCCAAAGGCTTACAGGTGGGCCCCTATAATGGTTGAGGATGGTCTGGTCCCACTTTAGGTTAGTTTTGACTGACTTGTGGGCTCTCCAATTCTTGTGCTCGCGTGTGATTGGTTGGAGGTTCATTTTGTCGCATGGCGGCTGTGTTTTCTCCCAACAATGACTTTCATACTAATATTCACCAAAACTAGCGAAGAAGGTTAGTAAATAACTCCTACCTTTAAGTTTGATATTATATGTTCTATTTTCTATGCAGGAGTTGATGGGTAACGTTTGCACTTAAAGGACTGTCAACAACACCCTCACACTTATCCTTTACTCGTTCGTGAGTAAAGCTCATGGATTTTCTAGAGTAATGACTTTCTAGTTTAATGATATGACATACATGTTATTCCAAGACATACTGGTACTTGTGAACTTTGACGTGGCTACCATGTCATCTTGGGTGATTGAGGAATGAAACCGCCTTGAAGCAAATCGCCTTTACCTTGCTGAATTACCTTGGGGTTTTCTTTTTACTCATAAAAACATAACTTTACCTTTACTCCTCAATTGATTCTCCCATATCGCTCATTGTGTTTAATCCTCACCAAGGCATTGATGTTATTTTTTCTTATCTTACCTTTCTAATAAGGCTTATGTGGAGCTCAACTCAAGTTAGGTAATAAGAATGGCATATTTGCATAAAATATTTTGTAAAGTCAAAAAGTAGTTCCAAGAAAAATACTAATCATACAACCATGATCAAGTTTGTGCACAAGTGTGTGAAAAGGGATATGTAAGTGGAAGGATAGGACAAAGGAATAATGACTCATTTTTTTATGATCCTCCTCCCTATACTTTATTTGGAGAACATGGTTATTTTCTATATCTCTCTTTTTTTATCATGCTCGAGAATATTTTGTCTCCTTTTGTGAGCATTCTGATTTTTTTAGCTCATGTATCATTTGGCATGTATAGGAGGATGGAGAATCATAGTCAGAGTCTTTATTTGGTGGATGGATGATAGTGGATGCTGACTTTCGGTATAGAAGTATAGCATATGATGGTGAACGAAATATTTTCTAAACCTCAGGTGTAGAGGAAGAGTAATATATGGTGGATGTGCACATGATCTTGATCATGAAAGCATGAAAGGAATCTAACAGGGGTCTAAACCATTTGACAAAACTCGAAACGATAACAAGCAACATATGTATAAGGTTTATCAATGTGATCAACATATGGCTCTGGTAGGACGAAAACATCAATGAGGAGTATGTAAAGTTATCTCATTTTTCTTTATAAAATCCCCAAGGATTCAACAGAGAAAAGCAAGAGTCATATTATCAGGCAATCTCTCATTTGTCAGTCACTTAGATGTCATGTGTTTCTAATGATATATGATTCACAAGAAACAAGTAATGTGCAAGGAATAAAGAGTATGTAAGTCATTTTACAAGCAAGTCATATACTCTAGTCGACCATGTCAATACTCATTTTAATTCTTGAGTTGATTTTCAGATATGGCAAAATTAATCTAATTCAGGCGTTAGGGAGATAAAGGATAAACGTGCAAACCAACGCTCAAATGTGAGTTTGATGATGAGCAACCATGTGTGCAAGGCTGCTACGTCTCAACTCGTGAACGTGCAGGAGTCGTGGTGTAGCACAGACTTGGTGATCTTGGTGTCTGAATGCATCGTGTGAGCACAAGATCACCACCACACTTGTTATTATACCTGGGGTGCTTCATAGACACAAAGACAAAAGTGAAAGCAAAAGGACTTACCTGATGAAGCCCGGTGAGTCTTTTATTTTATTCAAATTTATTTGATGGTACTAAACTTACCTTGTTGGAGGACTGGAAGGGAGTGTTGGCGCAGAATTTCGACCCGCCCACTGTCAAAGCGGGTTCCACATTTCCACGGCGGCCTGGGAGATCTGCTTAACTCCAGTGCAAGTCCAATGGCTTGCCTAGGTGCGTGTAGGGCGTGCCAGTTGATTTGATCTGCAATCAACAAGAATAAACAAGTAAACCAAGTTAGTAAACGATGGCCAATCGGCCGATAGGCCGATGTCGTATCGTGAAGGCCTAGCCGATAAGGCAAGACTATATCGGCCTACTTGAGGTCATAATGAAATAAGATTAATAGACAGATCTAATCTCAACGGCCTTCATTCACATGTTTATGTCAATTTAACGGCATTGGCCAATGAGGGATTTGGTAAGATAAATACACTAGCTAATACTCTATTGCAAACTTGTACAAACCAATCGACCAATATAAATATACTGATCATAGAGAAAACTTGAAAATAATCTATGACAAATATATTTATATCTGTCAATCTACTCATACAAGTGGCAAATACGTATGAAAACATAAAGTAATCACATGTATTAGATAAGACCGGCTGAAACCCCGGTACTATCCTTAATTACAATCGAAAATAGGCTTTGAATTAGATCTCAAAACAAGACTAAGGTCGATAGCAACTCAAAGTGTGAATCGAGAACTAACACAAAGAAAATCAAGCTGTCGATCGCTTTTGGGGATGATAGATGCTTTAGATGATCTAGATAAGCAAACTAATTCGACCACAGTCGGCAATAGACCCTAAAATGAGTTAATCGCTGACAAGATAGAATTAGAACACCACATCAAGATCATCCAAGTCATGATAAACGACGATCACATCGCCAGGGCTTATCGTGCCTAAAGCGACACGCTAGCCCCGATGATGTAGATCGTCGGGTACGAGTTCTTACCTCTGCTCTAGGGAAGCAAGAACCCGTCGAAAGTTAACCTCTTGCGAGGGTGGCGATGCACCGAAAGTAGATTGCAATTGTGTTGTTTGTTGAATTTGAGAGAGAGTTTCTATGTACAGACTACCGGGATATTTATACCCGTGATTTACAACATTGTCCAGATAGGACACGATTTTATCTCTAACTAACAAACAAGTCCTTATGGCGGACTCTTGCCATAGATTAGATCAAATCTACTCTAACTTCGTAATTAAGAGATACAATTGCCTAAAACCGGGCCTTATCCCTATTTGGCAATCTCCTTTGAAGCTTAACTCAAGCCCAAACCGAGCCCACGCTGCCTCCATCAGCTTCCTGCTTCCATCGGCCGATGGCCGCAACTCGCATCGGCCGATAGGTCCTTCTGCTGACGCTCCAACTGGTCCGATGCACCACTAAGTCCGATACGGAACTTGGTCCGACTCCGGCTTTGTCCGATAGCACAATTGATCTGACTCGAATCACTTCTTCTTCTTTGCATCGGTTTTCTCTTTCCTCTTCGAGTAGATTACGAAAATCTACTGTTAACACATGCCCCCCAATTCCGCTTCATTATATAATGTGGCGGAATTAGCTCCGAGGAACCCATCGACTTCTTCGCTAGGGTTTGTCCAAAACCACGCAGATCCAGATTCACAACCTTCTGCCGCCGATTTCCACGCGCAGTTCCTCATAGCCATCTATGCCTTTCAATTTCGGTGACTCCTCAGTGTTTTCTTGACATCGATTCTCTCAACGACGACCTCCTCAACAGCATCCATGGCATCACTGCCGTTCTACACCTCCGAGATCCTTGAGGTAAACCAATCCTTCCCCAAAGTTGCATTTTCATTTTCCCGCCGAGACTTTTCAAACTAGGGTTTTTGCTCTTGCCCCCCGGGTCTTATTTTTCCATTACTGTTCATATGCCGTAGGTCTTCAAGAACCAGATTTTGATCCCCACGAATGACAAGTCACATCGATTTCTACTAGGCCCCATGGGCAACTCTGACCCCACCTGGCTGATAAACACAGAATCGAACAGAATCCCCTTCAAACAAGCAAAGCCCAATATTTCCTCATGGAAGCATACCTTCAGATCCTGGCCATCGAAGCTTAATGGATACATGACTTGGTACAAGAGAATCGCTGCAGCCAAACAAGTCCATTGGGATGAAATTGGAATCGGCCAGTGCATTGCTCTGTCGTTAGCCGATACCAAGAAAAATGAACCCCTGATGTCAGCCGCCACCTACTTCTGGTCCAGCACCTTAAATGCCTTTTTGTTCCGGCAAGGTCCGATGACCCCTACACTGATAGATATCAAGATGCTGACGGGCTTGGATATCCTCTCTGAGATCAACCCCTTCAATCTCCTCATCAACAGCAGCCATAAATTGAAGATCAAGAAGATTGGAGGCTAGTCCGGGTACATCTCTGAGCACATGGAACAAGGGTCTGTTTCAGAGACAGAACATGTGGCTTTTCTGACTTTATGGTTGGAAAGATACATCTTCTGTGGATCAACCTGCGACCCCACTTTGAACTGCCAACATCTAGGTCAGTCACTGGTTGAAAAGAAACAATTTCCTCTCGGTCGATACCTCCTTGGCGCTGTCTATCGGCTACTGCATTCTGCCACTCAGGACTTGATGTTGAATCGGACAGTGGCACACGGAGGTCCATGGTGGTTTGTTCAACTATGGGTAACCATCTACACCAACACCATGGTCGATCGACCCCCACTATCTAACTCTGTCTTCCCATCGAACTATAATGACAATGAAGATCCCTCATCTAGGAGATGTATGTCCTTTGAAGAAGCAGCCTCAATCTATCCTGGACCTGATCAATCGGCCGAAGAAATGTCCACATGGTTCGTCCGATTTTACACTAGCCCTCCATCAGTCAAGATGGACATGTTCGTCTATCCCTCAGATTCCGATTTTGAGCTTCCTTCCAATCTGACCTTGGGCCAGCTGAATGATGATATGGTCTCAAGGGAAATTTTTATGATCGGCATCACCCCATGCTTGCTCCCAGTGGGCATATTCCAAGGCAGGAGCACCAGCTTGTCATATGAATTTTATAACCCTATGGTAGCTGCCAGATAATGTGGGCTTGGACAGCTTACTGTTAGCCTGCACTTCCATCGGCTCTTTGAGAGTAGGGGCACGGTTTGAGAGTAGGGGCACGGTCCCATCGGCATTGATCATGAGCAAAATCCTGGAGATCAGAATTCCAGCCTTGGGGGACTGTGACCGATTGTGGTTGAGTGCCTTTATCCATATCAGCTTCCAATCATGGTGGCAAGAGTGGGCTACTTATATCTTTCATCAATCAGCCAGATTCTACCTAACGGAACTTATTGACAACATCAGCCCTCAAGTTCCTGACGCCCCAGCTCCAAGTGTCAGCAACAGTAGGCAAAGGATAACCTATGCTCTGGTCTTGGCTCCATCAGGAAAAACTGTTATGGAGTCAACTATCGGATTCACTGCTCCAAAAGTATCATCGCTGCTCCAAGGGCCGATAGCCAGAGAAACTACCAAGAGGAAGGCGCCGGCCAGGGACAAAGCCCACAAACCTGTCAAAAAATTTAAGATTGATGACCAGGCCGACCTCGACGAGCTGGACCCCTCCGTGGAAGAATTCCTGGATGACTAAGTAATGGAGGAGGAGGTCAACGCAACAGCTGCTGATATACCCGAAAGTCAACATCCATCGGCCAGCACCGCTGAAGAGCCATCGGCCACAACCACTGCAGATCCACCGGCCGATGAGCAAGCTGACGCTGCCCAACCCAGGAGAACCAGACACGTAGTCCGCAAGGTTAGTATGGTCTTCCTCTTGTATCTATGCAATTCCCTTTTGCTCGTCTATTGTAACTTGATTTTTATAGGTCATTGCGTCATCCTTGCTTAAGGAGATGACTCAATCGGTCCCATCACCCAGGATGAAGAAAGCCACCTTGAAAAAACGCGAACAAGCCAAGGTTGCTTCAGTAAGAATTGATCTTTTTGCCTCACTTTTCTGATAATGCGTATCTGATCATCGAATTCTTGCTTTTCTTCAGCCACGAGCTCCATCGCCTGCACCACATCAGCCAACCCCTTCGCCTGCCGTTTCAGAACAACAAAAGGAGGCCGATGCAACCACGGCCGATGTCCCATTACAGGTAAACCAGACCACTTCGAATCTCTTGCCGATTTTGCTTTGACTGAGTTAACCATGTCTTATTATGATGATTGCAGAGTTTAGCCGATATGTTCGCTTTTGACATCGGCCAATTTCTTGATGATGAAGACAGAGAGCCACCTAGCATAGCTAAGCCATCAATTTCTAAAGAACTGAAAGGCCAGCTGTCTGACATTGCTAATCGGCTAGAATCATCCTTAGAATCGCTAGTGGAGAATTGCAATCCGATAAGGAGCAGGGTGCAAGAAATCCAAGACCAACTGCCTGAAGAACTGATGGAGATTTTGACGCCAGCCATATTCTTGGAGCAGTACCACTTCAAGCTTCACAGGGCCAAAGAGAGAATTGCAGAGAGGCGGGAGCGTGAAGGCTTGGAATCGGCCATAATTGCCAGCAAAGCTCAAGTAAACTCTGACAAGACTAGACTGGACGAGCTGGTTGTTGAACCGATTGCCTTGAACAAGAAACTTGAAGAACTCCACCGCCTTGAAACAGACCTGCTGATGAAGCTAGAGGCAACTCGTGAAGAAATCCAAGAAGTTGAAGTCAAGATAGCTGCATCCCCAAAGGCCATAGAAGACCAAACTGCAAAGCTGAAGGCATCGGCCAAGTATCTTGCAACCCTGAGTAGGTCCTTGAAGCCAATTCCAGGGTTATCGGCCGATGACGCTCAGACAATAGATGATATCGACCAAATTCGTCGCAAGGCCATTACAGCTATCCAAAACTTCATAGGCTGATATAATATACTGTTATCTTCTCCCTGTAAACAGATAACTTCGTTTCTGATTAATATATATCGCATTGGCGAATCAGCCGAGTATGATCTGAAAAAATCCATCTGAAAAATTTTTAAAGTCCATAAAGCTGCAATCCCTTTGATGTCCATTTGAAGAATTGCTGAGTGTATATATGCCCCCCAAATTTTGGAAGATGAGGACTCATGTTGTAAAATTTGAACTAAAGGCGATAGTGTATATCGGCCATGTAAAGGCGATGCAACGCACATCGGCTATTATCATTAATCGGTTAGCGAGCCGATCATGAGTTGATCCAAATGCTTGGGTAATATTTCTTTAAATATTTTCCATTAAGCGCTCTGCCAAAAACTTCTCCGTCCAATCCTTTTAATAGATAGGCATTGCGAGGAACACATCGATGGATCTGAAAAGGACCTTCCAATTAGGTGACCACTTGCCGAATTTGTTATCTCTAGAGCCAATCGGCAATATCAATTTGCAAACAAGATCCCCTTCCTCAAACGATTTGGCTACAACTTTTTTGTTATAATGACGAGCAACTCAATCTTTATCTCGCTTGATTTTTTCCAAAGCTCGCAATCGGACGTGTGCCAAATCATCCAACTCATCGACCAAGAGATTGTTGTACTCATCGGCTGTCAAGTCATCTTGCAACGCAATCCTTCTTGAGCCGATGTTGGTCTCCTACGGTAGCACAGCTTCATGTCCAAATACCAATTGATAAGGCGGCACTTGAGTTGTGCCATGACAAGCCATCCGATACGCCCAAAGGGAATCGGCCAGCGTGGTATGCCACCATTTCGGCTGCTCATCAATCTTCCTCTTGATCAACTTGATTAAAGTCTTGTTAGAAGCTCATGTCTACCGATTAGCTTGCACATAATATGGAGAAGAATTCAATAGTTTGATGCCCATGCTGTCAGCAAACTCAACAAACTCATCGGACACGAAGATTGATCCCTGATCTGTAGTCAACGTCTGTGGAAGTCTAAATCAATATGTAATATGTTCCTTAACAAACTGAATGGCATCCTTGGAATCAACCTTTTTAAAAGGAACGGCCTCAACCCATTTTGTGAAGTAATTGATAGCCGCTAAAATATACTTGTGTCCTTTGCTTGATGGTGGACTGATCTGTTCGATCATGTCTATACCCCATTCACGAAACAGCCACGGCTTTATGATTGGATGCATAGCCGATGCCGGTGCTCTCTGAATTGCTCCAAACTTTTGACAATCTGACACCCCTTATAGTACTTGAAACAATCCTCTAGCATTATCGGCCAAAAATATCCAACGCGCTTCAAAAGCCATCTCATTTTATGGGCCGATTGATGTGTTCCACAAATTCCCTCTTGAACCTTGCTCATTGCAACTTTGGCTTCTTCTAAACTCAAACACCTTAGCAAGACACCATCAATCGTCCGATAGTATAGATCATCGTCCAGCAAGACATAATGGAGAACCTTATACTTCATCTTTCGTGACGCCGATTGAGAAGGATTTCTCAAATACTCGATGATAGCGAACCTCCAATCATCGGCGTCCACGGTAGCAATTTTAACCTCAACATCTTTCACCATCGGCCTGTATCCTGATGCACCCTGAGCTAAATCATTGGCTTCGAAGTTTTGCTTCCTGGGTATATGCCTCATCGTTACAATCTTGAAAGCTTTTAACAATTCCTTGCACTCTTCAGTGTAAACCCTTAGGATATCATTCCTGCACTCGTACTCCCCAGAAAGTTGATTGATCACCAACTGTGAATCACCAATAATTTCTACGGAATCGGCTTCGACCTCTTGTAATAACTACAAACCCTTGAGAACAGCTTCGTATTCTGCTTGATTATTGGTGTAGTAGGGCTTGATGGTAAACGCAAACTCAAAGCTTACCCCCCTAGGGAATATGATGACCAGGCCGATACCACATCCATGTCTGCAAACAGATCCATCAAAATACAGTGTCGATGGCACAATATCTGAATATGTAATTGAATCATCTCGATGTTGAACGATGAAATCGGCCAGGGCTTGTCCTTTGATAGCTTTGGCCGATTCATACCTAAGGTCAAACTCTGTCAAGGCAAAAATCCACTTCCCAATTCTCCCTTTCAGTACAGGGGCTGATAGCATATATTTCATCACATCGGCCTTACTTACCACAATGCACTCGTTGGAAAGTAAATAATGCCTCAATTTAGTACATGAAAAATATAAGCATAAACATAGCTTCTCCACTGGCGTGTACCTTGTTTCAGCATCCAACAATCTTCTGCTGAGATAGAAAATAGCTCTTTCTTTGCCATCGATTTCCTGAACTAAAACAGAGCCGATAGACCTCTCATCGGCCGATAGGTACAGCTTGAATGGAACTCCTTTTTGTGGAGGAATTAAAATTGGTGGGGAACTCAGATACTCTTTGATATTGTCCAACGCCTTTGTTGCTTATCACCCCATACAAATTCTTGATCATCCTTCATCCTCAATAGTGGAGTGAACGGCTCTATCCTGCCTGACAAGGTTGATATAAAACGCCGGATGAAGTTGATCTTCCCAATCAGGGACTGTAACTTGGTCTTGTTCTCCGGAGGCTTGATCTTCTTTATGGCATCGATGTTCTTCTGCGTGATCTCAATTCCTCTTTCGTGGACCAAGAAACCCAAAAACTGATCGACCGATACGCCAAAGGCACACTTGTTAGGGTTCATCTTTAAACCATATTTTCTTGCTCTTTCTAGTACCTTGTGTAAATCGGCCAAGGGCGCATCGTACTCTTTTGACTTCATAACCACATCGTCAATGTATACCTCAATCAAGGAACTGATAAGGTCGTGAAAAATGTAATTCATCGCCCTCTGGTATGTGGCTCCAGCGTTCTTTAGACCGAACGTCATAACGACCCACTCATACAGGCCGATTGCCCCCGGACACCTAAAAGCTGTCTTGTGCATATCTTACTTAGCCCTGAAAATTTGGTTATAGCCTGCATTTCCATCCATGAAGCTGATAATCTTGTGGCCGGATGCAACATCAACTAGCATATCCGCTATCGGCATAGGGTACTCATCTTTTGGCGTTGCCTTGTTTAGATCTCTGAAGTCGATGCACACCCTCAGCTTGCCGTTCTTCTTCAACACTGGTACTATATTGGAGACCCACTCCGTATATCGGCAGGGTCTGGTAAAGTTGGCGTCATAGAGTCTTGTGATCTTTGCCTTGATAGCTTCATGCATATCGGCCTTAAATCTCCTGGGAGCTTGTTTAAATGGCCGATAGCCTGGTTTTATAGGTAGCCGATGTTCTACAATTGATCGGCTTAATCCTGGCATCTCATGATATTCCCATGCAAAACAATCCATGAATTCTTTCAAAAGATGCATCAATTTACTCTTATAATCTTTTGGTAGGTTGGCACTTACATACGTCGGCCTAGGTCTATCACCTACCCCTATGTCGATTTCTTCGAGCTCATCGGTCGACGTGAAGCCTTGTCCCAATTTCCTGTCTAATTCATCCACCGCATCTTCTGTGTAGGGACTAACTTGTTCATCTTGGCTTGTGGATGTTATACCTTTGTTAAAGTAACTGCTTATTTCCATCTTCGATCGGCTCGATATCACAGTCAGTTACCTTTAAGAAATCAGCATCCCAAACTCGTCCGGACAGGCAATTGATTCCTTCCATCTCCCAAAATGCAAGATCGGCATTGACCACATGTACTGATCTATCGGCCTGCACGATCTCGACCTAGTCCCCTTGCCACTGGATAAGGCATTGATGCATAGTTGAAGGGATGCAACAGTTTGCGTGGATCCAGTCTCGTCCCAACAACAGGCTGTAGGAACCCTTTCCATCAAAGACAAAAAAGGTGGTAGGGATTGTCTTGTTGCCAACTATGAGCTCCACGTTCAACACCCCTTTTGCCTTGGACGCGTTGCCGCCAAAATCTTTCAACACCATGTTTGTCTTGATTAGGTCTTCAGATACTTTTCCAAGCTTCCTGAAAGTGGTATATGACATTAAATTCACTGCCGCGCCGCCATCGACTAGCATCTTCGTCAATGGCCGCCCATTGACGTATCCCTTGATGTACAACGGCCGAAGGTGCCTATAACTGGTGTCGGCTGGCTTGTTGAACACGGCTTGCTCTGGTGACAACTGCAGTTTAGCCGAGGCTGGCTCTATCTCGTCATCAGCTATTGATTCATCGGCCATCTGTATACTATACTCTGCTGGTAATAGAAAAACCATGTTAACAGAAGCCGATGCTATGCTTTTACCTTTTATAGACGCAGGAGCCCGAGTTGGTTTCGTTTTATCCTCATCGACCGCTACCACTGTAGACTTTATCTTTCATTCTTTCCTGGTCTTGGTAGGCCGATGGGCGATTGCTGCCTGCTGCTCCTGGATCTTTTCTCTTTGCCTTAACCTTTGGACCCGTCGCTTTTGTGTTTTGCTAAATAAATCTTCTGGGCACCATTGAGGGTTTTGGACTTGCTCGTCATTTTCTGACCGACGATCGCGGTGCATCAGCCCCAATCTCTCGTGTACAGATTTCCTCTGCTTGATCGGCCGATGCGCTAGTCTGCTTGAGCTGCCCTGGTAGGATTCTTCCGTATCATTGCATGCAGGACACTAGTGTATTGTTGGTAACCTCATCCCTTCGTTCCAGCAAAATCGGAAAAACTCGCACTCCCAATGAGGGTCATAGAATTGATCTTGGTCAGCATAGTCTTGTGCTTGCTCTTCACGTCTCCGCTAGTACTTCTTGATGAGACCTTCTGAAATCTGATGAGGTCGTTTGTTGGCCCGATAGGCATCACTATCGGCCCTGTTAGCCCGCACCATGTTAACTGGGAACAGGTGTCCTTCTATTTTCATCGGCCTTTTGGCTTCATCAAACTTGATCCTGCCCTGTTCGATGGCCGATTGTATCTGTTGCCGGAAAATTTTGCATTCGTTCGTATGGTGGGAATACGTGTTGTGCCACTTGCAATATCTCCTTTTCTTTATCTCTTCAGCCAGTGGCACACACATGACCTACTGGTAACTGTATTTGTTTCTCCTGCAGTAGTAGGTCAAATATCTTATCGGCCTTGTTCATGTCGAAGTCGAATTTGTCTTCTTTGTTGCCCTTTTTAGCCCATTGGCATGTTGTTGGCTTCTTCATCCAGGCCCACTCGGCCAAATCGACCTCTGCATCGTCATCTTCATCTTCGTCGGAGGCATACTGATATACATTGTTGATCTTCTTTGCGAACTTTTTCGCCTCCTGGAACCTTTGCTTGTGGGCCGATATCCTCTGTGCTAGCTGAGCTAGACTTTCAAACTCTTGTGAAGAGAACCTTTCTCGTATCGGCCAAGTAACCCCTAGAATGCCAAATCGGCCAGCTGGGAATCGGTCAAGCTGAGGCTATAGCATCTGTTTCTGATGTCCCTGAATTGTTGAATGTAGTTCGGGACCGATTCGTCAACTCTCTGCCTGATAGCGGTAAGATCGGACAGCTTCATCTCTTGTACACCATTGATGGAATTGTAGGGCAACGAGGAAAACCAGGTGAAAGCTGATCCTGACAAAGACAAAGGGAAAAACCTTACCCTTAGTGCCTCCACAGCCGATGCCTCACCACATTGGGCTAAAAATCGGCTAACATGCTCGTATGTGGAGACATTGTCTTGCCCTGAAAACTTGGAGAAGTCAGGAATCTTGTATCGGCTCGGCAATGGCACTCTGTCGAATTCCTCTGGGTACGGGTGCCGATACACGGTTGCACTCTCCTTGGGCTTTAAACCGAATTGATCACACATCACTTCGGCTATCATATCGGCCCATTGCGCTTGAGTGACTCCTGCGGGCTGGTGTGGAAGATCTTGGTGATAAGGCTGTTGGAAACCTTCCGGCCGATATTGCCTAGGGGAGTATGGCTGAAAATGATGATTCAAATTTGGTGTGTCATATGCCCTGTAGAGTACTGCTGGTAGCCTTATGGCGCGTTGTAGGCAGCTACTTGTGGAGGATTACTTGGTAAAGTGAATTGGGCTTGCTCGGCCGATGTTGGATTGGCAGAAGCCTGCTGTATCGGCTCAACTATCGGCTGTTGCAAAGCTGTTGGAGCTTGTCTCCTCCTTGTCCATTACGCCAATTGATCTTCCGTGATGTGCTGAGGGCTCCCTCCGGCTTGTTTGGTCAGGACCAACGGCATGGTTGGCACTGGCTGGGCCGACGGAGGTGGTATCGGCGCTGTCGGCTGTGGAGCCGTACTCAGATCGGTCCTCAAGGTCCGATATGCAGGGAACTTGTTTTCAGGCAAGAAGATTGGCCCTTGAGGTTTGTACTAGTGAATGGAACCGTCTAATATCGACTTGACTGTATTGGTCAACATGTTCACCAGGACTCCAGATTGGTTGATCAATGCTGAGTGAACCGTGGAGTCGATACGGTCTTACAGCGTCGGCGCGGTGCAGCGAGTATCATCTTCAGTCTTGATAGATTGATCCTGGGGTGCCGCCGATGTACTAGCTCCGTCCCTAGGGCTCGGCATTATCACCTTATATTTTTGAATGAGAGTGCCTTGCCGAGTCCTGGAATACATTTGCAAATACATGTTCTGGAATTGCTCGACCAATTTTGCCATATCGGACTTTTGCTCCTCGTTGAGCTGATCGGCGGTTACCGAGACGATGTTTTCCTCCAAGATCTCGCTCTGCTTGGACATCTTGGAGTGAATTTGTTGATGTTGTGAAGCTTATGTTCTTCTTTGTCCCACTGGGCGTGCCAAAAGCGTGTTGGCTCAGAATTTCGACCCGCCCACGGGTTCCACGTTTCCACGGCGGCCTGGGAGATATGCTTAACTCCAGTGCAGGTCCAATTGCTTGCCTAGGTGTGTGTAGGGCGTGTCAGTTGATTTGATCTGCAATCAACAAGAATAAACAAGTAAACCAAGTTAGTAAACGATGGCCGATCGGCCGATAGGCCGATGTCGCATCGTGAAGGCCTAGCCGATAAGGCAAGACTATATCGGCCTACTTGAGGTCATAATGAAATAAGATTAATAGACAGATCTAATCTCATCGGCCTTCATTCACATGTTTATGTCAATTTAATGGCATTGGCCGATGAGGGATTTGGTAAGATAAATACACTAGCTTATACTCTAGTGAAAACTTGTACAAACCAATCGACCAATATAAATATACTGATCACAGAGAAAACTTGAAAATAATCTGTGACAAATATATTTATATCTGTCAATCTACTCATACAAGTGGCAAATACGTACGAAAACATAAAGTAATCACATGTATTAGGTAAGACCGGTTGAAACCCCGGCACTATCCTTAATTGCAATCGAAAACAGGCTTTGAATTTGATCTCAAAACAGGACTAAGGTCGATAGCAACTGAAAGTGTGAATCGAGAACTAACACAAAGAAAATCAAGCTGTCGATCGCTTTTGGGGATGATAGATGCTTTAGATGATCTAGATAAGCAAACTAATTCAACCACAGTCTGCAATAAACCCTAAAACGAGTTAATCGCTGGCGAGATAGAATTAGAAAACCACATCAAGATCATCCAGGACATGATAAACGACGATCACATCGCCAGGGCTTATCGTGTCTAAAACGACACGCTAGCCCCGACGATGTAGATCATCGGGTATGAGTTCTTACCTCTGCTCTAGGGAAGCAAGAACCCGCTGGAAGTTAACCTCTTGTGAGGGTGGGAATGCATCGAAAGTAGGTTGCAATTGTGTTGTTTGTTGAATTTGAGAGAGAGTTTCTATGTACAGACTACCGGGATATTTATACCCGTGATTTACAACATTGTCCAGATAGGACATGATTTTATCTCTAACTAACAAACAAGTCCTTATGGCGGACTCTTGCCATAGATTAGATCAAATCTACTCTAACTTCCTAATTAAGAGATACAATTGCCTATAACCGGGCCTTATCCCTATTTGGCAATCTCCTTTGAAGCTTAACTCAAGCCCAAACTGAGCCCATCCTGCCTCCATCAGCTTCCTGCTTCGATCGGCCGATGGCCGCATTGAACCCGCATCGGCCGATACGGTCCTTCTGCTGATGCTCCACCTGGTCCGATGCACCGCTAAGTCCGATACGGAACTTGGTCTGACTCCGGCTTGGTCCGATAGCACAACTGATCCGACTCGAATCGTTTCTTCTTCTCTGCATCGGTTTTCTCTTTCCTCTCTAAGTAGATTACGAAAATCTGCTGTTAACAGGGAGCCACCTAGAGGCTGTGTGGGAAATGGCCACAAGGTGGCGGCGCTAGCCCTGGATCGGCCGAACTAGGGTTCAGCTGAACCCTGATGGGCCCCACTTTCCCTAGGCTCAGGAGTCAATATAATTGGGCTTAGGCTATATAGGTTCTATCCTTGAAATCTTTGGGACAATTGCAGGAAAGACGTGAAAATCGACCAAATTTACCACATCCAAGTCCTGATTTGGATTTTTGATTGGTTCTAGGAAAACTTTTAAACGATGACCATTTACCTTGAAGGCATTACCTTTGTCATTCCGAAGCATTACTGCTCGATGCGACGAGGTGTCCACGACAGTGTATGGTCCCATCCATTTGCTCCGTAGTTTTCCATGTTCGAAGAGTTTCACCCTGGAGTTGCAGAGCAGCATCTTTTCCCCTGCCATGAACTCCTTCATCTTGATCCACTTATCATGCCATCTTTTAACGTCTTCCTTATACATCTTGACATTGTGATAAGTCTTATCTCTTCATTCCTCCAATTCTGACAGCTGCATCTGTCGTTGTCATCCGGCTTGTCCCAAATCCATGTTCCAAGTTAGATAGCTCAACACCCTATGTTCCAACTCGATAGGTAGATGGCAGGTCTTCCCATACATGAGCTGGTAAGGTGAAATGTTGTTGGGCATCTTTTATGCCATTCCATATGCCCAAAGTGCATCGGCTAGGTTGTGCTTCCATACTTTCCTCATTTTATTCACGGTCTTTTGCAGAATGTCCTTGATTTGTTTGTTGGATGTTTCTACTTGACCACTTGTTTTGGGATGGTATGGCGTTGCAATGTTGTTCTGTGCCCCAAGCTCTAGTAAAAAATTTTGAAAGTCTAATTGATAAAATGAGACCCTCCATCACTTATTACCATCCGTGGTGTTCCAAAATGAGGGAAGATGACCTCGTGGAACATCTTGCGAGTGTGCTTGGCGTCGGCAGCACGACATGGCATTGCTTCCACCCATTTGGACACATAGTCGACGACCACTAGAATATACTTGCAATCATGAGACTTTGGGAAAGGTTCCAGATAGTCAATACCCTATACATCAAAAAGTTCCACTTGAGGATTGTATGTTAGGGGCATCACATCGCGAGCGGTGATACCTCCATGCTTTGGGCACCTTGCACATCTCCGAATGAATTATTTTGTATCTTCATACATTGTAGGCTAAAACAATCAACTTTGCTAGATCTTTGTCTGAGTGGGAAATGCACCATAGTGGCCTCCATATGGTGGTGCATGGCATTTCTCAATGATACGTGCCCCTTCACTTGTTAGTATATACCTTCTGAGTAGGCTGTATGAACAGACTCAGTATAGGTATGGCTCATCCCATAGATGTCTTCTGCTTTCATATATGAGCTTCCGTTTTGTTCTCCCCTGGTGGCACATATCCTACAACCATAAAGTTGATGATATTTGCATACCATGGGTTCGAGTCCGTTACCTTTAGCAGCATGTCGTCCCATAGGAAATCATTTATCGGTAGCTCCTGCATATTAGTGATTTGCATACATGACAAATGGTCTGCTACATAATTTTCTACTCTCTTTTTATCTTTAATTTCAAGATCAAGTTGTTGGAGTAGAAGGACCCGTCTAATTAACTGAGGTTTTGCATCTTTCTTAGTGAGCATGTATTTAAGTGCAACATTATCAGTGTAAAAAATTACCTTAGCTCCAACTAAGTAAGATCTGAACATGTCAATTGCAAAAACAATGGCCAAGAGCTCTTTTTCAGTTCTGGCATAGTTAAGCTGAGCTCCTGTCAATGTTTTATTAGCTTATGTGATAGCATGATGTAACATACCAAAATTTGAATTTCAAATTTTGACTTCAACTAAATAATAAACATGTGTTTTCGAGTTGATGACCAAAATTTTTCAAATACAAAACCTATGTAAGGTTAAACTAGGTAGTGCTCATATGCAAATTTGTAAATGACTTAAAACTTCTTCCTTCTCAATTTAATTTGACATGTAAAACATTTGCATGTTTGCATTCACAAAAGGTGTGGTGTGTAATTTGAGTCATTATAAATGTTTTTGGATCTTGGGTGCATTTCATATTAGGTCTCATGAGCATAAATGTGTATACATATTAATTTATAAATAATAAAAGCACTACCCTAATTGCCACCTTAAGTTCCATTAGTCCAACTCAAATATATACACACTAGTGCATAAGAATCTTGTGAGTTTAAGCATGGTGAACTGAAATTAAAGTCTAACAACATCATCTCTAGCTAATTACAAATCAAAATATAATTTTACAACCATTTAAGCATATATCTAAAATAGGAACACTTAAATGTAGATAAGCTCATTGAATATTTAAAAATAACTGGTGCAATATAAAATCAGGGGGAAATTCATGAAGATACTATTCAATATATATATCTCACTAGAAATTTGGTATAATTTAATATGTACATTTGGTACCTCAAATAATTTGGTCAAAACAGTCAAACCATAAATTATTTCTAAACCCTAATCGGCAAAATTGATACACCTCTCATATATGTATTTTATCACATGAGAATGTATAGAGAATATAATTTATTCAAATACTAATCTATTTAACATAAATTAATATAATTTTTCCAAAATTTATTTTATAGGTTTTGACATCCTAAAAATTCAAATCATTTTTGGCTAGGCCTAATTTCTTTATTTTCCCAAGAATAAAATATACGGAATTTTTATGTGAAACTAAAGAAAATGGAATCTAAGTATTTTCATCTACTTCTGGAAAAATCCACATTAATTTATCATGCTTACAAATTAAACTATGGAAATACAAATTAGAGGGAAAGAAAGAAATAGTGAAAATCCTCGAAAATACCTAACCTGTACTCTCACATACAAACCTACCCAACCCTCTCCTCCTTGCCTAGGTTACCATGGCCTGCACCCACCTGGCAGCTGCACAGACTTGCTCCCACCTCAGTACAAAAACTCCACCGCTCATGCAAACCGAGAGAGAGATGAAAGAATGAAGGGGACCGACGCTGGCCTGCTCGACACGTGTAATCGACATGTCGCTCGCCGAGCTCACCCATATCATCTCCCGAACACGTTGCCCTTCCATCTACGCCCTTCCATCTACATGTCGCTCGCTGAGCTCACCCATATCATCTCCCGAACACGTCGCCCTTCCATCTACTCCCTTCCAGAACCGAGCTAACCGAGAGAGGAGGTCCTCTGCTGTCCTATCGCCCTCACCATTTCCGTTGGCCGTGGAAACGACCACCGTCACCATTACCATCGAGCTACAATCGCCTCCTCTCCTTTCGCTTTCCTTAGTCACCATTCCACGCCGCATCAATCCCCTCTAATTTCTCCCTCTGTCTTGCAACCATCTTGCCGGAACGTGACCATGCCCTCAGAAGCTCCGGAGCGCTGCTGCTTCGGCATCATCGTCATCCAGCTGAACCCGACCACCTCAAGCCAAGCTGTCGTGTCATCATCTTCATCATGATCCCAGGAGGCCGCTGACCAAAGGAATCGAGCTAGGATGCCATGAACCCAGAGATCGACCTCTTCTTCCTTAACTCCGGCCACCGGACTCCATCGTCAAATTCGTCTACTTCGGTGAGCCCCACTTCAATTCCTTGCACATGAATCATCCTAGGGACCATAGAGACCTCACGAATGTCTTCTCTTAGCAGCCTATCGACCGGAGTGAGTCGCCACCGTGAAAACGATGTCATCCTCAATCGCCGGGGAGTTCTTCCATTGCCATCGCTTTCTGGACCTTGCCGAACCCCGCGTGTGATTCAGTGAGTACTCTAGAGTCTCTAGAAACCGCATGCATGCACCTATTCACATTGAACCAAGCCAAATCTCAACATGCATCGTCATGCCGAGAGCTACCGCCGCTTGCGCCGCCGTCGCTATCGATTTCGGCCACCATAGTTTGCGGGAAGACCACTAATAGTTTTGCTAGCAGTCCCTCTCCATTTTCTCTTTTGGTCACTCGTGAAGATTGGCCACCATTCGCCGCTAGCGCCAGCGAGAAGCTCGCCGGAGCATCGCTACCTCTGCTCCTCCTTGCGCCGTCCCACTGACTTGCGGGCCCCACTTCATTAGAGCACGAGGACCACACTTAGCAAGGGTTTAAAACTTGTAAGGTTTAAAATGTAAAGCTCTTTAGACTTACATGTGGACCTAGGACTTAATTATAAATAGAGGAAACTTTGAGGACTCTTAATAAACTTTGTTTCAGCACGTGGTAAGGACTGTAGGTTGATTTCTGGAACCCTAGGGGCCTTTCTGCATATTGACCAGAGACTGGCCAGTGGACCCCATATATTTAAAATTCAAACTATTAAAGAAAATCAATAAACCTTTATCTTTTCGATTTAAAATTATGCATAACTTGTAAAATTCATATAAAATCAAATAATACTCATTTTGAGATGAAACCCACTTCAGTAGGTTTATAAAATTGTGAACTTTAATGTTGTAGAATAAAAACTTCCACTTACAGTACGATATTTATTTCTAAAATTTTATATAAGAAATACTTAACATAAAACATGCTCTAACTTATAAAATTTGTAGAAAATTCATTTATATTCCAAATGGATTGAACTAAATTTCTGTACAATCATTAAAGTATGAAATTTAGTTTAATAAAATATATGATACCTTCTGATGTGGACAAGGGTTCTCGATGTTCCGAAAGGTTTTGATAATCAACGATTTGGTGGAGTTGCGACACAAATCGATCCGGCTTCTTGAACTAGCACGTTTCCGAGCCCCGCAATCGTAGCACCACGTATCCTCTGGATATCAACCGTACCGAAACCCGGTTGACCTCGTCAAGAAGGCTAATCCCTGCTTGCGAATCAAAGAACACAAACAAGAACAAAAAAGATAGCAACCAAAATGGCAGATGAATGATTAAGCTGACAAGTTGAGGTCTTACAAACCGATCTAACGGTGAAACTGTTCGGACAGATTAATCTAAGCAAAACCTAAAAACTAAAGATGGCGACAGCTTCTGATATCTGGAGTTTAGGGTCGTGCAAGCACCCCTTGACACAACCCTAATGGGCTCCAACATGATACACGGCCCAAAGGCCCAAATACGGTGTCGCAGCGCGGGAACAGATTCTGAACGTCAACTTGTTCGGTCAATTTCTGATGACTAGCAACGAATTTGGACAAGGGACTAGAACCATTGGAAAGGTTATCTTCTTAGCTTTCCATCCATATAAATAACGCCCCAATCCGAGCACGTATGCAACCTGGCCGCCCGTTTTAGTGCAGACTGGTCCTAGACTCCGAAACGGATTCGAAGTCGACTTGGTTTGGACCTCCACCTTGACTTGAATGTCCTCGCTGATCCTCCACGACTCTAAGTCCCTTTCTAAGTGTTTCCTTGTCCTCTCAATTGAGCCTAATCATAATATAATCATTAGGTAACAATTTATTCTCAAAATCATATAAAGAAGAACTTAGGAACGAGCTCACCTCTAAATTCAATTGTCGTGCGCGAGCTCTTGTGATTGGACCTTGAATGACCAATGGAGGATTGTTGTGTATATCCGAAGGAATGATGCCTGCATCATCCTCCCCCTCTTGAATTCTAATTGTTCTGGACTCAAGCTCATCTTCTTCTCCCAAGTATGGCTTCAAATCTGAAATGTTAAACGTGGGACTAACCCTAAAATCGGGAGGCAACTCAAGTTTATATGCATTATCATTAATCTTCTCAGCAATTTTGAAAGGACCATTAGCTCTAGGCATCAACTTAGACTTTCGCAATTATGGAAATCTACCCTTTCTCAAGTGCAACCAAACTAAATCACCCGGTTCAAGCTTCATTTCTTGCCTACCTTTGCTACTAGCAATTCTATACTATTCATTCATCTTTTCAATGTTGTGCTTAGTTGTCTCATGCATTTTCAAAATAAAATCAGCACGTGCGTTAGCATCATTGTGAACCCTCTCACTAGTAGGTAAAGGCAAAATATCAATAGGAGCACGGGGTTGAAACCATACACTACCTGAAAAGGACTTACCTTGATAGTAGAATGTGTTGCCCGATTGTATGCAAATTCCACATGTGGCAAACATTCCTCCCACATCTTCAAATTTTTCTTCAAAATAGTCCTCAACAATGTGTCCAAAGTGCGGTTGACTACCTCCGTTTGTCCATCTGTTTGTGGGTGACATGTAGTAGAAAACAATAGCTTTGTACCCAACTTGTTCCATAGCGTGCGCCAAAAATTACTAAGGAATTTTGCATCACGATCTGAAACAATAGTAGAAGGCATACCATGCAAACGAACAATCTCATGAAAAAAGAGGTCAGCAATATGAATAGCATCATCACTTTTATGACATGGTATGAAGTGTGCCATCTTAGAAAATCGATCGACCACAACAAAAATACTATCCCTCCCCCTCTTAGTCCTAGGCAATCCCAAAACAAAGTCCATAGAAATATCTGCCCAAGGAATAGAAGGAACATGAAGAGGCATATACAAACCATGAGGATTCAAACGAGACTTAGCTTTTTGACAAGTGGTGCAGCGTGCCACAAACCTCTCAACATCTCTCCTCATCTTTGGCCAAAAGAAATTTGAAGCCAAAACATCCTCCATCTTCTTAGCTCAAAAATGTCCCATCAATCCTCCTCCATGCGCTTCCTGTATCAACAAAAGACGAACGGACCCAACTGGAATGCATAGATGGTTAGCTCTAAACACAAATCCATCATTGATCACAAATTTATTCCAAGTACGTCCCTCTTTACAATTCAACATGACTTCTTTAAATTCAGGATCAAGCGCATAATGTTCTTTAATTGATTCAAGTCCAAAAATCCAACAATCAAGTTGGGACAACAAAGTATAACGTCTAGACAAAGCATCAACAATCACATTATCCTTCTCTTTCTTGTGTTTGATGACATAAGGAAAAGATTCAATAAATTCAACCCATTTAGCATGTCTACGATTCAAATTATTTTGAGAGTGAAGATACTTAAGCGATTCATGATCAGAATGAATAACAAATTCTTTAGGCCACAATCAATAATGATCAGAATCAATAATGATGCCATGTCTCTAAAGAACGTACAAGAGCATACAATTCCTTATCATACGTGGAATAATTCAAAACAAGGCCATGCAACTTCTTGCTAAAGTATGCAATAGGTTTACCATCTTGCATCACATTCTAACTGAAAAGTCTTACTAAACTTTGGAAGTTGGAGCAAAGGTGCATGTGTAAGCTTGTCCTTCAAAGTGACTAAAGACTCCTCCTGTGTTTTTCCCCAATGGAAGACCACCCCTTTCTTCGTCAACTCATTCAAGGGTGCAGCAAAGGTGCTGAAATCTTTGACGAAGCGATGATAGAATCCTGCAAGACCAAGAATACTTCTCGCCTGTGTGATGGTTTGGGGAACTGGCCAACTCTTAATGGCTTCAATTTTTGTCTCATCCACCTCAATTCCCTATGGAGTAACAACATAGCCAAGAAAAGAGACTCGTTCCGTGCAAAAGATGCACTTATCAAGGTTAGCAAACAAACGTGCATCACGTAAGGCATTAAAAACAGCACGTAAATGATGCAACTGTTCATCCAAAGACTTGCTGTAAATCAAGATGTCATTAAAGTAGACTACCACAAATCGTCCAATAAAAGGCCTTAAAACCTCATTCATTAAGCGCATGAAAGTACTAGGGGCGTTAGTCAAACTAAAAAGCATTACTAACCACTCATACAATCCAAATTTGTTTTTGAAAGCTGTTTTCTATTCATCTCCAAGTTTCATTCTAATTTGGTGGTATCCACTACGCAAGTCAATCTTTGTGAAAATTATAGAACCACAAAACTCATCAAGCATGTCGTCTAACCGAGGGATAGGATGGCAATACCAAATAGTAATATTATTAATGGCTCTACAATCAACACACATTCGCCAAGACCCATCTTTCTTAGGAACCAAAATTACAAGCACTGCACAAGGACTAAGGCTTTCACGTACATACCCGCGGTCCAAAAGATCTTAGACTTACCGCTGAATTTCCTTAGTCTCCTCGGGATTGGTTCGATAAGCAGCACGGTTTGGCAATGTTGTTCCCGGGATCAAATCAATTTGGTGCTCTATCCCTCTCATAGGTGGCAATCCCGGGGGTATCTCAGCTGGAAAAACGTCCTCATACTCTTGCAAAAGGTTAGTGACAATAGGAAGTATCGAGCTAGCAATATCATCAAGAGAAAACAAAGCTTGTTTGCATATCAAGGAATAGCAAATATCATCAGCAGAAATTTCAACAATGTCACATTTTGTTGCAAGCATAACACCACCCTTCAATTTAATTCCCTTGGCCTTAGAACTAGGTGAAGGCTTATCCTTTTTAGGTGGAAAAACATATTTAGAAACTTGCTAATTTTCAGATTCATCAAGTTTCAAACTAGCAGCTCATTCTTTATTGTAGGATCGAAGAATAAGAACTAAGCCAACCAGAGGGGGGGTGAATGGTTGTAGTACCCAAAAACCAAAATTTTTAGTGGAATTAAAAGTTACCCTCAAATTTGATGTAGATCGGTCTGACCGAAGTAGATCGACCAGTTTGACCGCCCTGTCCTAAAGGTCTGACCGCCCTGACCTGAAAGTCTGACCGTCCTGTATTGCCGGTCTGACCGCCCTGTATTGCTAGTCTGACCGCCGCGTACCCACCGGTCTGACCGCTGCGATGCGCCAGTCTGACCGCCGGTGTCTCGCCGGTTAGACCGCCGAAACCCGTGCAAACACAAATTGAAGATTTCTTAAAGTAGATGACAACTTTATTACTTCTCTCTGTGTTTACAAAGTGCAACAACAGCACTCCTCATGAAAAACTTGGCTAAACTCGAAACCCTAACTAAACTTTCAACTCAAAGCTCTCAAAAACTGATACCGGGAGGCCACACCCTCCCTCTCTATTTATACATGAGGTAGGCAGCGAAAAGCCACGAACCAAATTCATACAAGATGTCCTAATCCACCTAGGAAACCTTCCATTACAACAAACCAACTTTACATATTCCGATTTCTCCAAATTTGGACTCCTTCCAAATTCGACTCCGCATCGCATACGCACACAATATCTCCATCGTATGCCATATGGAATCATCACCAACCATGTGCATTAATCTTTAGCCTAAGTATCCCGCATGATATCTGACCATCCAGACGTCACCTTATCTCCAAGTTGACTCCCGATCCATCACCGGCAATACTCTCCCGAGACGTAAAGATTACCTACACATGAATCAAACAAACAAACCATATCCAAGCACAAGCTATCCCAAACTTGACTCATTGTTAGCACACAACAGTACATACGCATAATATCCATATAGAAGCCATAAACATGAATTAACCACGGATATCGAATAAAACAACCCAAAACCGAAACCGACACAGCATCGGCCGGTCAGACCGCAGGCTGGCCGGTCTGACCGCACACATACCTCCGGTCTGACTGGCCTTGCCAGCCCGGTCTGACCGGACCCACTGTTCACCGTCTGAAAATTCAATCATCTCAAAAACCACTTCGCCAATAATCTCCAAATATCAAAACCAATATCCTCAGATACCAATTGTTCATCACAATAGAAGAATCAAACACACCTTGATTTTACATTTATTAGCTTCTACAATTTCAGCAGGGGTTAATGGAACCAAAGTAATTTTCTTTCCTTTATGCACAAAACTGTATCTATTACTTCTACCATGCTGTGTAGCATCATTATCATGTTCCCAATGACGACCCAACAAAAGTGAACAAGCTTGCATAGGAACCACATCACAATCAACAGAATCAACATATGAACCAATGGAAAATGAAACTATGCAAGATTGTGTTACCTTTGTTTTTCTAGAATCATTTAACCACTGAATATGGTATGGATGTGGGTGTGGGCATGTGGTCAAACCAAGCTTCTTGACCAAGTAAGAACTCACCAAATTATTGCAGCTACCTCCATCAATGATGACACGTGCACGACGGTTGTTGATGACGAAGAAAATCTGGAACAAATTATGGTGTTGCAACCTCTCAGATTGCTGTACCTGCGTGCTAAGCACCCGCTGTACAATAATGTTCATGTAGGCCGCTGTATCCTCACGCCCAAAGAATTCGCCATCCTCAGCATCAATTCCTTCCTTCTCTTCTTCATCATCATCTTCAAAATCGAAGGTGCTGATATAGCCATCTTCTGTGGCAATGTATGCTCGTTGACTAGGACAATCTTTCTGCACATGGCCAAATCCTTGGCAGCGGTGACACTAAATGTTTGGAGTGCATCCTGTCGAAGCGACGGATCAAGCACTCTTAGCGGGTACCTGCGAAGGACTTTTACCTGAGTCTGCTGGTCGTGGTGGAGGTGGTTTTGGCACTGCAAAAACTCCGGATGCAGCTGGTCGCTTGTTCGCTGGAGGGGGTGTCCGGAAAGAGGTGGCCTTGGTCATCCCCGAAGGTGGCATCGTGCGCGGAGTGTACGTACTTGCCTTGTTCTTGCCCTGCTGATCACGCCCCTGCAATTCCTTCTCTGCAAGCATAGCAAACTGAAACAACTGATTGACGGTGTTAAATTCCTTATAATCAACTATGTTTTGGATTTCAACCCTCAGACCCGAATAAAAATGATAAATGGCATCCTCGGTCCCCTCCACAATGCTACAGCGCATTAATCCCTTTTGTAGCTCACCATAGTAATCCTGTACAGATTTATTCCCTTGTTCTAAACGCATCAGTTTCTTGCGTAACTCTTTATGATAGGATGGAGGAACAAATCTATCGCGCATAGCTACTTTAAGTTCTTCCCAAGTAGTAGGTAAAACACCCTCGGTAGCTAACCCAGTCCACCAAATGATAGCATAATCTTTAAACTCACTACTGGCTTGTCGAACTCTATGTTGCTCAGGCACAAGATGGGCACTAAATTTTTGCTCTACTATCATCTCCCAATCAAGGTATTTCTCAACATCATAATAACCCGAAAAGATAGGTATTTTAAACTTAACCTTAGCATAAGGATCATCGGGCACATGATTATTATTATTATTATTATTATTATTATTACCTTGTTGGTGGTGGTGTTGAGCGCCACCCATACCTGTCATGTTGAAGCGAAGACGACGTCGTAACCGTGCTAGTCGTGTAGCTTGTTCATCTACATTGCCATTGGAATCATACACCGTGTCTTCTGGATGTCCACCGGCGTTGTTGCCATTCACTTCCTCATTGGATGGTTGTCGTGTCTCCAACGCAGCAACCCGATTAGTTAGCGTAGACACCCGCTTGTCCAACCTCTCCATGTGTTTGCCGAGGTCGAGTTTAATGATGGCTTCTTGGACAGCCCTTGTGACTGCCTTCGTCATCTCTTTTTGGACAACCCTTTTGACTGCCTCCATCATCTCTTTATGAGCATTTTCTATAACAGATCGTAGTTGCTCTTGACTAACACAGTCAGCAAAATCCTTGGGAGTCGTCTCCTCATCGTCACCTGCCATTGAAACACCAAAACAGCAACAAACGGTGAAGGTTATCCCTAATAATCTACTACGCAGGTGTAGTGGTGCCTCTCAACAACTCAGCAATATGGAGCACCTTACCAAGCCCTTATAAGGTTCTTACCAGCAAAGCAAAAGATACCTGGAAGACGTAGTCAGTGATTGCAAGGATCAAGAACCTGTGCTGTCCAGAAGTAATGTGAGGCCAAATATATGTGAGTGGTACACAATCCAATGACTGATAGTAATGCTGAATAAAAAATCCCAAGTCACTTGCCCTCAGTTGCCGGTCTACTCGTGTCCTAGACAGTAGTGGTAACAATGATGGCGCAAAGGAATATGACACTAGTAAATAGCTAGGAAAGACGGATAGGCAAGCTTCGGTCAGTTTCAGCAAAAACAGCAAAACCGCAAGGCTGATAAGCTCAACGGAGCACGCCGTGAGCTCGAGGCACTAGTGGAAATCAACTTTTCTTTTTTTTTCTTTTATTCTTCTTTTATTTTTTTTCTTTTCTAGGAGCACTAAAATAGGCACACCACAAAGTTACAGCTCAATCGGAGTTGATATGTGGCCTATGGAATTTTCTGAAACCACTATTAAGAAAGTGCAGAAACTTGAGAGTTCGAACAGACAATTTTGCAAGCTAAATTTTGGAATTCTGATTTTGTCAAACTGCCAAAGGCGGGGGGAAACGGATGTAAATTTTTTTTCTCTTATCCGAAAAGTTAAATTTTGCCTAATTCTGAGTCCGTATGCAAAAGTTATGGCTATTTGAAGTTGAGGCTTCCGACTAGGTTTTTCAGAGGGGATATAACCTAATCGGTTTTGGCGGTGGAGATGGATATGGTGACAGCGGAGTTTGGGAAGGTGTTCTGGTGTTGCGTGGTGATCTTGGTAAGTGTTTATGATAGCGGAAACGGTTTCTCAAAGGATAAACCCTAACAAACAAGGTGAAGATGGTGGCGGCTAGAGTTACAAAGGAAAACGCACGACTAGACTAAAACACAAACTAAACCAGCAACAAGAACTTAAACTAAGACTCAAACTCAACAATAGGCTAAACATGGTTTAGGTTAAGGAGAGACTATAGACTACAATTTTTTTGGCTTTTCTATAGACTTTAGGATAACGGCGAAATCAAAAACTAAACTAGGGTAAAGAAACTGAGCGAAACTGATGGTGAACCTAGAGCTCTGATACCACTTGATGTGGACAAGGGTTCTCGATCTTCCGAAAGGTTCTGATAATCAATGATTTGGTGGAGTCGCGACACAAATCGATCCAGCTTCTTGAACTAGCACGTTCCCGAGCCCGCAATCGCAGCACCACGTCTCCTCTGGTTATCAACCGTACCGAAACCCGGTTGACCTTGCCAAGAAGGCTAATCCCTGCTTGCAAATCGAAGAACACAAACAAGAACAAAAAAGATTACAACCAAAATTGCAGATGAATGATTAAGCTCACAAGTTGAGGTCTTACAAACCGATCTAGCGGCGAAACTGTTCTTGACAGATTATTCTAAGCAAAGCCCAAAAACTAAAGATGGCAATGGCTTTTGATATATGGAGTTTAGGGTCATGCAAGCACCCCTTGATGCAACCCTAATGGGCTCCAACACGATACACGGCCCAAAGGCCCAAATATGGCTTCGCAGCGCCGGAACAGATTCTGAACATCAAATTGTTCGGTCAATACCTGATGACTCATAATGAATTTGGATAGGGGACCAGAACCATTGGAAAGTTTATCTTCTTAGCTTTCCATCCATATAAAGAACGCCCCAATCCGAGCACGTATGCAACCTGGGCGTCCGTTGTAGTGCAGACTGGTCCTGGACTCTGAAACGGACTCGAAGTCGACTTGGTTTTGACCTCCACCTTGAGTTGAATGTCCTCGCTGACCCTCCAAGACTCTAAGTCCCTCTCTAAGTGTTTGCTTGTCCTCTCCATTGTTCCTAATCATAATATAATCATTAGGTAGCAATCTATTCTCAAAATCATATAAAGAATAACATAGTAACGAGCTCACCTCTAAATTCAATTGTCGTGCGCGAGCTCTTGTGATTGGACCTTGAATGACCAATGGAGGATTATTGTGTATATCCGAAGGAATGATGTCTGCATCATCATAACAGAAACAACACTAATAATTTGTATAGTAAAATAACCATTACATGTACAATCTAATTTCTAAAAATTATAGGAAATTCATCCTAACTGAAAATAATGTGAACTAAGTCCTATTTTTTTTGTCCATGTCGTCATGCTAAGATGGTTGCTTCTTCACACGCTCCTATTTTTTCTATGATGACGAATGCACCAGGACAACTCTTACACATGGACACTGTTGGTTCTACTAGAGTGCAATCCGTTGGAGGAAAGTGGTATGTATTGGTTGTTGTTGATGATTTTTCTCGATATTCTTGGGTTTTCTTCATGGCGAGTAAGGATGATGCTTTTGGACACTTTCGGAGTTTGTATCTTAGATTGAATTGTGAACTTCCCGATTCTTTGAAGCGAATCAGAAGTGATAATGATGGTGAATTTAAGAATGCTTCTTTTGAACAATTTTGCAATGAAAAAGGTCTTGAACATCAATTTTCCTCTCCTCGTGTACCGCAACAAAATGGTGTTGTTGAAAGGAAAAATCGTTCTTTGGTTGAGATGGCTAGAACAATGCTTGATGAGTATCATACCCTTAGAAAATTTTGGGCCAAAGCTATTAATACTGCATGTTATATTTCCAATCGTGTTTTCTTGAGATCAAAACTTGGAAAAACTTCTTATGAGCTTCGTTTTGGACATCAACCCAAAGTTTCAGATTTGCTTGTTTTTGGTTGCAAGTGCTTTGTCTTGAAATCTGAAAATTTGGATAAGTTTGAGGCACGTTCTACCGATGGAATGTTGCCGGTTGTAGAATTGATAGGAAAAGTACTAGTGGAACATGTCATTTTCTTGGTACATCATTGATTGCATGGTCTTCTAGGAAACAATCTAGTGTAGCCCAATCAACTACTAAATCAGAATATGTTGCTGCTGTTAGCTGTTGTTCTCAGATTCTTTGGCTTATTTCAACATTGAAAGATTATGGTCTTGTTTTTGAAAAGGTTCCTCTTTTTTGTGACAATACAAGTGCTATTAACATTGCTAAGAATCCGGTACAACACTCACGCACAAAGCACATTGATATTCGCTTTCACTTTTTGAGGGATCATGTTGAGAAGAGAGATGTTGAATTGAAATTTTTGGATACAAAATTGCAACTTGCAGATATTTTCACTAAACCATTGGATTCGTCTCATTTTTCTTTTCTTCATGGAGAGTTGGGAATCATTCATCCTTTTGGCATGGTTTGAGGGGGAGTTTTTGTGCTCTTGGTTTTATCAAGCAACAATTAAAAGAAACAAATTGAAAGAGAGCTTTGTATTATACATATAGTGTTTTCTTTGTTCATGCTAGCAATACTTTGAAGGTTTATTTGTCTATTTTATAGCTTGTATGACTTTTAGTATTTTCATGAGATTTAGATATTGCTTTTACGGGAGATGATGTATGACACTTAAATTTCATATTTGAATTAATGAGATATGCAATATTGATACTAATGCATAGGCTGGATTGTAAATGCTTATATATATGCTTTGTTGAATTGTTATTCCTCAAATAGCTTTGAAATTGCTTATTGTGCAAGAGAAGTAAAAATATTTATGAGAGAAAAAAAAATAAATACTGAATCCTTGGAAACAGTCTTGACGACAAGGACGTATTCGATATGAACAAAAATAATGGGTGCCGAATCCTGGGAAACAGTCTTGACGACAAGGACGTACCCGGAATAATTGAGAAAAATATGAGCAAAAATAGGCTCAAATAAATATGAAAAAATCTCTTGGTTGTTTTGTGCTAAAGCTAATTTGGGAAAGAGTAACGATTGCAATAGGTTTATATGTGTGGATTTATTTTTTCAATCTGTGTTTGTAAAGATGTTGCATTATAAAACGCTTGAATTCATAAATCTTGATTGCATTATTGAACTTAATTGTAAAATCTTTGGTTTATGATTATATTCTAGTATATGCTTGCTATATAATTGATGGGTTTATCTTCTCTTTATTGCAACATATGACATGAAATAATATATGTATGTTATTAAGCTCTTGAATATTAACTGAATATAATTCCCATGCTTGATGAAATCATTGTCAAAAAGGGGAGAAGAGATACAAAAAATGCAAGCGTTTTTTGTGGTTTTTCTTTCTTTTCAAAAGGAGGAGATTTTTACTATTTTTGTTTTTATTTTTCCACACACCAAAACAAACATTTTTGATGGGTTTGCCAATGTGTTCATCAAGGGGGAGATTGTAAAATCAAGGTGTGTTTGATTCTCTTGTTGTGATGAACAATTGGCATCTGAGGTTATTGGTTTTGATATTTGGAGATTATTGGCGAAGTGGTTTGTGAGGTGTTCGAATTTTCAGACGGTGAACAGGGATTGTTGTTTTGTTTGGGTCCAGTCAGACCAGGTAGGTATGGCCGGTCAGACCAGTGGTATGTGTGCGGTCAGACTGGCCAGCCCGCGGTCTGACCGGTCGACCCTGTGTCGGTTTCGGTTTCGGGTTGTTTCATTGGATATCCATGGTTAATTCATGTTTATGACTTCTAGATGGATACTATGTGTATGTAATACTGTTGTGTGCTAACAATGAGTCAAGTTGGTGATAGCTTCTGCTCGGATATGGTTTTTTTGTTTGATTCATATGTAGGTAATATTTATGTCTCGGAAGAGTATTGCCGGTGATGGATCGGGAGTCAACTTGGAGATAAGGTGATGTTCATACGGTCAGATATCATGCGGGATACTTAGGCTAAAGATCAATGTACGCGGTTGGTGAAGATTCCATATGGCATACGATGGAGATATTGTGTGCGTATGGAATGCGGAGTCGAATTTGGAAGGAGTCCAAATTTGGTACAATTGGAATATGTAAAGTTGGTTTCTTGTACGGGAAGGTTTCCTAGGTGGATTAGGACTTCTTGTATGAGTTTGGTTCGTGGCTTTAGGCTGCCTGCCTCATGTATAAATAGAGAGGGAGGGTGTGTCCTCCCGGTATTGCTTTTTGAGAGCGTTGAGTTCTGAGTTTGGTTAGGGTTTCGACTTTAGTTGAGATTTTCATGAGGAGTGCTGTTGTTGCACTTTGTAAACATGGAGAGAAGTAATAAAGTTGTCATCTACTTTAAGAGATCTTCAATTTGTGTTTGCTCGGGTTGGGCGGTCTAACCGGCAAGACACCAGTGGTCAGACCGGCGGCTTCACGGCGGTCAGACCGGTGGGGACACAGTGGTCAGACCGATGACGGCAGCAGGTGGCAGAGGCGACTTTGGAGCAGTTAGACCGGGAGAGGCGCGGTCAGACTGGCCGATCTATTTCGGTCAGATCGATCTACATCGATTTGAGGGTAACTTTTAATTTTGTTAAAAGTTTTGGTTTTTGGGTACTACAACCATTCACCCCCCCTCTGGTTGGCTTAGTCCTTGTTTTTCGATCCTACAAGAGGAAGATCGTCAGTATACTAGATATGGTTGGGACAGCAATTCTGCTATGCAAAACTATGCTTATGTCACCATTACCCGACTTCGATGCGAATTATCCGAGTGGGAAGAGTTTTACTGTTATATCTCGTCTTTAGCCCAAGGGGAAAATAACACCACATACCCAGGTTTAAAAGAAACATGTCCAGGATTAAACACCCCATATCTCCAACTTGCAGGCTTTGTGCGCTCTCTTGATATGCTTTACCACAAAACCTATACCGAATTACAAGGTGTCCGCACTAGGGTAGCCACTCTAGAGAGAAGCCTTATGCCTAGGTTTCACCAAGGTCACTATACAACTGAGTTCATGTATGATGAAGATGCTATGTATGCACCAGTTGAAGAAATAGCACAACCCTCTAGAAATTACTTTGAGAGAGCCCCACCTTCACTCTCTACTACTGTGACTATCTTTCCATCACTAGGAACCACTAGACAATTCGGACCACCAAGGCATGTTCATTGGTATGGACGAGTATTTGAACTAAAAATGGATGACTAAATATAACCTATGTCCAACCCTTGCAACTATGGTAAGACCACATTAAGAAGACTTGAAGTTGTAACCCACTTGTAGGATGGTTAGTGTGGGACCTTTTATATGTTCTTGGTAGCCCAATTTTGAAGAGAACCATTTAAGTAATATATATATTATGGCTGCCATGTAACCCCATTTATGTAAGCACTCTATGGATGAATGTAATAGTAATTAGGGACCCGTTTATCCTTATTTTCCTAACAGAAATTTTCCATTTGCCAAAAATGAGCTCAGCAACGCGAGATCATGGCTGTAATGTTTAAAGTTTTGTACCTAGCCATGGCTTTAACATACTAGCTGTATCTAACAATATCCTTTATTTGTGTAGTTTTCCCATAGCTTAAGTTTACCTTCATTTACCAAATTAAGGGAAACCCTTGACCGAATGTGAGTTCGACAAGATTGGGTTACGACCATAGGTTTTGAAAAGTTTTACCTTGCTACAACATTGATATATTAACTACCTCTAGAGACGCTTTACCAATAGATTATATATTCCATGAACAGTACTCGCCATGACCGAATAAACACCTCTCCACCCTCAGCCAGAGAAGAGTTCTTATTATCTTAACTACAGCAAGTCGATAATAGAACTTAAAAAGCTTTTATAAACTCTCATTCCTTTGGAAAAAGGAGTGTGCATAGCAAGGCCAACTAGTGGCCTTTTTAATGAAAAGCTTTTTGTTGAAAATATTAAATCTGGTATGTCTGAAAAGGTTTTCTAGATAACAAAAACTGATAATATTGTGTAGTTATCAGAGAGCCAACCTATGCCCGACCATCATTTCCATCCATAACCCAACCCAAATCTCAGGGACGAGATTTATTTTAAGTGGGGTAGATTTGTAACATACCAAAATTTCAAATTTTGAATTTTGACTTCAACTAGATAATAAAAATGTGCTTTCGAGTTGATGACCAAAATTTTTCAAATAAAAAACCTATGTAAGGTTAAACTAGGTAGTGCTCATATGCAAATTTGCAAATACATAAAACTTCTTCCTTCTCAGTTTAATTTGACATGTAAAACATTTGCATGTTTGCATTCACAAAAGGTGTAGTGTGTAATTTGAGTCCTTTTAAATGTTTTTGGATCTTGGGTGCATTTCATATTAGGTCTCATGAGCATAAATGTGTATACATATTAATTCATAAATAATAAAGGCACTACCTTAATTGCCACCTTAAGTTCCATTAGTTCAACTCAAATATTTTTCTGAGAATAAAATATAGGGAATTTTTGTGTGAAACCAAAGAAAATGTAATCTAGGTATTTTCATCTACCTCCAGAAAAATCTACATTAATTTATCATGGAAATACAAATTAGAGGGAAAGAAAGAAATAGTGAAAATCCTGGAAAATCACCTAAACAGTACTCTCACATACAAACCTACCCATCCCTCTCTTCCTTGCCCAGGTACAGCCTGGACCCACCTAGCAGTTGCACAGACTCGCTCCAACCTCAGTACAAAAACTCTACCGCTCATGGAAACCAAGAGAGAGACAGAGAGAACGAAGGGGATCGACGCCAGCATGCTCGACACTTGGAATTGACGTGGCGCTCGCCGAGCTCACCCATATCATCTCCCAGACGCATCGCCCTTCCATCTACTCCCTTCCAGAGCCGAGCTAACCAAGAGAGGAGGTCCTTTGCAGCCCCATCGCCCTCACCATTTCTGCCGGCCGTGGAAATGACCACCGTCGCCATCACCATCGAGCTACGGTCGCCTCCTCTCCTTTCGCGTTCCTTAGTCACCATTCCATGCTGCATCAATCCCCTCTAATTTCTCCCTCTATCTTGCAGCCATCTTGCCAAAACGTGACCGTGCCCTTGGAAGCTCCGGAGCGCCGCCGCTTCGGCATCATCGTCGTCCAGCCGAACCCGACCACCCCAAGCCAAGTTGTCACGCCATTGTCTTCATCATGATCCCAGGAGGCCACTGACCGAAGGAATCGAGCTAGGATGCCATGAACCCAGAGATCGACCTCTTCTTCCTTAACTTCAGCTGCCGGACTCCATCCTAAAATTTGTCTACTTTGGTGAGCCCCACTTCAATTCCTTGCAAATGAATCATCCTAGGGACCATAGAGACCTCATAGATGTCTTCTCTTAGTAGCCTATCGATTGAAGTGAGTCGTCACCGTGAAACCGATGTCATCCTCAGTTGCTGAGGACTTCTTCCATCGACATCACTTTCTGGACCTTGCCGACTGCTTGGAAGCCGATATTATTTTGTACCACGTTCTCCATCCGTCTAAGCTAGAAGACCATGATCTAAATACGGTCTGCCAGTCGGCCAAGTTGGGCTTGGTTTGCTTATAGGGGATTCTATCGGTCTTGGCGTTGATAAGATAACAGGGGTCCGCATCACCCATCGGTACAAGGAAATAATGGGTTGGTTCTTTTAGGACCGGGATAGCAATTTGATCTTTTAAGTGCTATAATTGAAGAAAAAAACAGGGAAGAATCAAAGGTTTGCTGCAAAAGGGATCTAAGAACAGAATTTGACCTAGAACAGGGACAGTAAGCAAAAGAAGCTGATAAGAGCTTGAGAGGCTGAATAAGCATACCAGGGGGCATCGGTGATGGTTGCCATTGGAAGCTTGAAGAAGACGGTCACTAGGATTGAATAAGATTGCCGCCGAGAGCCTGCGTCGTCGAAGAGGTCGCTGGAGAAGGCGAGGAGAGCTTGCGTAGTTTTTGGGCATCAATTGGCGTGAAGAAGGGTGACGGCGTGAGGTTTAGGACTGAAATCATTGGTATTTATTGCGTTGAGCTAGTAACGGTCAAGACATGAAAACCCTAGTTTTTTGTGAATCTAACAGATAATTCTACACATATTAATTTATATTCCGGAATTGGGGGGCATGTGTTAACAACAAAATTTGTTAAAGATATGCCGGCAATCGAGATTGGATCCGAGGTGGATTTGAAGGAATAAAGAAGTTATTCAAAACATACAGCGCATCGGCTGGAACCGTATCGGCCGATATGGATTGGACTCAGGCAACCGATGCGAGTAACCTGAATCGGACTCGGTTGAGCTGGTACGGTTAGCCTAGGTTCTTGTTAACTTCGGAGAAGGTTTAAGGATATTGCCAACTAGGAATTAAGTCCGGATAAGGCGATTGTATGTATTAATTAGGAATAAGAGTTAGTGTCCTTTTTGTAATATTATGGTAAGAGCCCACCTAGGACTTGTTTATTTAGACAAGTTGTAAGTAGTGTTTAGCAAGAACAAGGTTTGTTTGTACGGGTATAAATATAAGCCCGAGGTCTATGTAAAAATAACAATAGAATAGTACAACACTTTTGGCGCATCGCCACAATTTTCTTTTTACTTTTCGATGAGTTCATGCTTCGGGTTTGTCAGCTGGAGGTATAGCTTGTCAATTTACCACATAACTTAGCCAATCTAAGTCAATGGTTAATTTAGCCGTATCGACCAAGCCTTTTTTAAGGTTTCGTCAATATCAGCTAAATCAGTTCATTAGCTTAGATTGGCATAAGGTATCTACCACCTCGAAAAGCATTCAAAGACATGATTGTCTAGATATTATGAGTCTTTTTACACTTTGTGCTGTATCAGCCATAGTCCTAATTAGAATCATGATCTCTAGCCTGTCTGCTGTTCGTAACAGGGGTAGTATCGAAGTTTCAGCCGATTTTGTCTAATATAACAGTTTAGCGTTTATTTAAATTTTTTTAATCATGTTTTTCATGTTATATTCACCCCTTATACAAGGATATCACTTTACTTAAATATATCAAGCTTGCCTCGATATATTTACCTAGATTGATACTCTTATATAAGGCTATATCAGAGTATTAGCCGATATGGTATCTATTTTAACCTGATTATGTTTTTATCGGCTATGATCTAATCTTTACCTATAGATTATGTGTTTGCAGCCAATAGAGCATAATTAGGGTTTGCCTAGTATTATCCATCTTACACCTTACAGCTAGTTCGGTCAGATCGCATCGGCTAGGTTCTTATGAGATGTCATCGGCTTATTAGCCGATTGGCTATTGTGCATCTAACATGGTTTTCTTTGTATATCTTGTTGGTTGCCGGATCAAACCAACTAGCACACCCTGAACCCGTTTTCTAAGAGTTGGACCTGCACTGGAGTTAAGCAAATCTCCTAGGCCGCCGTGTTTTCGCATCAACACGCTTATGGCACGTTTTTGCATCAACACGCTTTTGGCACGCCCAGTGGGACATGATTTTCAAGACATCCATCATGCCGGAAATAACTAAAGACAACATTATTCCAGTAACGGTTGAACAATTGTCTGATGAGCAAAAGGCGGAGATGGATCAGTTGACTCAAGCTTTTCACAAGATATATCTAGATTCCTCCACTGTATCTTGGCATTGCAAAGTTATTCAAAAAGGCAAAGTAGTCCTGCCAAAGCCAGAGGCAGAATCCAGTGCGCAACAAGATGGAGTCAAAACTGAAGAAATCAAGGCTAAAGAAGAAGAGCCAACTATGGAAGAAAATATCTCATTGCAAGATTGGCTGGATTATGCAATACATCAAACTTTGATTAACCAATCTAATATGTTGGTGAACACATTAACTAACGTGTTCAAAAAGGTGATGGATGGAACTATAATTGAGGAGAAGGCACAAGGACCAGTATACTTTCCAAATAATTTGTTTCCTCCATATAGGACCATTAAGATTGAGATCCTAGGTTCGTCAGGGTTGCAACAACAATTTGTGCTTGGCAGGCAAATATCTCAGCAAGATCAACAAAATCAGGGTCCAAGGATTATACCATCAACATCGGCTAGGGTCTTACAAAATCCTATTCAGCAGCCAATGGGGATTCAAGGAAATCAAATCCCTATTCAATAGCCGATTCTGCCATTAACCTCATCGAGGCCACAATACGTACATGAAGTACCTCAAAAATATCAATATCAATCTCATCACCCTTTCTTGGGCCAAACTTCAAGTTTTCAGCCTCAACCGATATCACCTCAACAATATCGGCCAGAACCTGTTCCACAATACTAGTATTAGCCTCAGTTCAACCACTATGAGCAGGTTTCACAGTTTGGAGGGCAACAACAACAGTGGGCTGGTATGATTGCAAAAGTAGTCAGAGAACAATTTGGTTTGAAACCCAAGGACAGTGAAAATATGTATCGGTATCCATATCCAAAATATTTCGACAAGGTGCCATTGCCAAGCCGATACAAGATTCCAGATTTCTCAAAGTTTTCGGGATAAGACAATGTTTCTACATATGAACATATCTGCCGATTATTAGCACAATGTGGAGAGGCATCGGCTGTGGAGGCTTTGAGAGTCAAATTATTTCCATTATCATTATCTGGATCGGCCTTCACATGGTTTTCTTCGTTACTTTACAATTCGGTCAGAGGTTGGGCTGATCTAGAAAAACAGTTTCATAGATACTTTTTCAATGGAGTTCAAGAGATGAAGTTGTCAGACTTAACATCAATCAGGCAGAGTTTTGATGAATCAATTCCAGACTATATTTAGAGGTTTAGAGATATGAGGAACAGATGTTATAATTTGAATTTGACTAATTCATAGCTTGCTGATTTAGCTTTCCAAGGGATGCTTGGGCCGATAAGGGAAAAATTTTCTGCACAAGATTTTGAGAGTTTGGCTCAATTAGTGCAAAAGGTGTCGGCTCATGAACAAAGATTCCAAGAGGCTAAGGAATTTACTAGGAAAGCTAATAATGTTAACAATATTTATAGCTATGAGTCAGAGTCAGAAGATGAAGACTCAGAGATCGGTTTGGCAGAGTGGTCAAGAAACAAAAAAACTGTTGTTTGCCAATGGGTCAAAGACAATGGAAAAGAAGAGAGATATGATTTTGATGTCAACAAAGCCGATAGGATATTTGATCTAATGCTTCAAGAGAAGCAAATACAACTTCCAGTAGGTCATGTGATTCCATCGGCTAAAGAGTTGCGGAAAAGGAAATATTGCAAGTGGCATAACACTGGATCACATCATACAAATGAATGCAAGGTGTTTAGGCAGCAGATCCAATCGTCTGTAGAACAAGGCAGAATCAAGTTTGATGATGGAAAGAAACCGATGAAGATTGAAGGTCATCCTTTTCTTGTTAACATGGTCCACACCAATGAAGCCGATAAGAGAGGTTATCGTACTTATCGACAAAACAAATTTAATTCTATCAAGTTGATCAGCAAATACCAGAGAAAACAAGATAAGCAAGTCCAAATATGTGCTCAAGACGATGAAGCTTGTTTTGATCCTCGTTGGAGATGGGAGTTCTTTAGGTTTTGCTGGAACAAAGGAATGAGATTGCCATCAATTAAAGATTGTCTAGGATGCAGTGACACAAATGCAATATTCCAAGGTAGTTCTCATCTATCAAGAAATTCGAGGATTGAGAATCGGCTGATGCAGAAGAGGTTGTTAGTACACCAATGTTTGGGGCTGATTCATCAGGATTGTCTCAAAGATGAAGATGAAGATGAAGGGAAGCAAGTTCAGAACTCTCAATGGTGTTCACCTAGAATTTTCACCAAGAATAAAAAAAGGAGGGTACAATGGCTGCCGAGCCGAGAACAAATGCAAGAAGTTGATGAAGAGATTGATTATCGGCTGCAACAAACCAGGAAGGAGTGGCGTGTCAAATCCAAAATTGTATCAGCCGATGAAGTCAAAGCCGATAAGGTTTCAACGTATGCAAAAGGTAAAGCTGTAGCTTCATCTTCAATCAATATGGTATTTGTGTTGCCAGCAGAGTATGGTATACATGCAGCCGATGAGGAGATAGAAGAATCATTGGCGCAGCTGACACTAACACCGGAACAAGCCGTTTTCAAAAAACCTGAGGATGGTGAACATCGGCACTTGAGACCTTTACACATTAAGGGTTTTGTCAATGGGAAGCTGATGTCCAAGTTGCTAGTTGATGGAGGAGCGGTTGTCAATCTTATGCCTTATACGACGTTCAGAAAGCTGGGGAAGACTCCGGAAGATTTGATCAAGACCAACATGGTGTTAAAAGATTTTGGAGGGAATTCATCTGAGAAAAAAGGAGTTCTGAATGTTGAGTTGACAGTTGGTAGTAACACAATTCCAACCATATTTTTTGTCATTACTGGGAAGGGATCAAATAGCTTGTTGTTAGGGAGAGACTGAATACATGCAAATTGTTGTATACCTTCAACAATGCATCAAAGCTTGATTCAGTGGCAAGGAGACCAAGTAGAGATCGTGCAAGCTGACAGGTCAGTTAATGTTACTATTGCTGATTTAACTATCTAGGAGATGGAAGGAGTTGATTGCTTGTCAGGTAAATTATGGGAAGGTGATTTCTTAAAAGTATCCGATTGTGATATTCAGCCAATCGGTGATGGAGAACCTTAGCTTTTACTTTGACAACATAGAGGTTAGCCCTAATGCATATGCAGAAGATTCTGTGTATGATTTTGAAGGAAAATTGGGGCAAGGATTTATGTCGGCCGATGAGCTAGAAGAAGTGGATATTGGTGATGGTGATAGATCTAGGCCGACATTTGTAAGTGCTAAATTGTCAGATGTATTCAAAAAGGAATTAATTGAATTATTAAATGAGTATAAAGATTGTTTTGCATGGGAGTACCATGAGATGGCAGGACTTAGCCGATCTAGAGTAGAACATCGACTCCCTATTAAACTAGGATATCGGCCACATAAACAGCCTCAGAGACGATTCAAACTAGAGGTGTATGATGCTATCAAGGCTGAGATTACAAGACTTTATGATGTCAATTGGTGGATGTAGCATCTGGACATAAGATTATTAGTTTTATGGATGGCAATGCAGGATACAACCAAATTTTTATGGCTGAAGAAGATATTCACAAATCGGCCTTTCGGTGTCCTGGTAGTTTGAAGAGTGCTGGTGCTACATATCAAAGGGCTATGAATTATATTTTTAATGATCTCGTTGGTGTTTTGGTTGAAATTTATATTGATGTGGTTGTGAAATTTAAAAAGATTGATAGACATATAGCCGATTTACGAAGAGTATTGACAAGAACAAGGAAGTATGGTTTAAAGATGAATCCTAACAAATGTGCTTTTGGAGTATCGGCTGGGCAATTCCTTGGTTTTCTAGTTCATGAAAGGGGATTGAGATAACTCCGAGGAGTATAAATGCTATTAAAGATATTGAACCCCCACAAAATAAAACCAAGTTGCAATACTTAATCGGCAAGGTTAATTTTGTAAGGAGATTTATTTCTAACTTGTTAGGAAGAATTGAGCCTTTTACTCCATTATTAAGATTGAAAGCCGATTAGGAATTTGTTTGGGGAGAAAAGCAACAAAAAGCATTAGACAATATTAAGGAATATCTGAGTTCACCTCCAGTTTTGATGCCACCTCAAAAAGGGATTCCGTCCAGGCTTTACTTATCGGCCGACGAGAGGTCTATCGGCTCAGTTATAGTTCAAGAAGTTGATGAGAAAGAAATGGCAATATTTTACCATAGTAGAAGGCTTCTGGATATAGAGACAAGGTATACTCCTGTTGAGAAATTGTGTCTATGTCTATATTTTTCATGTACAAAGTTGAGGCATTATGTACTTTCAAATGAGTGCACAATAGTTTGCAAGGCCGATGTAGTAAAATATATGCTATCTGCTCCGGTCTTGAAAGGTAGAGTTGGGAAGTAGATTTTTGCCTTGACAAAGTTTGATCTTCGATATGAATCGGCTAAAGCAGTGAAAGGGGAAGCAGTTGCCGATTTTATCGTTCAGCACCGAGGTGAGTTAGTTAATTATGTTGAGATGATGCCTTGAACGTTATTCTTTGATGGATTTGTTTGTACACATGGTTGTGGTATCGGCTTGGTGATTATACCGCCTAGGGGGACAAGTTTTGAGTTTGCTTTTACAATCAAACTTATTATACAAACAATCAAGTTGAATATGAAGCAGTGCTCAAGGGTTTGCAACTCTTGAAAGAGGTCGAAGCCGATGGTATTGAGATTGTTGGAGATTCATTGTTGGTAATCAATAAGTTATCAGGGGAGTATGAATGCAAGAATGAGATCTTGAAGGTTTATAATGAGAAGTGCCAAGAGTTGATGAAAAATTTCAAGGTTATAACTATGAAGCATATTCCTAGATAGCAGAATATTGAAGCTAATGATTTAGCTCAAGGTGCATCGGACTATAAGCCGATGTTGAAAGATATTGATATTGAGGTTGCAGAAGTTGATACCGATGATTGGAGGTATGATATTGTTAATTATTTAAAGAATCCTTCTCAGTCGGTGTCGAAAAAGTTGAAATATAAAGCTTTAAAATATGTGTTGCTTGATGAGGACTTATATTGTCGGACGATTGATGGAGTTTTACCTAAGTGTTTGAACTTGAGGAGGCTAAAGTTTTCATGTGAGAAGTTCATGAAGGGATTTGTGGAACACATCAATTGGCTCATAAAATGAGGTAGGGTTGGATATTTTTGGCCAACAATACTGGAGGATTGCTTTAGATATTATAAAGGTTGTCAAGATTGTCAGAAATTTGGATCCATTCAGAGGGCACCAGCATCGGTTATGAATCCAATTATTAAGCCATGGCCATTCAGAGGTTGGGGAATTGATATGATCGGCTAGATTAATCCACCATCAAGCAAGGGACATAAATATATCTTGGTGACAACAGATTATTTTACAAAGTGGGTTGAAGTGATTCCTTTAAAGAAAGCTGATTCCAAAGATGCCATTGAATTTGTGAAGGAGCATATAATTTATCGATTTAGCCGATGTCTTCAATTTTGCTCATTGGATATCGATGGCTTTTGGGAGATTGACTAGTTTCTGCTTTTCTTGAGTGATTTCTTTGCAAGTCTGCTCCAATTTAGCTAGGAGATCAGCTTCTTGTTGTTCAAGCTCGGTCATGCATTTTTGGGTTACTTTTGGGTCAGCAATTAGTTCATCAAGTTTAGCCTTGTCGTCGTTCACTTGCTACTGACTACTTTGAAGGGTTGATTCCAAAGCTTTAAGTTCTCATCGATCTGCAAGTCTTTGTTGCACCCGTTGAACCTTGATTTGATAAGACTCAAGGAAGGCTACTGGAGAAATAGCATCGATGACTTCATCAGGTAGTTGATCTTGGATTTCTTGAAATCTGCTCCTGATCGGCCCACAGTTGGTGACTAAGGCGTCTAGGGAGGCTGTGAGCCGATCGACTATGTCAAGCAGTTGGGTTCTTAAACTTTTGGATATTGAGGATTTAGTCTTGCTAGTGGTTTCCTCATTGCCCTCATCCAAGAACTGCCTGATATCGAAAGAAAATATATCGGCTAGATTCTGCAAAAACAAGATTAATGTTTAGTAACAAACGAGATTGAGCCGATGAAGTGTATTGATAAATTTACTTGAGCCATTGGTGCAACAGTGGTCTTTTCTGGGTCTTCTACATGGTGACTACCAGCAGCAGAAGGAGCTTGATTACTGGGAGATGGCCGATGAGGAGAAGCCGATGGAGCTTTCGGCTGAAAAGATAATAAATCTTAAGTGCTTATGTATCGACTGATGTTGTAAATTTGAGAAGTTTTGGATATTACCAATGCTATTAGGGAAGCTTGAGGATTTGGAGACAGGGGAGGCATCGGAAAGTGTTTGTCCTTGGCCATAGCCGATAGCATATTGGGCTGCAAAAAGCAAATGTTAACGAAATTGTGGAGAAGGTTGAAACTGAAGATAAACCATATTTTACCTTCACTTTGCGGATTGTCATGCGTTGGCGAGGTTGAGGTGAAGCTTGTGTGTTGGATTTGGTTGGTGATCTTGGAGGAGTGGCCACATCGACTGGCTTGGGATCGGCTGCTGATTGATCTTTAGTGTTGCTTATGTCAGCTGCAGCCTTATCAACTTCTTTCTCCATAATTGCTTCATCCAGGAAGGCTTCAACATCAGAGTCGACTGGAGGGGTGCTATCGGTAGGCTTCTTTGGAGATGCGATTTTAGGCTTCTTTATCAACTTTTTGATGACAGACGGTTTGCGCTTCCCACCAGCCTTGGGTATCGGCTCCCTGACTTGGCCTTCCAGTAATAATGCTACTGTGGGGGCAAAAAAGCCAATGATTGATGGAACTAGGTCGCCTGATGGCAGCAAGGCCGATGCATATATAATCGGCTGGCCACTTAGGCTTTGAGCTGGAGGAAGAACGTTTGGGACCTACAAAGGAAGAGTTAGGCAATTTTTGAAGATGAAAAGATAAAATTGATTGAAGAGAAGAAGAAAGGTGGTTTTACCTGAGTGCTGAGGGATGGAATTATTTTAGTCAAATAAAAGCTGGTCGATAGGTGAAATAAGTGTTTCTTCCATTCGCTCCACCACTTGTCAAAGAGTTGACTTCTCAGAAGATAGATGTTTAAATGGTCCAAGGATCCAAGTATGGGGCCTTCAATGCTCAGAATTCTGTCCATCTGCAGAGCCGATGTTACAACACCCCTTGTTAGAATTTTCCTTGCAAAGTATAAGCTGACAGGGAGTTGGCCCATTCCAATTTGTCTCGCCGCCAATGTTGGGTGATAAAATTCATAAGATACTTGTACATTACGGCCCTGAGATACCCTTGTTGGGAGGATGCATGGAGAAATAGCCAATACAAAATTTTCTCTTGAACTAGGATCGGTTGCATCATTGAAGTTATTTAGCCTCAAATCGGCTGGGAGCTCATAATATGTGAAACTGACATAAGGAAACCAGACCCTTGCGGCTTTGGGAAACCCATCATAGAATTGATCAAACCACTCTTGAAAAGCTTCAACCGATGGCCCTGATCTGGTATAAGTTGATGCTGCCTCGCCAAAGGACATGCATCGGCGTGTGCTAGTTTCCTCATCGTCTGAATGGTCTGATGGAAAGCTTGATGAATACAAAGGGCTCCTTTCAGCAACAAGTTCAACCAGAGGTGCAAAAACACCATAGCCGATAGGAGACCAAGAGAGGAGCTTGGATGTTGATTGGCTTAATGTTTGATACACGGTTCTGAGTAAAAACTTAACCAAGGGATTGATTTCTTTGTTACCAATGCTTGAGCCAGATGTTACATATTAGCTTTTGGACCACAGGTTGATTCATAGAAAATAAATCTTTCCAGCCAGAGGTTGAGGAAAGCTATGTGTTCCCTGTTTGTTACTGAACCGGTGCTGATATGCTTCGAAATATATCCTGACCAACCACCTACATTGTTGGTTGACAATTTGTGCTCACATTTGATTTTCAGAGAGAAGGGGTTGGCTGATGAAACTATCCAGGCCAGTAAGCATCTTAATGTCCAACAAGGTGGGTGTCATCGGACCTTGGCCAAACAGGAAGGCGTTGAGTGTGTCAGTTCAGAAGTAAGCAGCTGATGACAACAACTGGTCTATGCCTATTTCTTCCCAGATGGACTGCTTGGAAGCCGATATTATTTTGTACCATGTTCTCCATCCGTCTAAGCTAGAAGACCATAATCTAAATACGGTCTGCTAGTCGGCCAAGTTGGGCTTGGTTTGCTTGTAGGGGATTCTATCGGTCTTGGCGTTCATAAGATAACATGGGTCCACATCGCCCATCGGTCCAGTTCTTTTAGGACTGGGATAGCAATTTGATCTCTTAAGTGCTACAATTGAAGAAAAAAACAGGGAAGAATCAAAGGTTTGCTGCAAAAGGGATCTAAGAACAGAATTCGACCTAGAACAGGGACAGTAAGCAAAAGAAGCTGATTAGAGCTTGAGAGGCTAAAGAAGCATCCCAGGGTGATGGTTGCCATTGAAAGCTTGAAGAAGACGGTCACCGGGATTGAATAAGACTGCCGCCGAGAGCCTGCGTCATCGGAGAGGTCGCCGGAGAAGGTGAGGAGAGCTTGCGTAGTTTTTGGGCGTCAATTGGCGTGAAGAAGGGTGACAGCGTGAGGTTTAGGACCGAAATCATTGGTATTTATTGCGCTGAGCTAGTAACGGTCAAGACACGAAAGCCCTAGTTTTTTGTGGATCTAAGAGATAATTCTACAGCATATTAATTTATACTCCGGAATTGAGGGCATATGTTAACAACAAAATTTGGTAAAGATATGTTAGCAATCGAGATTGGATCCGAGGTGGATTTGAAGGAATAAAGGAGTTTTCCAAAACAGACAGTGCATCGGCTGGAACCGTATCGACCGATATGGATCGGACTCGGGCAACCGATGCGGGTAACCTGAATTGGACTCGGTTGAGCCGATACGGGTAGCCTGGGTTGTTGTTAGCTTCGAAGAAGGTTGAACGATATTGCCAACTAGGAATTAAGTCCGGATAAGGCAATTGTATCTATTAATTAGGAATAAGAATTAGTTTCCTTTCTGTAATATTATGGTAAGAGTCTACCTAGGACTTATTTGTTTAGACAAGTTGTAAGTAGTGTTTGGCAAGAACAAGGTTTGTTTGTATGGAACAGTAAAAATAACAACAGAACAGTACAACACTAAGACGCTGTTGGCGCAGAATTTCGACCCGTCCAGCAACCAAACGGGTTCCGCGTTACCACGGCGGCCTGGGAGATCTGCTTAGCTCCAGTGCAGGTCCAAATGGCTTGCCTAGTCGTAAGTAGAGCGTGCCAGTTGATTTGATCTGCAATCAACAAGAAACAAGTAAACCATGTGAGAACCGATGGCCGATCGGCCGAAAGGCCGACGTCGCATCGTGGGAGCCGGGCCGATAGGGCAAACCTATATCGGCTTACTTGAGGTAATAATGAGACAGGACTAATAAAGTAGATCTAATCTCATCGGCCTAAGTTATCATGTTTATAGCAAATTACTGGAATCGGCCGATGAGGGTAACATGAAGATAAACGCACTAGCTAATACCCTAGTGCAAACTTATACAAGCCAATCGGCCAATATAAATATACCAACCACAGAAAGATCCTGAGAATATCCTGTGATCAATGTATTTATATTTACCAATCCGCGTGCATAAGTGGCAAACACATGCAAGAATATAAAGTAATCACATGTATTAGGTAAGACCGGCTAAAACCCCGGTACTATCCTTAATTACAATCAAAAACAGGCTTTGTGTTAGATCTCAGAACAGGACTAAGGTCGATAGCAACTCAAAGTGTGAATTGAGACTTAACGCAAAGAAAATCAAGCTGTCGATTGCTTTTGGGGATGACAGATGCATTGAATAATCTAGTCAAGTATGAAAATTAAACCGTCATCGGCAATAAACCCTAAAGCGAGTAAACCGCCGGCGAGGCTTAATTGAGATACCCGTCAAAACTACCCAAGACATGATAATCGACGATCACATCATCGAGGCTTAACGTGTCTAAAGCGACACGCTAGCCCCGACGATGCAGATCGTCGGGAACGAGTTCTTACCTCTGCTCCGAAGAAGCAAGAACTCGCTGAGGAAGACCTCTTGCGAGGGTTGGCGATGCGCCGAAAGTAGATTGAACTGGTTTGTTGTGATTGATTCGAGAGAGCTTACATGTACAAACTATCGGGATATTTATACCCGAGGTTACAACAGAACCCTTGTAGGGCACGATCTTATCTACAACTAACAAACAAGTCTTTGCGGCAGACTCTAGCCACAGATTAGATCTAAACTACCTAATTTACAAGATACAATTGCCTAAAACCGAGCTTTATCTCTATTCGGCAACCTCCTTGAAGCTTACTTCGAGCCCAGACCAAGCCCACGTTGACACTGCCAACTCACAACCCGTATCGGCCCGTGACCAAACCAAATCCGTATCGGCCGATATGCCCTTTATAGCAACACTCCCTACGTCCGATACGGTTACCAAGTCCGATACAAAGCTTGGTCCGATTCCAACTCAATCCTTCTTCTCTGCTTCGGTTTCCTCTTTCCTTTCCAAGTCGATTACCAAAATCCGTCGTCAACACATGCCCCCCAATTCCGCTTCATTATATAATGTGGCGGAATTAGCTCCAGGGAACTCATCGACTTTTTGCTAGGTCTAACCTGAAAACCGCACAGATCCAGATTCGAACCCTCTTCGCCGCCGATTCGACAAACCCCTCGTGTTCTTCAATTCCGGCGACCCCTCGGCGTCTCGTCAACATCGACCCCCTTCACAGCGACCCCTCCAACGACAACGATGGCCTCCGCCCCGTTCTACGCCTCCGAGATCCCTGCGGTGAGTCGATTCCTTCAAAATCCGCATTATTATCCTTTTCCGCCGATTTCCCCAAATTAGGTCTTTACTTTCTGCCCCCCTTAGGCCTTATATTTTCATCGTCGTTCTCACGTTTTAGGTCTTCAAGAACCAAATCCTTGATTCCCACCGACGATAAGTCCCATCGCTTCCTCTTGGGCCCCATGGGCGACTGCGACCCAACCTGGCTCATCAACGCCGAAACAGACAGAATTCCTTTCAGACAAGCCAAACCCACTGTCTCGGCGTGGAAGCACACCTTCAGATCATGGCCATCAAAGCTAACTGGATATAGGACTTGGCACAAAAGAATCGCTGCCGTCAAACAAGTCCACTGGGATGAGATTGGAATCGGCCAATGCATAACTCTGTCCCTGGCCGATACCAAGAAGAATGAGCCATTAATGTCAGCTGCCAGCTACTTCTGGTCAAATACCTTGAACGCCTTTATGTTCAAGCAAGGTCCGATGACCCCAACTCTATAGATATCAAGGTACTCACAGGACTGGATATCAGCTCTGAGATCAACCCCTTCAGCCTCCTAGTAAACAGCAGCACAAGTTGAAGACCAAGAAAATCGGAGGCTGGTCCGGATATATCTCTGAACACATGGAACAGGGATCAGGTTTCAGAGCGAGAACACGTAGCTTTCCTGACACTATGGTTGGAGAGATTTGTCTTCTGCGGATCGACCTGTGGCCCTACTACAAACTGTCAACACTTGGCTCAAGCTTTGGTCGACAAGAGACAAATCCCCTTGGGCCGATACCTTCTAGGAGCTGTATATCGGCTACTCCATGTTGCCACACAAGACTTGATGCTGAAACAGACTGTGGCTCATGGAGGACCATGGTGGTTCGTTCAACTCTGGCTAACCATATACACCAACACCATGGTTGATCGGCCACCTCTATCAGATTCTCGCTTTCCATCAAAGTATGCCGATCACGAAGACCCCAGGGACAGAAGATGCATGTCATACGGGGAAGCAGCCTCCATCTACCCCGGCGTAGATCAATCGGTCGATGACATGGCTGCATGGTTCATCCGCTTCTTCACCGGCCCCCCATCGACCAGGATGGATATGTTTGTCTATACATCGGACCGAGACTTCGAGCTTCCATATGACCTGCAACTGAGCTTAATAAATGATGACATGGAATCAAGGGACTTGTTCATGATCGGCCTCACTCCATGCCTGCTCCCAGTAGGCGTCTTTCAGGGAAGGAGTACCAGCCTGTCCTATGAATTTTACACCCCAATGACAGCTGCTAGACAATGCGGGCTCGGGCAACTTCCCATTAGCTTATATCTCCATAAACTCCTAGAGAACAGAGGCACAGTCCCATCGGCCCTGATCATGAACAAAGCAATGGAGATCGAGCTCCCAAATCTTGGTGACTGCGATCGGCTGCATCTGAGTGCCTTCATGCACATTAACTTCCAAACTTGGTGGCAAGAATGGGCCGCTCACATCTTTCATCAATCGGCCAGATTCTATGTGACAGAACTTATTCAAGACATCAGTCCTCAAGTCCCGGATGAGCCGATTCCATCTGTGAGCAACAGTGGACGGAAAATCTTCTATGCTCAAGCCATAGCTCCATCGGGGTCGACTGTCCTGGAATCCATCATCGGCCTCACTGCCCCAAAAGTGGCATCACTTCTCCAAGGTCCGATGCTTAAAGAAAACCCCAAGAGGAAGGCGCCGGCCAAAGGTAAATCGCAGAAAACCAGCAAGAAAGCCAAAACAGATGACCAGGCCGAAGCCGAAGAGCTAGACCCCTCCTTAGAAGAATTCATCGAAGAACAAGTGATGGAGGAGGAAATCGATGCAGCAGCAGCCGATGCACACAAAGAAGAAAACCCATCGGTCGAAACCACCCAGGAGCCATCGGCCGAAGCTACGGAGATCCCATCGGCCGATGACCAAGATGATGCCCCGCAACCAAGAAGGACCAGACATGCAGTTCGAAAGGTCAATAAAACCCCTTCTCTGTATTTACATAATCCCTTTGTACTGTCATATTTTAACCTCATATCCTTTTCAGGCTGCGGTGTCATCTGTGTTGAAGGAGAGAACTCAATCGGCCCCTATGCCAAGATCCAAGAAAACAACTTTACAAAGACGCGAACGAGCCAAGGCACGATTGAGAACCCCTTCTCCTTCTCCACCACCCTCTCCGACTGTCTCGGTAAGAGTTGATTTTTGCATTGTTTCTCTAATCATATAACCTTATTCACCAATTTCCTGCTTTTCAGCCTAGGGCTCCATCACGCTCACCACATCGGCCAACCTCCTCGCCTGCTGTGTCGTCAAAGCAAAGGGAAGCCGATGCAATCACCACCAATGCTCCAACACAGGTAACCATGATTACCCTGATCCTCTTTCTGCCGATTCCTGACTCACAAGGCTAACCTCAACCCATGTTGACATTTGCAGAACCTAGCCGATATGTTCTCTTTCGATATCGGCCAATTCCTTGATGATGAGGATAAGGAAATACCCAGCGCGGCCAAAGCACCAATCTCCGACGATCTGAAGAACCGGCTGACTGACATTGGGAATCGGCTAGAATCCTCGCTGGAGCGCTTGGTAGAAGACTGCTCCTCCATCAGAGTCAGGGTACAAGAAATCCAAGACGAACTGCCCGAAGACCTGATGGAAATCCTTACGCCGGCCATCTTCCTGGAACAGTACCGATTCAAGCTTTTCAGAGCAAAGGAAAGACTTGCAGAGCGACGACAGCGCGAACAAATGGAATCGGCTCTGTCCGCTAGCAAAGCTCAAGTGAATGCCGATAAGACCAGGTTGGACGAGCTAGCGGCGGAGCCGATTGTGCTGAAAAATAGGCTTGAAGAACTCCGTCGCCTCGAGGCAGAGCTAGAATCGAAGCTGGCCGCTACAAGCCAAGAAATCCGGGAAGTCGAAGCCGGGATAGCTGCATCACCCAAGATCATAGAAGATCAGACGGTAAAGCTCAAGGCATCGGCCAAATACCTCGCGACCCTGAGCAAGTCACTGAAACCAATCCCAGGGACGATGGCCGATGATGCCCAGGCTATCGAAGACGTTGAGCAAATCCGTCGTAAAGCCATCGCTGCTATTGCAGACTTCATAGGGTGATGTAGCACATGTTGTTTCTATAATGTATAACCATACACCTTATCGGCCATGCAGCCGAATTTGTTTTGAAAATTCCAGACATATATATCTTCAACATGAACAATCCGATTATAAGCAATTTCATCAGCCAGATAGCCGACGCCAATCGCCAAACTGAACAATCCAATCCGATTATAAGCAATTTCATCAGCCAGATAGCCGACGTCAATCGCCAAACTGAACAATCCAATCCGATTATAAGCAATTTCATCAGCCAGATAGCCGACGTCAATCGCCAAACTGAACAATCCTTGAAAATTCAATTCCTGTATATATGCCCCCCAAATTTTGGAAGATGAGGGCTCATATTCTGAAATTTGAACTAAGGGCGATAGTAGTTATCGGCCATCTAAAGACGATGTTCGACTACATCGGCTGTGATCATAAATCGGCTAGAGGGCCGATCATGAGTCAATCCAGATACTGGGATAATATTGTTTCAAGTATTTGCCATTGAGAGCTCGTCCATAAATCTCTCCATCTAGTCCCTTGAGCAGATAGGCATTGTGAGGAACACATCGATGAATTTGGAAGGGGCCTTCCCAATTAGGCGACCATTTGCCGAATTTATTATCTCTGGAGCCAATCGGCATTATCAATTTCCACACAAGGTCTCCTTCCTCAAACGATTTGGCAACGACCTTTTTATTATAATGACGGGCCACTCTATCTTTATCACGCTTGATTTTCTCCAAGGCCCGTAATCGAACATGTGCCAAATCGTCCAATTCATCCACCATAAGGTTATGGTACTCATCGGCTGTCAAGTCGTCTTGCAAAGCAATCCTTCTTGAGCTGATGGCGGTTTCCCACGGCAGTACAGCTTCATGCCCGTAGACCAGCTGATAGGGAGGCACTTGGATTGCACCGTGGCAAGCCATCCGATACGCCCAAAGGGAATCGGCCAGCGTTGTATGCCATTGTCTCGGCTGTTCGTCAATTTTCCTCTTGATTAATTTGATCAAAGACTTGTTGGAAGCCTCTGCCTGCCCATTAGCCTGCGCGTAGTAAGGAGAAGAATTGAGTAATCTGATGCCCATACTGTCAGCAAATTGGACGAACTCATCGGACACGAAGATCGATCCCTGATCTGTGGTTATCGTCTGAGGTAACCCAAACCGATATATGATATGCTCCTTGACGAACTGAATAGCATCTTTGGAATCAACCTTCTTGAGAGGAACGGCCTCAACCCACTTTGTGAAGTAATCTGTAGCCACTAATATATACTTGTGTCCCTTACTTGATGGTGGGTTAATCTGGCCGATCATATCTATTCCCCATCCTCGAAACGGCCACGGCTTTATGATTGGATGCATAGCCGATGCCGGTGCTCTCTGAATTACTCCAAATTTCTGACAATCCTGACATCCTTTATAATACTTGAAGCAATCTTCTAGCATGGTTGGCCAATAATATCCGACGCGCTTCATCAGCCATTTCATTTTATCAGCCGATTGATGGGTGCCACAAATCCCTTCATGTACTTCGCCCATAACGGTCTTAGCCTCCTCAGGACCTAGGCATTTGAGTAGGACACCATCAACCGTCCGATAATATAAGTTATCGTCCAATAAGACATAGTGTAAAACTTTATATTTCATTCTTCGTGACGCCGATTGGGAAGGGTTTCTCAAATACTCGATGATATCAAATCTCCAATCATCGGCGTGCACGAGAGCAACCTGAATTGGAATATCTTTAGCCATCGGCCTATATCCCGATGCCCCCTGAGCTAAATCATTGGCTTCGAAATTCTGCTTCCTGGGTATGTGCCTCATCGTCACGATCCGGAAACCGTGTAATAACTCTGTGCACTCCTCATTATAAACTTTGAGAATGTCATCTCTGCACTCATACTCCCCAGAAAGTTGATTAATTACTAGCTGTGAGTCACCAATGATTTCCACGGCATCGGCCTCGACTTCTTGTAACAACTGCAAGCCTTGCCGTTAACATCTTGAACCAGGACTGAGCCGATGGATTTCTCATCGGCTGACAAGTACAATTTGAATGGGACTCCTTTCTGTGGAGGAATTAAGACTGGTGGAGAAGTTAAATATTCTTTGATATCGTCTAGCGCTTTCTGTTGCTTGTCACCCCATATGAACTCTTCGTCGTCCTTTATCTTTAACAGTGGGGTGAATGGCTCTATACGGCCCGACAAATTTGATATAAAACGCCGGACGAAGTTGATCTTGCCAAGCAGAGACTGTAACTTGGTCTTGTTTTCTGGAGGCTTGATTTTCTTGATGGCATCGATGTTCTTCTGTGTGATTTCAATCCCCCTCTCATGGACCAAGAAACCCAAAAACTGACCGGCCGATACGCCGAAAGCACATTTGTTAGGGTTCAACTTCAAACCATATTTCCTTGCCCTTTCTAGTACCTTGCGTAAGTCGGCCAAGTTCATATCATGTTCCCTTGACTTTACGACGACATCGTCTATATAGACTTCAATCAGAGAGCCGATAAGATCATGAAAAATATAATTCATAGCCCTCTGATACGTAGCTCCAGCATTCTTTAAACCAAATGTCATGACGACCCATTCATATAGGCCGATTGCCCCTGGGCATCTGAAGGCTGTCTTATGAATGTCCTCTTTAGCCATAAAGATCTGGTTGTAGCCCGCGTTTCCGTCCATGAAACTAATGATCTTGTGCCCAGAAGCAGCGTCGACTAGCAAATCGGCCAATGGCATAGGGTACTCGTCTTTGGGTGTCGCCCTATTTAGATCTCTAAAATCGATGCATACCCTTAGCTTGCCGTTCTTTTTAAATACCGGAACTATGTTGGAGACCCACTCCGCGTATCGGCAGGGCCTGATGAAGTTGGCGTCGTAAAGTCTTGTGATCTCTGCTTTTATGGCTTCGTGCATATCGGCCTTAAACCTCCGAGGAGCTTGCTTAAAAGGCCGATAGCCTTGTTTGATTGGTAGCCGATGTTCTACGATCGATCGGCTTAATCCAGGCATTTCATGGTATTCCCATGCAAAACAATCTCTGAATTCTTTCAAAAGATCTATCAAATTATTCTTGTATTCCTTTGGCAAATTAGTGCTTACATACGTCGGCCTAGGCCTATCACCTATCCCTATATCAATTTCTTCCAATTCATCGGCCGACGTAAAACCTTGTCCCAACTTGCCATCTAACTCATCCACCGCGTCATCTGTGTAGGGGTTGTTATCAACGGCGGATGGTGTATCTTCGCTAAAGTAACCGCTGGTCTTGGTCTTCAATTGCCTCGATGTCGCAATCGGTAACCTTGAGGAAATCGGCGTCCCAGACTCGCCCGGACAAGCAATCGATTCCCTCCATCTCCCAAACTGCGAGATCGGCATTGGCGACATGTACTGACCGATCGGCCTGCACGATCTCGACTTGGTCCCCTTGCCATTGCATGAGGCATTGGTGCATTGTTGAAGGGACACAGCAATTAGCATGGATCCAATCTCGTCCCAACAACAAGCTGTAGGAACCCTTTCCATCAAAGACGAAGAAGGTGGTGGGAATTGTTTTACTGCCCACGGTGAGTTCCACGTTCAGAACCCCCTTCGCCTCGGATGCGTTGCCACCAAAGTCTTTTAATACCATATTTGTCTTGATAAGATCCTCAGGTGCTTTTCCAAGTTTCCTGAAGGTTGTATATGGCATTAAATTGACTGCTGCGCCACCATCGACCAGCATCTTCGTCATCGGCCGCCCGTTGATGAATCCTTTGATGTACAACGGCCGAAGATGTCTGTAGCTGGCGTCAACTGGCTTGTCGAATGTAGCTTGGTCTGGTGACAGCCGTAGCCTGGCTGAATTTTGTTCCTCATCAGCCATAGCTTCATCGGCCGCCTGCACACTGTATTCTGCTGGCAATATAAACACCATGTTAACAGGCGCCGATGTCATTTTCTTACCTTTTGAAGCTGAGCTGCCCTGAGCTGTATTGGAGGTACCCTCATCGGCCCTGGCCACCGTGGATTTTATTCTCCATTCTTTTCTGGTCTTGGTTGGCCGATGGGGTATTTCAGCTTGTTGCTCTTGAATTTGCTCTTTCCTCCTCAGCCTCTGAACCCGCCGTTTCTGTGTCTTGGTGAATACATCGCTTGGGCACCATTGGGGGTTTTGGGCTTGCTCCTTATCTTCATCATGTTGGTCTTGGTGCATCGGCCCCAGCCTTTCATGCGCGGATTTCCTTTGCTTGGCCGGCCGATGCGTTTGTCTGCCTGAGCTGCCCTGATAAGAATCTTCTGTACCACTGCATGCAGGGCACTCCTGGATAGATGGCAACCTCATCCCTTCATTCCAGCAGAAGCGAAAAAACTCGCACCCCCAGTGTGGGTCGTAGGAGCTGTCTTGATCAGCTTGGTCTTGAGCTTGTTCCTCCCGCCTCCGCTGGTATTTTCTGATCAGACCCTCAGAGGTCTGATGAGGCCGTTTGCCAGTCCGATGACCACCGCCATCGGCCCTGTCCGCCCGCACCATGTTGACTGGGAACGGGTGGCCTTCAATCTTCATCGGCCGCTTGGCATCGTCGATTTTTATTCTGCCCTGCTCGATGGCCGATTGAATTTGTTGCCGGAAGATCTTGCATTCGTTTGTGTGGTGTGAATAGGAATTGTGCCACTTGCAATATCTCCTCTTCTTGATGTCTTCGGCCGATGGCAATACGTGACCTACTGGCAGCTGAATCTGCTTTTCTTGCAACAGCAGGTCAAATATCTTATCGGCCTTGTTGATGTCGAAATCATATTTATCTTCTTTATCTCCTCTCTTGGCCCATTGGCAAGTTGTTGATTTCTTCATCCGGGCCCACTCGGCTAGGTCGACATCAGCGTCTTTATCGTCTTCATCGTCGGAGGCGTACTGATAAACAGTGTTAACCCTTTTCGCGAACTTCTTCGCCTCCTGGAATCGCTGCTCGTGGGCCGATACGCGTTGTGCCAGCTGAGCGAGGCTGTCGAATTCCTGAGAGGAGAATCTCTCGCGTATCGGCCCTAGCAATCCCTGAAATGCCAGGTCGGCTAACTGGGAATCGGTCAGACTGAGACTATAACATCTGTTGCGTATATCTCTGAACCTTTGTATGTACTCAGGGACCGATTCATCCATTCGCTGCCTAATGGCAGTCAGATCTGACAGCTTCATCTCTTGTACGCCATTGTAGAAGTATCTATGAAACTGCTTCTCCAGATCTATCCATCCTTTGATAGAATTGCAGGGCAAGGAAGAGAACCATGTGAAGGCAGACCCTGATAAGGACAGAGGGAAAAACCTCACCCTCAACGCCTCGACAGCCGAAGCTTCCCCGCACTGTGCTAAGAATCGGCTAACGTGCTCATATGTTGAGACGTTGTCCTGTCCCGAAAACTTGGAGAAATCCGGGATCTTGTATCGGCTCGGCAACGGTACCCTGTCGAATTCCTCGGGATACGGGTGCCGATACACTGTAGAGTTCTCTTTGGGCTTCAAGCCGAATTGATCTCGCATCACTTCGGCTATCATGTCAGCCCAGTATCCTGCGGGCCGATGCGGGAGGTCCTGCTGGTAGGATTGTTGGAGGCCCTCTGCTTGATAGTGCCTTGGGGAGTACGGCTGGTAGTGGTGATCCAGGTTCTGCGTGCCGTACTGCCCTGCGGTGTACTGCTGATAGCCTTGCGGCACGTTGTATGCAGCTTGAAGTGGAGGATTATTGAACGCCGGGGCCTGCGGTTGCCCAGCCGATGGCTGGTGGACAGGAACTTGCTGCATCGGCTCAACCACCGGTTGCTTCCCCTTGGTCCATTGAGCGTACTGCTCCTCCGTGATGTGCTGAGGGCTTCCTCCCGCCTGCTTGGTGAGGACCAGCGGTAGGGTTGTTGTTGGTTGCGCCGATGGAGGTGGCATCGGCGCTGTCGGCTGAGCCGTGCTCAGGTCGTTCCTCAAGGTCCGATAGGCAGGGAACTTATTTTCTGGCAGGTAAATCGGGCCTTGAGGCTTGTACTGATGGATTGAACCATCCAGGATCGACTTGACCGTATTGGTCAACGTGTTCACCAGGATCCCCGACTGGTTGACTAGCGCAGAGTGAACTGCGGAGTCGATTCGGTCTTGCAACGTCGGCGATGCAGTGTCTTCAGTTTTGACGGCGTGATCGTGCGCCGCCGCCGACGTTCCAGCTCCATCTCCAGAACTCGGCATGACCACCTTGGACTTTTGAATCAAGGTGCCCTGCCGAGTCCTAGAATATGTTTGCAGGTACATATTCTGGAACTGCGCGACCAGACTATCCATCTCAGCTTTTTGTTCTGCGCTGAGCTGGTCGGCGGTCACAGGAATGACGTTCTCCTCGACGATCTCGGCCTGCTTCGACATCTCGAGGTGTTCTTGTTGCTGGTGAGAAGCTTGTGTTCTTGAGGTCCCACCGGGCGTGCCAAAAGCGTGTTGGCGCAGAATTTCGACCCGTCCAGCAACCAAACGGGTTCCGCGTTACCACGGCGGCCTGGGAGATCTGCTTAGCTCCAGTGCAGGTCCAAATGGCTTGCCTAGTCGTAAGTAGAGCGTGCCAGTTGATTTGATCTGCAATCAACAAGAAACAAGTAAACCAAGTCAGAAAACAATGGCCGATCGGTCGACAGACCGATGACACATTGTCATAGCCCAGCCGATAGGGCAAAGCTATATCGGCTCACTTAGAAAATGAGTATGACATGATTCTAATCTTATCGGCCTTTATTGATATGTAGATCTCAACTAATAATATCAGCCGATAAGAATGATAAAGGTAACTACACCAGCTAATACTCTAGTGCAACCTTATACGAACCAATCAGCCAATACAAACGCATCAATCATAAAGAGATCTTAAGATTACTCCATGATCAACACATTTATATTTATCGATCCGCACGTATAAGTGACAAACACATGCAAGTAATATAAAGCAATCACATATGTTAGGTAAGACCGGCTAAAACCCCGGTACTATCCCTAATTACAATCGAAAACAGGCTTTGTGCTAGATCTCAAAACAGGACTAAGGTCGATAGCAACTCAAAGTGTGAATTGAGACTTAACGCAAAGAAAATCAGGTCGTCAATTGCTTTTGGGGATGACAGATGCATTGAATAATCTAGCCAAGCATGCAAATTAAACCATCATCGGCAGTAAACCCTAAAGCGAGTAAACCGCTGGCAAGGCTTAATCGAGACACCTGTCAAAACTATCCAAAACATGATAATTGACGATCACGTCATCGAGGCTTAACGTGTCTAAAGCGACACGCTAACCCTGACGACGCAGATTGTCGGGGACGAGTTCTTACCTCTGCTCCGAGGAAGCAAGAACTCGTCGAAGAAGACCTCTTGCGAGGGTTGGCGATGCGCCGAAAGTAGATTGAACTGGTTTTTTGTGTGATTGATTCGAGAGCGTTTACATGTACAAACTATCGGGATATTTATACCCGAGGTCACAACAGAACCCTTGTAGGGCACGATCTTATCTACAACTAACAAACAAGTCTTTGCGGCAGACTCTAACCACAGATTAGATCTAAACTACCTAATTTACAAGATACAACTGCCCAAAACCGAGCTTTATCTCTATTCGGCAACTTCCTTGAAGCTTACTTCGAGCCCAGACCAAGCCCACGTTGACACTGTCAACTCACAACCTGCATCGGCCCATGACCAAACCAAATCCGTATCGGCCGATACGCTCTTTATAGCAATCCCTCCCCAGTCCGATACGGTTACAGAGTCCGATACAAAGCTTGGTCCGATTCCAATTCAATTCTTCTTCTCTGCTTCGGTTTCCTCTTTCCTTTCCAAGTCGATTACCAAAATCCGTCGTCAACACATGCCCCCCAATTCCGCTTCATTATATAATGTGGCGGAATTAGCTCCAGGGAACTCATCGACTTTTTGTTAGGTCTAACCTGAAAACCGCACAGATCCAGATCCGAACCCTTTCACCGCCGATTCGACAAACCCCTCGTGTTCTTCAATTCCGGCGACCCCTCGGCGTCCCGTCAACATCGACCCCCTTCACAGCGACCCCTCCAACAACGATGGCTTCCGCCCCGTTCTACGCCTCCGAGATCCCTGCGGTGAGTCAATTCCTCCAAAATCCGCATTATTACCTTTTCCGCCGATTTCTCCAAACTAGGTCTTTACTTTCTGCCCCCCTTAGGCTTTATATTCTTCATCGTCGTTCTCACGTTTTAGGTCTTCAAGAACCAAATCTTGATCCCCACCGACGATAAGTCCCATCGCTTCCTCTTGGGCCCCATGGGCGACTGCGACCCAACCTGGCTCATCAACGCCGAAACAGACAGAATTCCTTTCAGGCAAGCCAAACCCACTGTCTCGGCGTGGAAGCACACCTTCAGGTCATGGCCATCAAAGCTAAACGGGTATAGGACCTGGCACAAAAGAATCGCTGCCGTCAAACAAGTCCACTGGGACGAGATTGGAATCGGCCAATGCATAACTCTGTCCCTGGCCGATACCAAGAAGAATGAGCCATTAATGTCAGCCGCCAGCTACTTCTGGTCAAGTACCTTGAACGCCTTTATGTTCAAGCAAGGTCCGATGACCCCAACCCTCATAGATATCAAGGTACTCACAGGATTGGATATCAGCTCCGAGATCAACCCCTTCAGCCTCCTGGTAAACAGCAGCCACAAGTTGAAGACCAAGAAAATCGGAGGCTGGTCCGGATATATCTCTGAACATATGGAACAAGGATCGGTCTCAGAGCGAGAACACGTAGCTTTCCTGACATTGTGGTTGGAAAGATTTGTCTTTTGCGGGTCAACCTGCGGCCCCACTACAAACTGTCAACACTTGGCCCAAGCTTTGGTCGACAAGAGACAAATTCCCTTAGGCCGATACCTTCTAGGAGCTGTATATTGGCTACTCCATGTTTCCACACAAGACTTGATATTAAAACAGACTGTGGCTCATGGAGGACCATGGTGGTTCGTTCAACTCTGGCTAATCATATACACCAACACCATGGTTGATCGGCCACCTCTATCAGATTCTCGCTTTCCATCCAAATACGCCGATCATGAAGACCCCAGGAACAGAAGATGCATGTCCTACGGGGAAGCAGCCTCCATCTACCCCGGCGCAGATCAATCGGCCGATGACATGGCTGCATGGTTCATCCGCTTCTTCACCGGCCCTCCATCAGCCAAGATGGATATGTTTGTCTACACATCGGACCGAGACTTCGAGCTTCCAGATGATCTGCAACTGAGCTTAATAAATGATGACATGGAATCAAGGGAACTATTCATGATCGGCCTTACTCCATGCCTGCTCCCAGTAGGCGTCTTTCAGGGAAGGAGCACCAGCTTATCTTATGAGTTTTACACCCCAATGACAGCTGCTAGACAATGCGGGCTCGGGCAACTTCCCATCAGCTTGCATCTGCNGTCCCCATCCAAAAGGTTGATGTACAAAAGGACTTAACCTACACGGAACGGCCGATCAAAATACTCGATGAAAAGGAACGTCGCACGCGACGAAAGAACATCAAGTTTCTCAAGGTTCAATGGAGTAATCATACCGAGGATGAGGCTACCTGGGAACAAGAAGATCACCTCCGAGCCGAGTACCCAGATCTTTTCGCTTAGCTGCGGAATCTCGGGACGAGATTCTCTTAAGGGGGGTAGGTTTGTAACGCCCTCATTTTTCTAGGAACCGCAGTGTAACGTCGTTCTGTCTTTCCGTTCAAAATCCCCAAAAATTTCAAAATTAGTTTTAATTTTATTTTTGTTTATTTCCCAAGTTAGTTTTAATTTTGTTTTTATTTTCCCCGGTCATATCAAATCATTTTCTTTCCGTCCGAAATATTCCAAAATATTTTGGATTTCTACCGCCCGGTGTTTATCCGTTCTTTTCACCCGGAGGTCCTTTACAGGAAAATCACTCAGGCTCATCCATTAATCATGCATGCATGTTCTGTCTCTGTCTTTTTTTTTCTTTTCCCTAAACCCCCCCTGCAAATCGACGGTTAGGCACCGTCCTGCCAGCACAGTGAAGATTAGGCACCGCTCCGCGCCGCTCGCCGAGCAAGCCGGGCAGCGACAACAGCACCAGTGAAGGTAGGCACCGCTCCGCGCCGCTCGCCGAGCAAGCCAGGCAACGACAGCGGCTGGAGTCTGCAGACAGAGAAGCAGACACAGAGACATCAGTGAAAGTTCTCATCGCCAAGTTTTTGCTCCCAAATCACTCCGGCAGTATAAATACCCAAGCAATCTTACCGTGGAGTTCCTCAGCCGATTCACCACTCCATTTTCACCACTCCGGAGCCGAATCGCCGAAGTCCCGGAGCTCGTCGCGTCGAGGTGGCCGATTCCCTTTTTCTTCTCTTCTTCTTCTTCTTCTTCTTCTCCCTGCTCGACCCTACTCCTCCTTCCTTCCCAGCCGAGCCCCTCCCCTCTGCCAGCACCAAACCGTCGCCCAGCTGCTGGCCCCGCTGCCCAGCCACCGGCCGACGCCACTCCCGGCCGTGCTGCAGCCGGCGCCAAGCAGCCAGGGTACTGCGCCTGCCGAACCGCTAGCCCCGCACTCCTAGCCGCCAGCCCTGCGCTGCCGAGCCGCCGGCCTGCGCCCCCAGCAGCCGCCGCCGGCCTGCGCCTCCTAGCCGCCCAGCCACCGGCCCTGCGCCGTGCCGCGCCGCCGGCCGAGCCCGGCTGTAGCTGCCGCGCCGCGCCCCGGCCAAGCCCGGCCAGCGCGCCGCCCTCTCCCCTCCCTGCCGCCCAACCGCCGGCCGACGCCGCCCCCGCCGCGTGCAGCCGCCGCCCGGCCGCCGCCCCCCATCGCGCCTCCTCTCTCTCGGCATGAGAAGAAAGAGAACAGAGAAAACAAAGAAAGAGAGAGAAGGAGATAAGAAGGAGAAGAAAAAAAAAAAAAGAAAGAAAGAAAAGGAATGGGACCCACGGGCCCACATCTCTCTCCCTCCTTTGACCCTTTGACCTTACAGCCGGGCCCCACTCGGAATATTCCCTGGAATATTCCTCTCTATTCATTTAATCCTCCAAAAATTCCCAAAACTTCAAAAATCCATATCTTTTCATCCCGAACTCCGTTTGACTCCGTTCAAATTTCAAAATCTTTCAAAATTTCCCCTCTATTTATTAACGCTGTCTTTTCCGTGTTTTGTTTTGGTTTAGCAGTGGTTTTATGTATTGTTTACTTTTTTTTGTGTTTAGAACCCGAGTCGGACGGAGAATTCGCACAGGAGTTCGACGCTCCGCCCGTTGTCGCGGAACAAGGCAAGCCCCCTTGACCATTTATTGCCCCTATATTTTTTTTTAAACTAAATATTTTGTTTGCCAAATTGCATGCTTTAGGTTACACTGTTTTTGGCCACGATTCAAATGTAAATCGTCGGACCTTCCCAGTAGTCGCACTTTTAATATTTAGAAATTGATGACCCCATTCCTTTGTAACTCCACTACATATTTTGCGTTGGTATTTAAAATGCCAAAGTAGATTACCTATAGGTCACGATTGTGCTGTCGTGTGGGAAAACAAAACTGGGAAATTTATATTTTGAAAACCCGGCGAGATGTCGGTATGGTTAAGAAGAGGAAAAGTGTTTTAAAAACCTGATGATGCGGGAGTCAGTACCTTGGTGGTTTGACTACGTATTGTCCATAAGGACCGTTTCCTTTGGGAAATTCATCTGAACATATGACAGTGCGACCACACGGGTAGAATGGGATGCCCCTGGCCGAGTAAATAGCTAAAACATAGATGTCTAGCAGGCTAGCAGTTGAGGAGCACTGGTATGGTGGCGGGTATGGCAATCTCCTGCAGTGGGGATGTGTCGGAGTCCATACGGTGGGGCCTGAGTAGATGAGGGCTTGAAATTTGGCCTGATGCTTGGTGGAGAGATTCCACCCATCTGTGGGACACGGGACATTTATGGTTTGGTTAGAGAAAGGCTTTGTCACGAACTTCCGATACCGGCCAGTATCGGTGTAAGCTTCGTGTCTTGTGGGAAAAGCGTACAGTCTCTGCAGAGGTTTATTTGAACTGTTCGAACAGCCGTGCCCACGGTCAAGGGCGAATGTGAGGTGATGCCCATAGCGTAGATTTGTTTTTAAAACTCATTTAATAAATTGGTTTGTGGAATGGGAACCGTTACCAGAGTCCTTCTTTGTGACGGACGGCCAGCCTTCGTGGTTGGGAACAGGCCTGTGTGACCTGGGGTGTCGTCTGACACCATAGGGCCGAGAGGGCCGGTTCAGGGGCCGAGATGGCCGAGTTTGGGTTGGCAGGTCGAGAGGACCGGACCCGAAGTTGTTAACCTTGAGACTTGGTTAACGGATGATTGTTGGAGAGAATGTTGGTTTATGTTTTGAAAGTGAAAAGAAACTAATAAAGAAGGAAGTGCTATGAATGCTAAAATTTGACTTTCCCGCTCGAGTCGTTGCAAAGCAACTCGTGGACGGATTGAGGTGAGACGCCTCTCTCTCCGAAGGGAAAGTTACTTTGAAAACCTACACCAGGATCTTTAAAATGGAAAAGTGTTTTAAAAATGATTTGCTAAACAAACTCAGCTTGTCTTTGATGCTTGCATGTACACATTTCCTAGTGGCTTGCTGAGTACGAAAGTACTCAATCCCCCATTGTTGTTGTTTTTCTCCTCTTGGCTTGAGTTCAGGAAGAAGTTGAAGGTTGGAGTTTCGTCCCTAAACCCAAACTACTGCCGGTGGATTTGGTGTCCTAGCTTCGCTAAGTTTCGCTGCTGCTGACTCTGATTGGAGGTTGCAACTCAGGGATTACCCGAAGCTNTACTCGTTTGTTTCTTGCCTTGAGCCAAAACATGTAGATGAAGCCCTTTGTGATCCGGATTGGATAAATGCTATGCATGAAGAGCTCAACAACTTTGCAAGAAACAAAGTGTGGACGTTGGTTGAAAGACCTAGAGACCACAATGTCATAGGGACAAAGTAGGTCTTTAGGAACAAACAAGATGAGAACGGGTTGGTGGTGAGAAACAAGGCAAGATTGGTGGCACAAGGTTTCACACAAGTTGAAGGCTTGGATTTCGGTGAAACTTTTGCCCCTGTGGCAAGACTTGAGGCTATTCGCATCCTTCTTGCATTTGCATCATGTTTTGATATAAAATTATTTCAAATGGATGTGAAAAGTGCTTTTCTAAATGGTGAAATTGCCGAACTTGTATTTGTTAAACAACCTCCCGGTTTTGAAGGTCCTAAAAATCCTAACCATGTTTATAAACTCTCAAATGCTCTTTATGGTTTAAAACAAGCTCCTAGAGCTTGGTATGAAAGATTGAGAGATTTTCTTTTGTCAAAGGATTTCAAAATTGGAAAAGTTGACACCACCCTTTTCACAAAAATCATTGGTGATGATTTCTTTGTGTATCAAATTTATGTTGATGATATCATATTCGGTTCTACTAATGAGGTATTTTGCAAGGAATTTGATGATATGATGTCTAGGGAATTTGAGATGTCCATGATTGGAGAGTTGAGCTTCTTCCTTGGACTTCAAATCAAGCAACTAAAGGATGGAACGTTCGTGAGCCAAACCAAGTACATCAAGGATCTACTCAAGAGGTTTGGCTTGGAGGATGCGAAGCCCATCAAGACACCTATGGCAACCAACGGGCATCTCGACCTTGATGAGGGAGGTAAACCGGTAGATTTAAAACTTTATCGCTCTATGATTGGTAGCTTGCTTTACCTTACCGCATCTAGGCCGGATATCATGTTTAGTGTTTGCATGTGTGCACGGTTTCAAGCCGCTCCTAAGGAGTGTCACTTAGTGGCCGTGAAAAGGATTCTAAGATATTTAAAGCATTCCTCAACCATTGGCTTGTGGTACCCAAAAGGTGCTAAGTTTAAGCTTGTTGGCTATTCCGATTCGGGTTATGCCGGTTGCAAAGTGGATAGAAAGAGCACACCTGGTAGTTGCCAAATGCTTGGTAGATCCCTTGTGTCATGGTCATCCAAGAAACAAAACTCCGTAGCCCTCTCTACCGCCGAGGCGGAATATGTTTCGGCGGGTAGTTGTTGTGCCCAATTGCTTTGGATGAAACAAACTTTGTTGGACTATGGCATAACCTTCACCAAAACCCCACTCCTGTGTGACAATGATAATGCCATAAAGATAGCCAATAACCCGGTCCAACATTCTAGAACCAAACATATTGACATTCGCCATCACTTCCTAAGAGACCATGTTGCCAAGGGTGACATAGCCATTAGCCACATAAGAACCGAGGATCAACTAGCCGACATCTTTACCAAGCCTCTTGATGAAACCCGCTTTTGCAAATTGAGGAATAAGTTAAATGTCATAGACTTCTCTAATGTGGCTTGACATTGTGCACCATGGTTGCTTCTTGTTTATATTGTATATTTGCTCTCATTTGCTCTTATGCTTTGGATTTATTGCCATTTGGTTCTTCTTTGCGGAAATGGAGCATGTCACATTATGGGGGAGTTTTGCACTCTTGCATGTGCTCTACTTCCTTTTATGTGTGAACAAATCAACTGCTAGTGCTAGTAGTGCTTTCAAAATACCCAAGTCAACATAAGTCAAAACTTTTGCAAAATAAATGTAATTTGAAAACTATCTCTTGGAAAATATTTGAATATGTTCCCTATATGTTTTCCAAGCCTCTCATTGCAAGAAAAATGATTTTTGAATGAAAATGCCCTTTTGGCCCTCTTTTGAAGAAACTAGATTCTTAGTTTTGGCCAAAATGAAATTTATCCCCAAAATGAGATTGAGAAGGAATTTGAGAAAAGTTTGAAAACAAAGTTGGTAGAGAGGAGGATTTGAAATGTTTTTGATATTCAAACCTATTTCAAAAACCAAATATTTCAAAAGTTGTTTGAAAATCAAATTCGCCCAAAAACCCCTATAGACCATAAAAGGTCATCTCCTAGCACTTAAGTGAGTTAAGTTGCAAATCATCATAATTTTCAATTATTATGCATGGTTAGTAATATTTCAACTCATACATTCAAAAATTGCTCCAAAATTCAAATTTTATTGGATCTTATTGTGTGGGGGTTGCTGGCTTGTGCAAGGGCTGTGCACAGCCGGCAGGGGGCCTGGCGGTCTAACCGGCGCTATATGCGCGGTCTGACCAGCCAGGTGAGGCGGTCTGACCGGCCCCTAGCCGTCGGTCTGACCGGCCTGTCAGGTGGGCCCAGGGTTTTAACCCTTTCTTCTTCTACCCGACCCCTTCTCTCTCCTTCTCATCCCCTCACTTCTCCTACCCGAAAAAACTTCCTCTCTCTCTTCCCTCAAACCCTAGCCACCTCTCTCCACCAAATCCCTCCGGTTCAACCGTCCAAATCACTCCGGTTACACCGTAAGTGATTCTCCTCCGCTTCCTCTCTCTATTCCATGGATTGATTTGTGTTTTGATTGAGTTTTTGATCCATGGCATGGAACCCTAGGTGAAGCACGAGGTGTTCTTCGATTTGCACCATTAGAGGGTAGTTTCTTGGTGTGATTCATCTCCTCCAACCGGTAAATCACTCTCCCTCTTGTGCATTCTCTCAAATCAATCTATTTCACCCTAGGGCTATGGGTAGTTTGTTCCAATCTTGTTAAATTAGGTCCTACCCTTTGTTGTTCATGCTCCAATCTTGTGAAAATTTGTCTTAGCAAATTTTGGACTCCGATTTGTAGTTGTGAAAATTATGCTTTAACTTGTGGGAGGCTGTCTGCCCAGAGCAGCAGCCGGTCTGACCGTGGCTCAGCTGTCGGTCTGACCAGAGACCTGCGGAGGTCTAACCGGCCTTATACGGTCGGTCTGACCGGAGGCCTGCGGCCGTCTGACCGGCCTGGTACCGTCGGTCTGACCGCCCTGCAGGCTGTGGTCTGATTGCCTCTCCACAGGATATAGGCACATTTTCACCTCTCCAAATTGTTTCTAGAATTGTTGCTAATATCCTATCATTCTTTGCTCTTTGACAGTAATGCCTCCCCGCACTCGCCATGGTCGTCGTGCGCCCACTCCGGATCCCGTGAGTGAGCCTGAGGAGTCGAGCGGAGAGGACTATGCTCAAAGTGATGAAGAGCTTGAGGAAAATGTTGAGGGGGCCAGTGAGGAAGAAAGTAGAGATGGTGACAGTGGTAGTGGGGAGGGTGAGGATGCAGAAAGTGATGAGATGCAAATTGATCCCTCCATCCAGTTTGTGGTGAACATGAGGAATCCTGCTCAGTATACTATTTTGAGGCATCATGATCAGTTCTTGAGGCCTAGAGACACCACAGATCCCCGGTTCCACACCGCCTTCCAAAAGACAGTTTATGAGCAAGTTTATGAGGGGAAAGCTTTTGCGGATCACAAGTGGATTTCTTGGAGAGATATCAATGAGAGCCCAGAATTTGAGAGCTTGCATGATCTTTTCAAGACAGTTGGCATTGACCGGATTGTGACCCTCAAGCAAGATTACAACGAGGACTTGATCCGCCAGTTTTATGCTACAGTGTGGGTGGCTGGAGATTATAGTGAGATGAAGTGGATGTCTGACACTCTCCAGTGTTCTGTTTCTCGGAGGCAGTTCCGGAGGCTCCTCAACATTCGCTTGGATTTTGGAGATGATTTGCATGAGGAGAACACTCACAATCCACTCTCCATAGACTATCTCTCTCAGTTCTATGAAGATGGAGTGCGGCACACACATGGGAAGGTCGCATGCTTGAGGACTATTCCCAGTGTGGTAAACAGAATTGTGAGAGCCACCATTCTCCCTCGCCTTGGCAACAATGATGACATTAGGGGGGTGGCGTGGCACGTCATCGATGCTATCATTCAAGGTCGTCAGTTTGACATTGTGTCTCTCATGATGCAAGAAATTGGTATCTCCAAGGGCACATTCACTCAGGGGATCTATTATGCACCATATATCATGAGATTGATACAAGACAAGCTTGGGGCTGCCGGGCAAAATTTGAAGAAGCACAAGCAGTACAAGCCCCGCCTTCAGCTTGGAACTCCCCGTGCTCCTAGGACGGTGCCCTCTTCTCACCCTGGAGCTAGCTCAAGCTCGGCACCTCCTCCTCCTTTTCATGGGTATGATCCAAATGCTTTCTTTAATCCTCAATATGCTTACTTTGGGATGCAACCAAATGAGTACTTCAACCCGGTACTTGGGGCTATCAATACCCTAAGTGAGAGCATTCAACGCTTATCCACCGGGCATGAAGCGATGCATGAGGATGTGAGGGGCATTCGGTCTGAGGTTGAAAGGCTTTCAACTCAAGTTTCTTCTTTGGATCGGCGCATGACAACTATGGAAAACTCTCGTGCATATGTGTACTCTCGTCGCCGTGACCCTTCCTCTACATCTCACTATCCCATTCCTCGTCCTCCTTCTCCTCCACAAGAATGAAGGTCGTTTTGGTGCTTGATGCCAAAAGGGGGAGAAAAATATCTTCTAGGCTTGCTTTTTATCTTTGGGATGGGATTAGTAGTAGTGAGGTTAGTTACCTCCTATCTAATAGGCTAAGTTGGTTGGGCTATATTATGTACGGGTATGGGCTATTACTCTATCTTGTGTGTTTTTTGTTGGGTCATGTGATGATCTTGGTGATGAACAATTGTCAAAGGTAAGTGTTTGTGAAAATACGGAGTTGTGTTTTCAGACGGTGAATAGTGCTGACAGGTTGTTACCGGTCAGACCGGGCTGAGGCGGCCGGTTAGACCGGAGGTATACGAGTGGTCAGACCGGCTGTCACGCGGTCTGACTGACAGAGTGAGTCGATTTCTTGTCGGATTCGGATTTGGATGTTTACTTCGTGGATTTGATTTATAGATGGTTTCTATACGTGTGGATACTGGTGTTATGCTAATGTGAGTCAAGTTGGTGATAACTTGCACTCGGATATGGAGTTTCTTTGTTGTTCACGTGCAGGTGTTGCTTGAGGCCATAGGAGTATAGCCGGTGATGGATCGGGACTAGGCTTGGGAGAAGTTGAGGTCCAGACGGTCGAGGATATCATGCGGGATGCTCAGGCTAGAGAACAATGCATGTGGAGGTGAAGGTTTCCATATGGTGTACACGTGGTGTTGTATGCGTATGGAAAGCGGAGTCAAATTTGGTAGGAGTCCAAATTTGGATAGTGTTGAGTTTGTTGCTTGTATGAGAGGTTTCCTATGGGATTAGGACTTCTTGTATGAGTAGGATTCGTGGCTAGGGGCAGCCATGATGAGGGTATAAATAGAGGGGCAGGGTGTTGTCTCTCGGTGAGGAATATATCGAGTTTTAGATCAAGCTTTTAGAGCTTTGAGCTAGGGTTTCGAGTTTGGTCGAGATTTTGATGAGGAGTGCTGTTGTTGCACTTTGTAAACACTTTTAGATGCAATAAAGTTGAGAGTTATAATCTATATCTTTGAGTTTGTCATCTACCGGTGTTTTCTGGATCCCGACGGTCTGACCGAAGGTGTTCGTGCGGTCTGACCGGCGGGAGCGGCGGCGGTCCAACCGGTGGCAAGGCGACGGTCTGACCGGTTAGTAGGAGCGGTCTGACCGGCGATCACACGGCGGTCTGACCGGCAGTACTTCGACAGCAGAAGTTTAATCTTATTCTCTAGATTGGTTTTGTTGAATTGCAGAGGTAAGTTGTGATTTGGTTTAAGTTTTGGACCTACCATTCACCCCCCCTCTGGTAGGTTTGTTCAATCTGTTTCGATCCTACAAGTGGTATCAGAGCCTCGTTCTTGATTGGATCTTTTGTTGCTTTTCTAATCTATTTGATATGGCTGAAAAGTTTTCTAACAAACCTCATGTTTTCAATGGAACCGACTTTGATTATTGGAAGAAAAAGATGGAATCTTATATAACATCTCAAGGATATGACATCTGGCTAAAAGTTGCACAACCTTATGAAATTCCTGCTTATATTGATACTCCTGCTCTCAAATTAGATTTTGAAAATAATTGCAAAGCTCGCAATATTATTCTTAATGCAATTTCTCGCTCCGACTTTGATCGTGTTTCGCATCTTGCTACTGCTAACGAGATTTGGAAAGCTTTGAATGATTTTCACACTGGATCTTCAAACATAAAAGAGTTGCGAAAAGATGTTTTCAAAAAGGAGTATATCAAATTTGAGATGACACATGGGGAGTTTTTGGATGATTATCTGGGTCGTTTTAATAAGATTTTAAGTAATCTTAGATCTGTTGATTCTGCTTATGATGTTCATTACTCTCAATCTGAAGTTTCTCGACACTTTTTGAATGGTCTTGACATGACAATCTGGGAGATGAAAGTTACATCAATTCAAGAATCTGTTGATATGTCTTGTTTGACTTTGGATTTCTTTACACCAAACTAAAAACTTATGAGATGAACATTCTTTCTCGAAAAATTGATCCTAAGTCTAGTGCTTTGGTTTCTTCTTCTTCTTCATTGGATCTTGGTGCTTCTTCGTCAACTTCTATTGCTCTTGCTTCCATTAATGCCACATCCGATGATCAACTCGAACTACTCGAGGAGGAGGATTTGGCTTTGGCTATTAACAAGTTGTCTCGAGCTATGAATAATGTCAAGAACAGGAAGCGTGGAGGACCCGTTCGATGCTTTGAATGTGGAGAGTTGAATCATATCAAGTTCAATTGTCCTAACCGCAAGAAGGCAAACAAGGAGAAAGAAGAAGACAAGAAGGAGTTCAAGAATTTCAAAACGGAGAAAAAGAGAAGTTGCGTGTAGATGCTAATTCGAGAACTTTTAGAAGCTTGTGCAGACGAATCAGAAACTGAAAATGAGAGCAATGGCAAAGGTAAGCAAGTTGTTGGTTTAGCTTTGATTGCTCGCAATGCAAGCTCTGATATGGATGAATCTGATAGTGATACTGAAGAAAAACTTAGCTATGATCAATTAGAACATGCTGCTTTTAAATTTGCTGAGAAACTTAAAACATGTTCTTATAAGCTAAATAAGAGGGATCACACTATTGAGATTCTAAATGCTGAAATTGGTAGATTAAAATCTCTAATGCCTAATGATGATGATTGTAAATCTTGTGAAGTTTTATTTTCTGAAGTTAATGCTTTACGAGATGTTAATTCTGTTAATTGCTTGAAATTGGAATCTGAGATTGAAAATACCAAAAAGCTTGAGTCTTCTTTTGCACTTGGATTTGCTTTGCATGCTCGTGTTGTTGATGAATTGATGTTGACAAAGAATGTTTTGAAAAAATATAAAACTACTTTATGTGCAAGTTCTTTGTTCAATGTTTTGTGTGCGAAAAAGATTAAACAACATAAGGATGTTTTGATTTCTCAAAATTGCTCAAAGTGCTTTTTGAATGAAATGAAATTGAAAGATGCTTTAGGACGTGTTGAATACATGGAAAATATTGTAAAACAAGATGAAGTGCTCTCTTGTTCTAAGTGTCGCAAAAATAAAGGTGTTTTGGTTGATTGTGAAAACTGTGTTAATTTGAAAAAGGAAAATTCTTATTTGAAAAGTTCTTTGGAAAAGTTTTCAGATGGTAAAAAGAAACTTAACATGATTTTGGATCAATCAAAAGTGAGCATTTTCAATCGTGGTGTAGGTTTTGATACTAATGCCTATTTTACAAATCACCAACCTGCTGTTTTGAACATAACGGAAAAAGGTGATGTTTTGACAAAACCCGAACAAAAGAAAACGATTTCTAAATCCGGTGAAATTTTGGCTTCTCTTCCTTCAATGATTCAAGAGAAAAAGTCTATTGTTGCAAAACCATTAATTTCAAAACCATCTACTTCAAAAACTTCTTGTCGTGAGAAGTATACTTGTTCTTTTTGTGAAAAAGATGGACATTTGGTTGGTTTTTGTTTTAGACTTGCTCATAAACAGAAAAAGGAAAGAGAAATTGCTTTTGCTA